>ML788408.1:237803-249618 GCA_009831015.1 Picea engelmannii
GATAATAAGCCTCTTCGAGGGGGCAACCTCCTTTTACCCCACTTAAATGTTCAAGTACAAGATGATTCAAAATGAAAATGTCTCCTTGGTATATATAGGAGACTGGGAAGTATAATTACAAATAATGGCCTAAAGCCAACATAATTAAAATAACATTACTAATCTAAATTACAATTAATGGCCTAAATCTGACATAAATAAAATAGCATTACTAATCTAATATGCCCCAATTAAGGGGTAATGAGCCAATATTAGGGCTTAACAAAAACCAGTCCATATCGACCCTCACAGGTCACGAATTGTTTAACCACCATCAAAAGATCATGCCATATTGGTTTAAGCAAGGAAATGGGCATACCTCTGTCACAGGATGTGACCTTTCGTGAGACAAACAGTAGTGGCCATGGCACCTCCTCAACTTTAGAGTTTTTGAACCATCGCTGGCCCATGGATAATAACCCGGTAGCAGAGCTAATGAACTCCTCATTCAGCTCAAGCTGAATGTCGCCTACTTTGGCCCTACAACCATCAAAAGTCAGGGAGAACTATTGTGCAACAAATAGATTAAAACCCTCAAACCTTTGCACGAACTTGAGCCAACCACTATCCTCTAAGTCTTTCCGGGCATTATCGAACAATAGCAAGGCTTGGATACCATTCGGCTCAATTTGCACCACTGGTGCCATAAGGGAGAGCACACGGTGAACGAACAAGGGTTTGAATGCAGCATACACAAGAACAAATGCCCGAAGGCTTACCTGAGCTAACAAAGGTGCAACAGGGATAGGAGCAACATTAATGACATCGTGCGAAGGTGGTGGAGATATTTGTTGGTCATGCAGAATAGTCATTACCAATGGTACAACCGTCGATGCTTTCAACTATACAAATCACAACGCACATGTGTTATAACTATGCCATTTCAATCAATCAGTCGAAACCTTTGGTAAGTGGATAAACCATGTGCACAATCAAACGTTATGCCATAGTTTCAAAACCAAACATACAAATCGAAAACAATACCAAGTGTTGGACCAATGCGCCAATGCGTTTTGATAACATGAACAAGGTGTCATATTAAATGATATATATCAAGGGTTTAACTATAACACCTATGTATTTTTACGAAACCAATGGTCAAGTAGATCAAATCAAAGAACATATAAATCCAATTATCAATGCATCACAACCTCAATTACTCATGAAATGAAATTACATAATCAATCAAAGAATGTCCAATCAGTACATATCAAAAAGTCTTGCCAACTGCATAATGATAAGTAAAATGTAAACGCAATGGGCATATCGACAAGAATGATAACGACAATTCAATAATGATTTTAATGCGACTTCGAGAGACCAAGTTTTCATGCTTACAGTCGTGAAAACAAAAATGAAGGTAAGTGTGCAAATGGCGCAAAGAATAAAAGTGACATTTATTTGAGAATTGCGACGAAAAAAAAAAATGTTTGCAAAACATTGGTGTAGGCAGCTTATAAGAGAATGAAAAAATGTGAATTGGCTGCCAACAGGTTGGTCTATGGGAAATAAGTAGTGATGCCAATGGAGTTTATTCTACCTAGCCTATGCATTGCAATGATTACTAATATTGCAAAATTTGGTGCAATAGAGGATATATTATCATAGTTGGTACAACTTGAGGAAGATCAGTTTGTCGTAGGTTTCCATCAACAAGCTCAGAAGGAAAGAGAGAAGGCATGGCATGATAGACACATTAAACAAAAAAAGTTTGAAGTGGGGGACTTAGTATTAATCTATGATAGTAATTTTATGCAGCATCGAGGAAATATTTGAATGCATTGGTTAGGACTCTATGGGATTCAACATGTGACGGAGAAAGGTGTGAGCAGTTGGAAACCTTGAATGGATAAGTCCTTGGAGGAATGGTAACGAGAGTCGGTTGAATCTCTATAGAGATGGCCGACCGTCTGCACATTAATCTGAATTGATTCAAAACACATGTATCATAGTAATTGTACTATAGTAGGGAGGTAAAACAAATAAAAACAAATAAAAAGTAGAACAAGGAAGAAAACCAAATAAAAAGTAGAAAAGGAAGAAAAATAAATTAACGCAAATGGAAATAGGAAGAAGTATCACGTAGAAAAAAGGATGTATCGCACAGATAAAGGGAACAACGTAAAGTTAGATAAGTGTGCACAAACGTATAACACAGAAAAATACCATTAAGGGCATTAAATCACATAAACGACAATTAAAAATCCACAAATCACAATATGTACTAGAGACGGGTAGTCATAAATATAATGCGTCACCAAGGATCGGGAAAGACTGGAAAATCCAAGGAAAAATCCAGTGGAGGATTGACATTAAAGTCACAATAAGGAAAGTATTAATGGTAGATTTAGACTGTATTTGACATTTACACTGGGCACAAAATCAAGTATACAACTGTTGAAGGGTGATAAAAGCGCCAAAGGGCCAGACAGAGACGGTTATTTGCAATCACTTAGATTTGTGAGCATACATAGCGAACTAGAGTGAACCAGAGTCAACTTAGAGCCAAACTAGAGACCCAGAGCATACTAGAGCCCACCAGAGTGAAGCAGGGTTGACTATAGTTTCACCAGAACAAATATAGGGTAATAAAAGAGACTTGTCCCACAGAGAAATGGTGATGCCGAAAGTTGGAGCACCATTAGCAACATAATGGAAGAAATCAAAATGACCACTAGTTGCACCAGTGGTCAAGGAAACACCTAAATCTTTGACTTCACAAGAAAAAATTCACAAGGACTATATACCATCGTAGAGAGACAATGCGCCTCAAGTTAAAGTCCCTACATATGGAAAATACCCTTTGGTTACACCAGCAGTCCCAATTGGTGTAAGTGTTGAAGGAGAATTGCTAGGAAATATTGTCACCCTGAAGTTCACAAATAACGATATCACGGATGAGCATAAGTTTCCTAAGTTGGCAAGGGAAAATCATTTTTGCACCAAGAGCATACCAGGAACATGAGAAATACTTCTTGAAATGCATATGTGGGCAACAAGACTTGAGAAGTCAAGGATATTGAACCTACTAGAGATTCACCACTTTGGACATAACCTAGAGATCAACTCATGTGTCAAGTTATTACTCAGTTGCATCCATGGAGGAATGTTGTGGCTTGACCCATCGACATCGATTGATACTAAATTATTTGCATGGATCATAGCATTAGCAAAAGCAGGAGAGGATATGGCCACATTTTTCAACAACAAAGCAGAGGAGAAAGGACAATCAGAATCCATGAAGGAGAAGTTTCACACCTTTAGGGGGGAAACAGGGTTGGATGTCGCGAACATCATTGAAGAAGGTGTTCGGCTTGCAACATAGGTGTTTTCCTTCAAATTATTGAGGAAGTTTTGTAAGGGAAAAGTACACACCGCAGTAATCGCAGCTGCGAAAAAATTCTCAAAGGGGGTCCAAATGAATTGGGACACATTTTTGGTGAATCAATTTTTGATAGACTGTGTATAGGCCTAGGAGAAAGGAATGGAGTTTCATTATGTCTAGATTCTTATTTTGATTACACTGGTAGGATGGAAGGAACTAATTTATTACCAACGTATGAGAACAACTGGTAGAGGTAATGTAGTTGCGTTGTATGCCAACTTATGGCATACGCCAAACAAAAGGAGACAAGCATACAACAATGTCACATTTTATGTATACTTTGACTCTATCGGGTACATCATAGAACATACAATGCACATCATAATTGAGATCGTAGAAACCTACCAGGATATTGTGTGATTCAAAGCATGGATGCACCATATGTATATTCAAGAAAAAAGGGACACCATGCTCCAGTGGCTACCTACCAACTACAAATTAACATCATAGGATGTATTGTTGATCACTAATGATTGGGAAGATGAGTAGAAAATCCCAGAAGAACAAATGGGCCACTTGGAAGAGGAAGAAGAATATGACAGGGGTGAAGAAGAACTAGATGAGGGGCAGGGAAATGACCAGAACAATGGCATAGGAAATATGCCTGGTCTATCAACAAAATTGACACAACAAATAGTCCCCACAGCATGAGTAAAACAAAAAGACAAGGGGAAGGGTCCAGTAGGAGGTGCACACAAAAATAAAAAAGCTCACATGGAAACCCCTATCTATAATTTGACCAATCATGACATGGAATGAATCGACTACCAAGTAAGGGATTTTTCATAGGAGACCATCGAGGAAGAAACCAAGAAACAATAAAAAAATTCATAAGAAACTCCATGCACATTTAACGCAAGTGAAACAACTTTTGGAAGAAACCAAAATAACACCAGAGAAAAGATTGGGTAGAGGACCGCCCAAAAGTTTGGTAGAGGAAGAATATACTGTTAATCCACCTTTGACCGAGCTGGAAGATGGGTGCAAAACATTGCAAATAAAGACAAACATGGTTGAGCTCCCAACACCCGAACTACAAGAACAATTGAAAACATTGAGACACCTAAACATATTGGTGTCATAGATGTCTATACATATACTATAGAGCTTGCAAGTAGGTATTTTGAATGAGATTAGGTTCCATGTAGATGAAGCAAACTGGGAAATGAGAAAAGTGATGGATGAAAGGGCTCAATTGCAGCAACAATACACAACTGAACTACAACAAAAGATAAAAGTTGAAGGAAAAGTGGAAGGAGCGATGAAGGAAAATAATGAAGATGAGGAAAAGGATAGCAAAGATTTAAAAGAGAATGAAGAAGCTGAGATAATGGCGCAAAAGACACAAGCGACCGTCCAAAAGTTGTATAAGGAAATTCCTGAATTACTGACAGTAGTAGAGGCTACTATGGAAGAGAAGGTATTGAGAATTGGTGAAGTCATCAAAGGCTTCCGCACGAGGATTAAGGACCTACATTTGTGTAGTACGTCGGGAACACCACCGGAGGAAAGAGCGGCAAGAGAGAGAACAATGATGATAGTCATAGCAAACATCAAGAAGTTGGAGGGAGAATGTGCAAAACTCTGTGAGGAAAGTGCACAAATATAGACAGACCTGGTAGAGGATCCAAAAATGAAGGTCGTGGAAGAAAAATTAAGGGATGCGCAAGAAAAGGCACAAAAAACTTCAAAGAGAATAAACTCCCTTCCACCGGTTGAACGAATGATGACCATTTTAGCACAGGGGTAGTCATTCGTGGAAGCTGAAAATATGTGGGATTAGTAGAACATCCTCCAACAACGATTAGGACCGCTTCAAGAAGAAGCACTGAAGGTGATAGGAGAACTGGAAATTGTGCAAGGCAATGTGAAGCAAGTAGCACATGAAACAAAATAAAATATTAAGTCCCTGACTGCATAGGGTGTAGAAGAAATTGTGGAAACATAGGAAACAATAATAAAGGAAGTTGCAGCAACTAAGGATGCCTCCCAAAAGTTCATCCAAGCATGGAGGAGTGTGCAACAGGACTAAGTTTCTTGGGATGAGCCATAGGTGAGTGTTGGGGGCATGTTTGATATGGATTATGTTTGGAACGAAATGAAAGAAGAGATATTACAATGAAATACACATAAAAAAATTCAGAAACAGAGAAATACAACAATACATTATTTCTATTAATGAAAGAAATGTACAGAGATTATAAAAATACAGAGTGCAAGACTCGCTAGAATGGTGGAAACTTTATCTCTGAGAAGAGATGTGACGACTATGCTCATTTGCAAGAATATGATCACAATGAGGCTCTAAAGGCCTTTTTATGATAAACTTGAATTCCAAAACCCTATACATCCAAAAACCTAACCCTAGGAGATGAAGCGCCAAAAGTCATGTGGGCCCTGTTGGGGTAAGTTAGTACATTAACTTCTCGGGGTCGTAACTTTTGCATATGATCTCCATTTTAGGCACGTGATAGCCCGTTGGAAAGGTCTTTTCGAGAACTACGCATTATGTCATTGAAATTTGATTCTATTTACAATTTGACTGTGACAATCCAAGAAAACAATGTTTAGATCCCCAAAATGGCCCTGGAAGTACAAAAAGATGTACCGACATGAAAACTTCCAAAATAAGCTAGTTGGAATAGGTGGGTGGCCACAAATATCCACCTGGATGTTGTGTAGGGATTCAGGACATCCCTGTAAGTGCAGAACCCATAATTACAAAGAAATGTCCCCATTACAGATAAACATGTTGAACTAAAAACTGTCAAGATGAGCCGGTTGGAATTTGGAACAGATGGGTGGCCACCAATATCCACCTGGATCACTGTTGGACAAGAATTGTGGGAATAGTATTCATGAAAATCATAAGTATGCAAAATGTGTGCAACAGAAGAATAAGGAAGAAAAGGTAGGAGCGGAGTGTGCAGTTGAGGCACATCTAGGCTTGAGAGTGCGCAGTCGAGGCACATTAAGAAGTACAGTGTGTAGTAATATCATGCTTAGCAAAAGAATAAAACAAAGAATAAAGCAAGAGAAGAAAGAGGGTTAAAAGGAAGGATAATATCTCAACATGCTAAAAGCAGGAAGACCAACTGTCGAGAAGGAAAAAGCGACATGCAAGTGTAAAAGCACGTAAAGCAGCCCGAACAACAAGTCAACACGAGTTTTCATGAGTTGTAATAAGGTTTTGGGATGAGAAAAGTAGGTTGTTTATCCCTAGAATTTATGTATAAATATGTAATGGGTTGGGAAGATAGGGGTTCTCTAGAGGCACTGTTGAGGATTCCAATTTTTCAAGAGTTCCTCTTTTGTAAGAAGAGTGATATAATAGACTAAGAGTGAAAGAGTCTATGTCTGAATATTCGGGAGATGTTGCAGAGAGAGAGAGAGAGAGAGAGAGAGAGAGAGAGAGAGAGAGAGAAGCTTGCACTGCAAAGTAGCTAGGCTAGATGAAGGGAAATATAGCATGACGTATCTTTGTAAGTGAAGTGTGCAAGCCTGAGACAATTACAAGAAGAATAATAAAGAAGATAGTCATTGTGGACGTAGCCCAAAGTTGGGTGAACCACGTTAATTACTATGTTTCTTACTGTTTTCAGATTTCTGTGGTGAGTAGTTTCGAGGTTAATTGCCGGATAAACCACAGTTGGTGTCATTTTTGTCATCGAGGACTACTAGATGACTGGGTCCAGTAGCCCCTAATCACGATTAGTCCTGATGATGAATCCCGATTCGGATTCGAAACATCGATGACAAAAATGACACCAACTGTGGTTTATCCGGCAATTAACCTCGATACTATGTTTCTTTTTTTTTATGTGACGGATCATGAATATTCTCTTTATGTGTGTTAGATTAGATCTATTCCTTACATGATAATTGCACAATAGTTATGAATGTTACAATACTTGGTTTATGCTACAATCTGAAGTATAATGGTAATACATAATTGAATTGACTAAGTAACCTAAGAAGAGAAAACACAAAATAACATGTACAAAACAGATAAGTAAGAATGAAAAGGATGATCACCTCCCATTCCATCACTACTGCAGAAACTTGGTTCCTGTAGCCCCAATAGATGCCTTGGGTGAGCCTTCCCTTGCATGCAGGTGATGTCGAAAGGACCGGTATCTGAAGGGTTTTGTTGGTCAAGATAACTCGAACCTAGGGTCTTACAACTATGTGCACCAACACTCCTAACCTGCTTCCTCATGCACAAATAGTCATCAGTTGTTGCTTTTAACTTCCCCTAATGTTTCCTTCATGCCTCAAAATTATCCATAAAATCTTCAACGAATTCCTTGTAAAGTGGATCAAATGTGAACATATGTGTCCTCAAAAGTGGATCTCACAAATATGCCAACAAAAATTCACTAGCGATCCATTTTATCGATTACATTGTTCATTTGTGCTCTTGTATCAATGTTACACAAGTGTGCCATATTCGTATAAAATAACTAATTTATAAAATAAAAAACTCTATACAAGTTTCACACAAAAAAAACTTTACATTTGTTTTCAAAGGTTTTAGAAAAAATCTTTTAGAAAATCTTGTTTGATAAATTAACACCCAAGATTTTACATAAACTTGTGTTAAATGCTATTTTTTCACTAGTGATTAGGGGCTAATGGATGACTGGGTTAGAGGGTTAGTGGGTTAATGAGTTAGTCTTAGGGATTATTAGGAGTTAGTGAATTAGGGGTTTGTTGGTTTAGCACATCAGTAATTGTTGAGGAATTAATGGTTAAGAATTAGTAGCTTATGAATTACCGGGTTATGGATTAATGCTTAATGGATTAGTTAATTAAAAATTAGTGGGTTAAGGGTCAGTGAGACTAGTTATTAAGAGTTAAGCATTAATAACGAGTTTAGTAGGTTGAAGATTAATGAATAAAATTAACATAATTTAAATTTGGGAAGGCTTCTATATATATATATATATATATATATATATATATATATATATATATATATATATATATATATATATATATATATAGTAGACTAATAAAGATTCAAAAATTAATAATTGTCAAAAAATTTAATTAAAGATTTTATTTATTATTGTGTCAATAGGCCATGTAGTAATATGTGTAATTCCTTTCATGTTGAATATGAAGTTGACAAGTGGCATTTAAAAAAATATTAATAACAAAAAAATATTTCAATGCCCGTCATAAATACAATATTTGAATGTGCACCTTAAGTAAAATATGTTTATATCAAATTTGTATATATTTAACTCTCAGTTGAGTTTAGCTTGGGTGCTTGTGAGGAATGATTATTATCCTCCCTGCCAAAGTCCAATTCTTGCAAGAGACACAAGTGACATGCTGAGCTCTTATGCAAGTGACATGTTGACATGGTGAGCTCCCATATTGTTGACCCATCTTAACTTGGTGATGATAATTCCTTTCAAGCTCAAGATTGTTCTTTTCATAACTTAGAGATCCATATCTATCATGCGTTTAGAAGGATAACTCTATATTTATCATGCCTTTAGAGGGATTAAGTCACTAGGCCCCCAGGTGAAACTTAACTCCGATCAAGTCCTTGAGGTGAAACTTAACTCTGGATCTATCATGCGTTTAGAAGGATCTATCGTGTGTTTAGAGGTATCAAGTCCCTAGGCCCTGAGGTGAAACTTAGCTCCATATCTATCATGCATTTAGATGGATAACTTTAGATCTATCATGTGTTTAGAGGGATCAAGTCCCTAGGCCTTGAGGTGAAACTTAATGCTGGATCTTTCAAGCCTGTGAGGTGAAACTTAACTCTGGATCTATCAAGCCCCTGAGGCCCTTAGGTGAAACTTAAATCCAGATATATCAAGTCCCTAAGGCCTTAAGGTGAAACTTAACTCCAGATATATCAAGTCCCTAAGTCCTCGAGGTGAAACTCAACTCTCGATCTATCATTTGTTTAGAGGGATCGAGTCCCTGAGGTGAAACCTTTTTTTAGATTGAAAAACTTGAGAAAATGTTTGTACCTAAAAAGAATTGATCCCTCTTGACACATGCTAAATTTCCCATACAATTCTATAAAAAACATATTACTTATTTCCATTTGTTTCTATGGATGAGTTCTCTCCTTTGATACCTTATATTTCATGGAATTCTTATAATCTTGCAAGTGCTATGTGTGTGTCACATGTCAACTCCATGTTGAGAACATAAGAAATTATACATCTCCTTCATACTTAGCAAAACACCATTGAAATGTTTTAACCAACGTTCCTAACTCCAAATCTATCATGAACCAAGAGGGATCAAATCCCTTGAGGTTCAAAATTTTTCATCTCAAGATAATTGATCTCTTTCAACCCATGATCCCTGTGGAGGGACTTGATGATGATGTGTGTGTGTGTGTGAACTCCATGTTGAGCACGGAAGGAATTAGGCATCTCCTTCATATTGAGAAAAGCACCATTGAAATGTTTTAATCATAAGAAAAACTCCACTTTCAATTGATTTATGGATAATATATATAAAGTTGACATTGAAATATTTTTTAAAGTTATTTTTAGAGTTAAGGTGGACATTAAAATATTTTATTTATGGTTTACATTGAAATATTTTTTTAAGTAACATGTGTCAACTCCATGTTGAGCAAAAAAGGAATTACACATCTCCCTCATATCCATGTGGAGTAGGGGAAGAATTACACATCTCCCTCATTACACATCTCTGTCATTTTGGATGGTAGAAAGGGTGGTTCAACCCAAACAAATATTTCAATGTCCATCATAAATAAAATATTCCAGGTGTTGTTTACATCTCAGTGTGAGAGAGATGTGTAATTCCATTAGTGCTTAAGAGTTGACATATGGTAAAAAAATATTTCAATATCAACTTTATATATATCCAAAAAGCAATTGAAAATAATTTGTTTTTTTATGATTAAAACATTTTAATAGTATGTTACATGGAGTTGACAAGTGATACATACACACATATAAATCTATCTCAACTCTAGATGTCTCATAAGCAAAGAGGAATCTTAAGGCCAACAAGACGGACTCTTTTGATGATTTCCGACCCATTTCGTTATGTAATCTTATCTACAAAGTGATATCAAAAATCCTTGCAAACCGGATTAAACCCTTTCTTTCAAAGTGTCTTTCTTCTGAAAAGCTTGGATTCTTAAAGGGAAGAAGAATCCAGGAAGCTATTGGCTCTGCTCATGAAACACTTCATAGTATCAAAAAAAAGAATATTAAATCCCTAGTGTTAAAATTAGACCTCAAAAAGGCCTACGACAGTATTGACTGGGAGTACCTTAGAGTGGTCCTACTCTCAGTTGGTTTTGGGACAAAGCTCTCGGATTGGATAATGTGTTGTGTCACAAGTGTAAGTTTTGCAGTCCTGATCAATGGAGAGGCGACTGATTTTTTCAAAAGCTGGAGGGGTCTTCGTCAGGGATGCCCGCTGTCCCCCTACCTTTTTATATTGTTGATTGAAGGTTTAAGTCTGCTGCTAGCAAAGGGATTGGTCAACAAAAGTATTTCAGGTATTTCGGTCACACAATTTCAAAAACTTGTCCATCTAATGTTTGTCGATGACGTCCTGATAATGTCAAAAGCAATTCTTGTTGAGTGGCACTATATTTTGGACATTCTTCAAGTTTTTTGTTCGGTTTCTGGTCTATGCATTAACACAGGAAAATCTGTTGTTCACTATTGGGGGCTAGATGACTCGGAAATCGAGCTTTTTAAAGCCATTATTCCATTTTCCTTTGCTGATTTAAATGTGGGCTTCAAGTACTTAGTCTATTATTTAAAGCCAGGAGCAGCAAAGTCGACTGAGTGGAGCTGGTTAGTGACAAAAATTGACAGAAAGATTGGTTTCTAGTGCAACCATTGGCTCTCGTTGGGTGGCTGGTTAATCTTGGTTAAATCGGTTTTGGAGAGCCAATGTGTTTTTTGGATGTCGCTGGAACTGATCCCAACATCCATCTTGAATCGCATTCGGCAACTTTGTTTTTTCTTTTTGTGGGGTGGACAAAAAGTTAACCATAAATATCATCTTTGTAGATGGGACCTTCTTGCTAGACCGAAACACTGTGGAGGGTGGGGACTCAGAAATTTGTCCACTTTCAACACAACTTTACTGGAAAATTCCCTTTGGAGAGCGCTAACGGTGGATAGCATCTGGCAAAGGATTTTAAAGGATAAATATTTGGGGGGTTCTTCTTTTGTTGATTGGCTCAGGAAACCTTTTCAGCAGCAAGGGCTTTCTTCCATTTTTTGGAAAGGTTTGACAAAAAGCATTCCGGTCTTATTACATTGGCTTCGGTGGAGAGTCAGTTCAGGAAAATCGATTCTTATCGGTTTGGACAAAATTGTCGGTTTAGAAGAGTCCTCTATCCTCACTGAAGAGCTTCGT
>ML788408.1:256192-266790 GCA_009831015.1 Picea engelmannii
TATATATATATATATATATATATATATATATATATATATATATATATAACCTAGTATTTTCACATTTCGTGTTCACTCTTGTGAGTATCCCAAAATGCCAAAAAAATAATAGAGTAGATAATTAAAAAATTCATATCCAGTGTCAACCAAATTTCCCATCAAAACAACTATCCTAATGAACACTAAAACATTGAAATTGGAAATGAAATGATGTCAGTGGTCAAAGCCATCAAGAATCACTAAAAGAAACATGTTCATTTCGTGAAGAGGATTGGTCACTCATCGAAAAAGGAACATGAACATGCAGTAGAATGGCATCTTGGGTCGATAACTTAGATGTTGGAAGCTTGAGAGCCTCATTGGCATGCAGTGCTACCCACCATGAGATGTGTTGGTTCATCACCTCTTAGAATAACTTGAAGGTATTTCTTTCCAAATAAATAATTATTTATCTATATTTTTGGAAGTTTAAAATTGATATTACGGATTTCATTCTTTTGGTTTTACCACCTGAATAATGTCTACTATTTGTGATTTTATTTTTGTGGTTATGAAATTTTTATCTAGATTGCAGATTTCTCCATGCACCGGTATGTAGGAAAGTCAAACTTTGATTTTGCTCCAGATCCATATCTGTTAGGATGCTAATATGTTGCAATCAAGATAGATCTGCCAATCTGTTGCAATCAAGATAAGGATATGTTACGATGCTAATCTGCAATCAAGATAAGTGGAGATAATGATGCCTTATAAAGAATATTATATAATTTGGATTTTATTTCAATGAAATTTTGTAATAAAAATTTTCGTTAAATTGTAATTTTTAATCTTTTAAATGTATAAATGGATTTAATCCCTTCAAAAAAATATGTTACATCAATATTGTGCAATGTTAATAATTCAAAAAATCTTGTTACATTAATATTGTGCAATGTTGCAGAGATCGGCAATGCTCTGCACCTAGGGTTTCATGCACTCACGAATGCCCCTGGCCTCCTCGCTAAACACTCTTGCAACCACTTGATGCTCTCTGCACCAAGGCTCTGACCGGTCTAGTAGCATGTCAGTTGAAGGGGGGGCGTAAGCCCCCTCCTATCGGAACATTGCAGCGAACGACCCGCAGAATGTCCGCATGTGCAAACCATCTTTCGAACCTCCTTAGCACATGCAAGATCAGTACATGCAAGACGAAACACAAGGAAGCACAGGCACAAACATGGATGCAGAGACCTCGCATCCAAAAGCTGCTCGAAACTGGACACCAAGAAAATGCATACCACAAGCCCCCAAGGCACCACGATACACCATAAAAAGCAACTGAATAGGCGAGCACACCCAGTTCATGAGGGACCATGCCCTCATAGGAAAATTCCTAGGCCTTTGGCCCTCGGAGAGAGACCTAGCTCATGGGATCAAAGCCTGGTGGAACCCCAAGGGAGACTATGAGCTCTAGCTAAGCTTCAAGGGTTTCTTTATAGTCATATTCTACAACCTGGAGGACAAAGACAGGGTATTCGAAGGGGGTCCCTACTTCTACAACTCAGCGGGACTATATCTGAGATTCTAGACTAAACGCTTCTGCCCAGAGAAAGAGAACTTCACATATGCCTCGGTATGGATCTGTCTCTACTCCATGCCCCAAGAGTTTTGGCTTGAAGAAATTTTATCAGGCATAGGTAACACACTAGGAAAACATCTTAAATCCTTAGAAGCCACCAAGCATAGGAAGTATACCTCCTATGCTCGAATCTGTGTCTACATGGATATATCTAAGGCCCTCCCAGGCATGATAACCTTGGAGTATCAAGATGAGGAGTGGGCACAAACTATAGACTACGAACATATACCTTTCATATGCAGAAAGTGCCACGAGCATGGGCATCTCTTCAGATATTACCCCNATATGAGGAAGAGAAGCCAAAGGATGGCTTCACACAGATACAAACACACAAGAAGCAGACACATAAGAAAACAATAGCCACCAATAACCAGAAAAACCCCAATACCAATTCATTTGATGCTCTATCTAACCTACCAGAGGCAGAGGAGGTGGAAAACCCCATCAAAGCATCGGAGGTAGAAGGAATCAGTGGTAAGGAAAAAAGATCACCTCAGGCTGATCCTTCACAGTACACCTTGTGTCACCCTCCCCCTCCCTCAGACTCAGGAAGAAATCTTGAAAGGGACGAAGACACAGTAATGGAAATGGATGAACAAGACCTAGCGAGAGTAGACTTGGACAGACTAGAAGAAGCTCTCAATAAGAAAGATCTAAAAACCATACTAGAAGATCAACTGAGAAAAGTCCACAAGGTCTTTCTGGACTCTTTAGTAGGGGCAACCTCAAGATTAGGAATAAAAGGAGATCCAAACCCAGATCCAAGGAGAAACACAAAAGAAAGCAAAAGGAGAGGCAGGAAAACGGTGCGACAACTCATTAAGGAGGCCGATAATTATATGATCAACTCAGGATAGATACAAAATCTCTTGGAGAGCTCCTTCTCCCACCCACCCAACTATTAAATTATGAAAGACATCACTTGGAACATCAGGGGACTTAATGGAAGATCCAAGCAAAGGACCCTCCGAAACTACATCAAGATGGAAGACCCAGACATCCTTCTCCTTCAGGAGACTAAATGTGCAGGACCAACAACGGAAGTGAACTTCAGGAAATGTTGGCACAACTACAACTCATACCACACAGACTCAAAAGGAGCGGTAGGAGGCCTTGCCATCCTCTGGAATCTAAACTCTGTCATTCTGAACCAAGGACTCTCGACTCCAGGCACTCTCACAGCCCACTATCGAGCAATAGGTTTGGACAAAGATGGATGGATCACCAATGCCTATGGACCGCAAACCATCCCAGAAAAAGAAATATTCCTTCAGAAATTAGCTTATTTTAGGTCCTTAGCCACTAATCAAAGATGGATTGTGGGTGGCGATTTCAACATGATTCTCACTCTGGAGGAAAAAAGGGGAGGCAGGAAAAGATTGGAACAAGATAGCATAAGATTCCAGGAACTTCTAGAACAACGTAATATGGTAGACATAGAGAATGGGAACAGAACCTTCACTTGGACGAACAAGCGCACAGGCCCCCAACAGATTGCCTACAGACTTGATCATTATCTCCTCTCTGAGACCCTCCTCCTGGAAGGTCCTCTAATAGAGTCCAATATCCTCCCAAAAGCGGGCTTGGACCACTAGCCTGTACAGCTGTGGGTGGACACCATGGCTTCTCCCAAGCTCAAACCCTTTAGGTTTGAAAATTTATGGCTTACCCATCCCGACTTCCATAAGATGGCTTGCCTTTGGTGGGATGCAGCAGAGATCTGGTAGGGAACCAAAATGTATCTCTTTCAAAAAAAACTCAAATACTTCAAGCAGCAAGTGCGATAGTGGAACAAGGAAGTCTATGGCAACATCTTCCAAGAGAGAACATTATTGGAACAAAAACTTGAATCCCTTCAACAGCAAGCCATCCAGACAGGATATACCCCAATTCAACAACAAGAAGAACAAAGTATCAGACAACAATTGGAAGAAAGGCTACAACAGGAAGAAATCCTTTGGAGGCAAAAATCCAAGGTACAATGGCTCAAAGAGGGGGATAAAAACACAAAGTTTTTCCACCAATCAATGGTTCACAGGTGTTTCATCAACCGCATAACTAAATTAGAAAACGCCCATGGCACAACCTTGCTCTCTCATCAGGACATCACGAAGGAGCTCACTGATTATTATCACGACCTCCTCTAAGAACCTTAGGCGGACCGTGCAGAGGCTATCGGGAGAGTAACAACCAATATTCTGACCCTCATCACTCGGGAACAGAATGAAGCCCTCATGACCCCCATAATCCAAGCTGAAGTGGACCAGGCCATACAGGAGATACCCGTGGGAAAAGCACCTAGTCCGAATGGATTCACCACGGATTTATTCCATGCCTGTTGGCCCATGCTAAAGGAAGAGGTCTAGCAGCTGGTGGAGGAATCACGCAGCTTTGGAAAAGTCCTCCTAGCCCTTAATGCCACCTTTCTCGCCCTGATACCCAAGGAGGAGAGAATCACCAATCCAAAAAATTTCAGACCCATAGCACTCTGCAATGTCATTTAAAAAATTATCTCCAAAGTTATAACTCTCAGACTCAAGCCAATCCTCCCCTTCATCATCTCAAAGGAGCAGTGGGGCTATGTAGAAGGAAGACAAATAATGGACAGCGTCATTCTAGTCCATGAGGTTATTCACTCACTCAAAAGAACACAAACACCAAGTATGCTTATCAAACTTGATCTTTCTAAAGCCTTTAACAATTTAAGCTGGAAATACGTAAGAGCAACTCTAGTGGCCTTTGGTTTCAGTGCCAACTGGATTGACTGGATCATGGATCTCATCACCTCCACCTTCTTCTCCATCCTAGTCAATGGTTCCCCCTCCCAACCTTTCTCCCCCTCGCGAGGACTAAGACAAGGGGATCCACTTTCCCGTTTTCTCTTTGTAATAATGGCAGAAGGCCTGGGTCGTTACATAAAAACCTCCATAGGAAATGGCTCTTTGCAAGGCCTCCCCCTCCATGGACTCCAACCCACGGCCTCACACAACCAATTCATTGACAACACCATGCTCATGAGCACCCCCATGGTACAATAAACCAGAAAACTCAGCTCCATCCTCTCCGACTTCAGTAATGCCACTGGCACCTCCTTCAAACTAACAAAGTCACAACTGTTCTTCTTCAACACACCCTAGGTTGTCCAGCAGTACCTCTCCCAGCTCCTCTCCATTCTGATTTTCACCCTACCAACTCAATACTTGGGCCTTCCCTTGTCGGACTCGGCAACCCACAACCTCTCCTGGGACTCACTCCTACTCTCCATCTCCAACAAACTCAGCAGCTGGACCTTTCACTCTCTCAACCTCCCAGCCAGAATCACCCTCCTCAAATTCGTCCTTCAAGCCATACTGGCCTATCTTTTCTCTGCTCTAGCAGCCCCACAATCTGTCATAAAAAAAATCAGAAATTTGCAGAGGAACTTTCTCTGGCATGACCACAATTCAGACAAAAAATGGGCTCTTGTCAGTTGGGACAAAGTCTGCAAACCCAAAGCCCTAGGATGCCTTGGTCTAAGGGACCATGGAAAACTCAACAACACAATGGGGGCAAAGATTTGGTGGAGATGGATAAAAACTCCAACAAAAATATGGGCTCATCTTTAGAACTACAAGTATGCACCAGACATCCAGCATTCACACTGGATCCGAATGTAGGACAGAATTCAAGGCTCCAACATCTGGAATGCGGCCTGAAGAAACCGTCCCCTCATCTAGTAGCACGCCTTCTAGGAAGTTCATAATGGTGAAACCGCTAGGTTCTGGAATGACTCTTGGCAACAGATGCCACCCCTCCAATCTAATGAAAATATGCTACACTACGAAAATCAGATACCCAATTTAATCACTTCCAAAGTAGCAGATATGTGGGTTTCCAACCCTCACAACCGCTCCTGGAGAACCCAGAAATCCACTCACCAAGACCTACATGTGGCAGAGGAATACAACTTACAGAACTGGGCTCATGTAACCTCAACAAGAAGAATTCAAGCGAGCAATGGCTCTGACATTCTTCATTGGGGGCACTCGCCCAACGACAACTTCACTCTTAAGGAAGGACATGCTCTGCAGGATGGATTTCAATACATGCCAAAGGATCCTATATGGACTGTCGTCTGGAAGTCCAAATTCTGGCCAAAAGTCTCAACCTTTCTCTGGCTCGTTATTCAAAACAAGATCCTAACATGGGATAATCTTTAGATAAGAGGCTTCATAGGACCTTCTATTTTCCACCTCTATAATCAACATGAAGAGAACATGGAACACCTCTTAAACAACTGCACCATCAACGTTTTCATATGGGACCGTGCCACTCAACTCCTAAGAAGAACTTAGAGAGATCAAGGTAGCATCATTAACACAATAAGAAATTGGGGAACATGACCTTACAAAAGCCAATTGCTAAACAGACTCTGGCAGCTACTACCAAGCTTCATAGTGTGGAAACTCTGGAAAGAAAGAAACAAGAGAGTCTTTCACTCACTACCCTCCACCCTGGAAACCATCTAGTCCACCATCCACTCAAACCTTCAAGAAACTCTTCAGCTTCACCCTTGGACCAAAGATGATAGACCAACTGACCCTGCAGAACTATTGATCCTTAACTCTTGGGGCCTCATGCTTCCCTCAACCCTCTCTCTGCCCACCCCTTCCCCCCATTCCACCTTGGGGATCATCCCCTCTATTTGGTCCCCTCCCCCCTCTCACTTCCACAAAGTTAACTTTGACGGAGCTTCGAAAGGCAACCCAGGCCCCTCCGGTGCGGGGGCAGTCATCAGGGATTATTTTGGCATAATACAGAGTATGACTGTTGAAAATTTGGGATATGATACCAACAAATCTGAAAATATATGGGGCATGATCAGGGGAATACAACTGGCCCTAGACCATGATCTCACTTATCTCATCATCGAGGGAGATTCAAAAGTCATAATTGAGCTAGCTTCCAAAATCATCAATGGAAGAAACCCGGAAAAGATCACCCCAAGTTGGTGCCTGCTTGGCCCTCTACATTACCTCCAATCTCTACTCCATCCCTCTCTCACTCTCATCACCTCTCATGTGAGAAGGGACGCAAACAGAGTGGCCGATAGACTAGCAAACAAAGGGGTGGACATATCTCAACAAATCACCCTCCTGAACACCAGAAGGCCCCAAAGCTCAGCACTATGGACCCACTGCCAAGAGTTGGCCAGAAGGGACCACCCACACCTGAATGGGGTGACACGAGGTGATAGTGAGAGGACACCTAGGCGGGACATCTGGTGAAGGAATTAACTGCCCTAGGCCGCTACCCCCAAGGATATAACTCCCCATGTAGGGAATTTTTAAATCATTCACCTTAATGCACCTAGGCAAGCACCCAGATGCGCGTTCCAACCAGTTTGCAAGTACCAAAATCTTGAACCAGTCCTGTCAGCCTTCAATGGCAATGGGATAGGTTTCAATTTCCCTCAACGACGTTAAAATCATCCATGGCGCGCTCATTCTCTTTCTCTCTGCTAGTTATCACTCCAACACTGTGTCTATCGACCCTCCTGACTTATGCTTTTGCTCTCTGCGTGTTCTCTGTGTCTACCTAGACCACCATTTCCCTTTCACCACCCCTGTTCTTTTCTCCACCATGCCACGAGAAAGAGGCAAACCTAGACGAGCAAGCAAAAATAAAAATGACTACACCCGTGACAAGAGACTCACTGCCTCCCAATGAGCTCGAATTTCTCACTTCAGTCGTCCCTGCACTCACACCAGTAGCGCTCAGTCCACCATGCGCACCCCACAAATCGTGGCCTCCTTGTGCACTCCTAAGGAGGATACCTCATCCCCCACCATGCATTCTCAATCATCGCCTCTTCTCTTAACGACCACCAGTACACGAAAATAGATTCTTTCAAGCCTCAACTTGGATAAAGGGGAGGCTCCACCTCCTCTTCAGCATGCGGAGCCACCCTCTTCTTCTCAGCCAAGCCCAAGCCTGGAGCTTAAGAAAGAGTCTCCCTCCGCCTTCGTCCCCGACTCTCAACCCCACCGGTGGGAAGGTGGTTGTATTGTAGAGGAGGAGATTCCTCCAAGTTGGCAAGTATCAGAAGATGGAGAGAGCATACACTATTTTTCCAAGGAGCACTCTGTACTCCTTTTTGATATCAGGCAATGGCAGGACGAGCAGGCGCAAGGACAACTAATCATCAACTAGCGCTTGGATTTTCTTTTTGAGGCCTTCTCAGATGCCCCAAGGTCTGCAAGTTGCCCCACCTGCAAGCATAAGTATGTCCCGGCCTTCACTTCTAATGGACGTCTAGGTTCTCCTTTGGTTTAAAGCGGCCCACCCCAGACTCTATTTTTTGTCAGTTACAATTTCCAATTTTCTTTACAGTTGTATAGCTAGCATAGTAATGGTGGCTCTGCGTAAAGCCTGCCCTAGGTTAGCTAGTTGGAACGAAGTTCCAGTAGAAACTTTCAGTATTTTTGTAAATTTTGCAAACAATTCCACAACCATGATAGAATTATCATCGCTTGGAGCCACATGTCATGGTTTCCCTTCTATGGCAGGACAGGTGGCTGCCAAACGACTTACAGCTGTAAATTGGTTGATATAATACAAGGATCCACTTTTTATTTAAAATAAATAAATATTATGTAATGTTAATAATTGATATTTGTCTTTTCAACCATTCTTCTAGATTTTAAACAAAAATGTTATAAAAATATTAAAAAAAAAATCCAACAAAAACACTTTATCAAATAAAAGGTATATAAAATGGTATCTTAGAGAATTTTGTTTCGAAAAAATCTGTGCTTTATCTTTATTTATTTTTCAAAAAACATATGTTCTAGATTTATTTTATTGATTTTCATATTTAAATTGATTTATCAAATGTATACTATTAATAAATTAAATTGAAAAAATTAAAATTAAAATTAAAAACTAGAAATAAATAATAATAATAATAATAATCTATTTTTAAAGTCACGGTCAAGTCAGCACACCAAATTGGTGTATGAGACCCTTTTGTTTGTGGGACAAGGGACCCTGATTGGTAAAGTCTACAAAGGTATACATACCCTACCCCCCTCTGGATTTGAACCTGTAACCTCTTAAGAGGAAACACATGTTCTTAACCATTAAGCCTACAATAATTATAAAAATTTACAATAATGATAAATTGATATTAATCTTAAATTTTTTAAATACAACAAAATTGTGTTTTTATTTTCTTATAATACTTAATAAATTTAATATTAATTTTTTTAAATACAATAAAATTGTGATTTTATTTTATTTTTTTAAGAAATTTCAAATTGAGATAAATCAGAAATGATGTGTATTTTAACACTTCAAATTTAAATTAAGTTAAATTAACCATTTGCACAATCAGAATAACTTACAATTACTAACTCCTCCTTATGCTCACAAAATATTAAGGTTTCCTTGTGCTCACAATGGGGTTTCAAAGACTAAGGTTTCCTTGTGCCCATAATGAGGTTTGAGGAAAAGATTGTACCATTTTTTTTTACTTATGAATGAAGATATTCATTCCATAGGTTTCAGGAAAGGATTGTACCATTTTCTTTACTTATGAATGAAGATGTTCATTCCATAAGTTTGAGGAAAATATTTACCATTTTCTTTACTTATTAATGAAGATATTTATACAAAACTTTCATTTCCATATTTTATATGGAATATAATTTACTTATGAATGAAGATATATTTATTTAGATAATTTTGAGTTTTAAATTTAATGAAAGTATTTTAAACTTTATTGTATATGAAATGTAAGTATTTTATTAACTTTCATTTAAATTAATATGAATTCTTATATATATTATTAGATTAAATTAATATGATTTTTTAGTTTTTTTAAGTTAATAATAATAATGATTATTATATATTTTATTGTATAATGAATATAAGTCTTAATATTTTATTTTATTTTAAGAGGATTAAAATATTTTATTAAGATTCACTTAAATTAATATGAGTTGTTATATATTATAATATTTTCTAGCAAATAATAATAATAATTATATATAGAAAATCATATTACCTAGTATCGAAATTCACATATAAACATAGTATTTGTTGTCACCTGGGTTACCGTAAGAGGAAATCAACTTGACACAGTTCATGTTCACTCTTCTGAGTATCTCAAAATGCCAGAAAATAATACAATAGAGAATTAAAAAAATCATATCCAATGCCAACCAAATTTCCCATCAAAACATCTATCCTATTGAACACTAAAACATTGAAACTGGAAATGAAATGATGTCAGTGGTCGAAGCCATCAACAAGCACTAGATGAAACATGTTTATTCAGTGAAGAGGATTGGTCGTTCATCGACAAAGGAACTGGGACATGCAGTAGAATGCCATCTTGGGTCAATAATTTAGATGGTGGACGCTTGAGAGCCTCAATGGCATGCAATGCTACCAACCATGAGATGTGTTGGTTCATCATCTCCATACCAAATTTCATGTCTTCCATTTCGCGTCGGAAAGAACCAGGCCTACTGCCTTCACCATTATCTGCATAATTGGCATCCACCCATTCAACTTGACAACCCCAAATCTTGATGGTCACTCTTGCCAATTTAGAGCATGGTGTTCCCAACCAAAGTGGGAAGGGGAGAAATCAAGTCGCTCTCCTCAGAAATAGACAACGTTGAGGATCTCTGTTGACGAACCATTCTCCCTCCTGAATTGCTTCCCTGCGTGAACGCCCATGGACCCTGCGAATATATTAGATTTTTTCCTGGCCAATAATAATAATAAGTATTTTATACGTTATTGTATATTGAATATAGTTTTAATTTTTTACTTTATTTTAAAAGGGTTAAAGTATTTTATTAAGATTCACTTAAATTAATATGAGTTGTCATATATCATAGTTATTTTATAGCAAATATATATATATATATATATATATATATATATATATATATATATATATATATATATATATATATATATATATTAT
>ML788408.1:266890-279654 GCA_009831015.1 Picea engelmannii
ATATGAGGAAGAGAAGCCAAAGGATGGCTTCACACAGATACAAACACACAAGAAGCAGACACATAAGAAAACAATAGCCACCAATAACCAGAAAAACCCCAATACCAATTCATTTGATGCTCTATCTAACCTACCAGAGGCAGAGGAGGTGGAAAACCCCATCAAAGCATCGGAGGTAGAAGGAATCAGTGGTAAGGAAAAAAGATCACCTCAGGCTGATCCTTCACAGTACACCTTGTGTCACCCTCCCCCTCCCTCAGACTCAGGAAGAAATCTTGAAAGGGACGAAGACACAGTAATGGAAATGGATGAACAAGACCTAGCGAGAGTAGACTTGGACAGACTAGAAGAAGCTCTCAATAAGAAAGATCTAAAAACCATACTAGAAGATCAACTGAGAAAAGTCCACAAGGTCTTTCTGGACTCTTTAGTAGGGGCAACCTCAAGATTAGGAATAAAAGGAGATCCAAACCCAGATCCAAGGAGAAACACAAAAGAAAGCAAAAGGAGAGGCAGGAAAACGGTGCGACAACTCATTAAGGAGGCCGATAATTATATGATCAACTCAGGATAGATACAAAATCTCTTGGAGAGCTCCTTCTCCCACCCACCCAACTATTAAATTATGAAAGACATCACTTGGAACATCAGGGGACTTAATGGAAGATCCAAGCAAAGGACCCTCCGAAACTACATCAAGATGGAAGACCCAGACATCCTTCTCCTTCAGGAGACTAAATGTGCAGGACCAACAACGGAAGTGAACTTCAGGAAATGTTGGCACAACTACAACTCATACCACACAGACTCAAAAGGAGCGGTAGGAGGCCTTGCCATCCTCTGGAATCTAAACTCTGTCATTCTGAACCAAGGACTCTCGACTCCAGGCACTCTCACAGCCCACTATCGAGCAATAGGTTTGGACAAAGATGGATGGATCACCAATGCCTATGGACCGCAAACCATCCCAGAAAAAGAAATATTCCTTCAGAAATTAGCTTATTTTAGGTCCTTAGCCACTAATCAAAGATGGATTGTGGGTGGCGATTTCAACATGATTCTCACTCTGGAGGAAAAAAGGGGAGGCAGGAAAAGATTGGAACAAGATAGCATAAGATTCCAGGAACTTCTAGAACAACGTAATATGGTAGACATAGAGAATGGGAACAGAACCTTCACTTGGACGAACAAGCGCACAGGCCCCCAACAGATTGCCTACAGACTTGATCATTATCTCCTCTCTGAGACCCTCCTCCTGGAAGGTCCTCTAATAGAGTCCAATATCCTCCCAAAAGCGGGCTTGGACCACTAGCCTGTACAGCTGTGGGTGGACACCATGGCTTCTCCCAAGCTCAAACCCTTTAGGTTTGAAAATTTATGGCTTACCCATCCCGACTTCCATAAGATGGCTTGCCTTTGGTGGGATGCAGCAGAGATCTGGTAGGGAACCAAAATGTATCTCTTTCAAAAAAAACTCAAATACTTCAAGCAGCAAGTGCGATAGTGGAACAAGGAAGTCTATGGCAACATCTTCCAAGAGAGAACATTATTGGAACAAAAACTTGAATCCCTTCAACAGCAAGCCATCCAGACAGGATATACCCCAATTCAACAACAAGAAGAACAAAGTATCAGACAACAATTGGAAGAAAGGCTACAACAGGAAGAAATCCTTTGGAGGCAAAAATCCAAGGTACAATGGCTCAAAGAGGGGGATAAAAACACAAAGTTTTTCCACCAATCAATGGTTCACAGGTGTTTCATCAACCGCATAACTAAATTAGAAAACGCCCATGGCACAACCTTGCTCTCTCATCAGGACATCACGAAGGAGCTCACTGATTATTATCACGACCTCCTCTAAGAACCTTAGGCGGACCGTGCAGAGGCTATCGGGAGAGTAACAACCAATATTCTGACCCTCATCACTCGGGAACAGAATGAAGCCCTCATGACCCCCATAATCCAAGCTGAAGTGGACCAGGCCATACAGGAGATACCCGTGGGAAAAGCACCTAGTCCGAATGGATTCACCACGGATTTATTCCATGCCTGTTGGCCCATGCTAAAGGAAGAGGTCTAGCAGCTGGTGGAGGAATCACGCAGCTTTGGAAAAGTCCTCCTAGCCCTTAATGCCACCTTTCTCGCCCTGATACCCAAGGAGGAGAGAATCACCAATCCAAAAAATTTCAGACCCATAGCACTCTGCAATGTCATTTAAAAAATTATCTCCAAAGTTATAACTCTCAGACTCAAGCCAATCCTCCCCTTCATCATCTCAAAGGAGCAGTGGGGCTATGTAGAAGGAAGACAAATAATGGACAGCGTCATTCTAGTCCATGAGGTTATTCACTCACTCAAAAGAACACAAACACCAAGTATGCTTATCAAACTTGATCTTTCTAAAGCCTTTAACAATTTAAGCTGGAAATACGTAAGAGCAACTCTAGTGGCCTTTGGTTTCAGTGCCAACTGGATTGACTGGATCATGGATCTCATCACCTCCACCTTCTTCTCCATCCTAGTCAATGGTTCCCCCTCCCAACCTTTCTCCCCCTCGCGAGGACTAAGACAAGGGGATCCACTTTCCCGTTTTCTCTTTGTAATAATGGCAGAAGGCCTGGGTCGTTACATAAAAACCTCCATAGGAAATGGCTCTTTGCAAGGCCTCCCCCTCCATGGACTCCAACCCACGGCCTCACACAACCAATTCATTGACAACACCATGCTCATGAGCACCCCCATGGTACAATAAACCAGAAAACTCAGCTCCATCCTCTCCGACTTCAGTAATGCCACTGGCACCTCCTTCAAACTAACAAAGTCACAACTGTTCTTCTTCAACACACCCTAGGTTGTCCAGCAGTACCTCTCCCAGCTCCTCTCCATTCTGATTTTCACCCTACCAACTCAATACTTGGGCCTTCCCTTGTCGGACTCGGCAACCCACAACCTCTCCTGGGACTCACTCCTACTCTCCATCTCCAACAAACTCAGCAGCTGGACCTTTCACTCTCTCAACCTCCCAGCCAGAATCACCCTCCTCAAATTCGTCCTTCAAGCCATACTGGCCTATCTTTTCTCTGCTCTAGCAGCCCCACAATCTGTCATAAAAAAAATCAGAAATTTGCAGAGGAACTTTCTCTGGCATGACCACAATTCAGACAAAAAATGGGCTCTTGTCAGTTGGGACAAAGTCTGCAAACCCAAAGCCCTAGGATGCCTTGGTCTAAGGGACCATGGAAAACTCAACAACACAATGGGGGCAAAGATTTGGTGGAGATGGATAAAAACTCCAACAAAAATATGGGCTCATCTTTAGAACTACAAGTATGCACCAGACATCCAGCATTCACACTGGATCCGAATGTAGGACAGAATTCAAGGCTCCAACATCTGGAATGCGGCCTGAAGAAACCGTCCCCTCATCTAGTAGCACGCCTTCTAGGAAGTTCATAATGGTGAAACCGCTAGGTTCTGGAATGACTCTTGGCAACAGATGCCACCCCTCCAATCTAATGAAAATATGCTACACTACGAAAATCAGATACCCAATTTAATCACTTCCAAAGTAGCAGATATGTGGGTTTCCAACCCTCACAACCGCTCCTGGAGAACCCAGAAATCCACTCACCAAGACCTACATGTGGCAGAGGAATACAACTTACAGAACTGGGCTCATGTAACCTCAACAAGAAGAATTCAAGCGAGCAATGGCTCTGACATTCTTCATTGGGGGCACTCGCCCAACGACAACTTCACTCTTAAGGAAGGACATGCTCTGCAGGATGGATTTCAATACATGCCAAAGGATCCTATATGGACTGTCGTCTGGAAGTCCAAATTCTGGCCAAAAGTCTCAACCTTTCTCTGGCTCGTTATTCAAAACAAGATCCTAACATGGGATAATCTTTAGATAAGAGGCTTCATAGGACCTTCTATTTTCCACCTCTATAATCAACATGAAGAGAACATGGAACACCTCTTAAACAACTGCACCATCAACGTTTTCATATGGGACCGTGCCACTCAACTCCTAAGAAGAACTTAGAGAGATCAAGGTAGCATCATTAACACAATAAGAAATTGGGGAACATGACCTTACAAAAGCCAATTGCTAAACAGACTCTGGCAGCTACTACCAAGCTTCATAGTGTGGAAACTCTGGAAAGAAAGAAACAAGAGAGTCTTTCACTCACTACCCTCCACCCTGGAAACCATCTAGTCCACCATCCACTCAAACCTTCAAGAAACTCTTCAGCTTCACCCTTGGACCAAAGATGATAGACCAACTGACCCTGCAGAACTATTGATCCTTAACTCTTGGGGCCTCATGCTTCCCTCAACCCTCTCTCTGCCCACCCCTTCCCCCCATTCCACCTTGGGGATCATCCCCTCTATTTGGTCCCCTCCCCCCTCTCACTTCCACAAAGTTAACTTTGACGGAGCTTCGAAAGGCAACCCAGGCCCCTCCGGTGCGGGGGCAGTCATCAGGGATTATTTTGGCATAATACAGAGTATGACTGTTGAAAATTTGGGATATGATACCAACAAATCTGAAAATATATGGGGCATGATCAGGGGAATACAACTGGCCCTAGACCATGATCTCACTTATCTCATCATCGAGGGAGATTCAAAAGTCATAATTGAGCTAGCTTCCAAAATCATCAATGGAAGAAACCCGGAAAAGATCACCCCAAGTTGGTGCCTGCTTGGCCCTCTACATTACCTCCAATCTCTACTCCATCCCTCTCTCACTCTCATCACCTCTCATGTGAGAAGGGACGCAAACAGAGTGGCCGATAGACTAGCAAACAAAGGGGTGGACATATCTCAACAAATCACCCTCCTGAACACCAGAAGGCCCCAAAGCTCAGCACTATGGACCCACTGCCAAGAGTTGGCCAGAAGGGACCACCCACACCTGAATGGGGTGACACGAGGTGATAGTGAGAGGACACCTAGGCGGGACATCTGGTGAAGGAATTAACTGCCCTAGGCCGCTACCCCCAAGGATATAACTCCCCATGTAGGGAATTTTTAAATCATTCACCTTAATGCACCTAGGCAAGCACCCAGATGCGCGTTCCAACCAGTTTGCAAGTACCAAAATCTTGAACCAGTCCTGTCAGCCTTCAATGGCAATGGGATAGGTTTCAATTTCCCTCAACGACGTTAAAATCATCCATGGCGCGCTCATTCTCTTTCTCTCTGCTAGTTATCACTCCAACACTGTGTCTATCGACCCTCCTGACTTATGCTTTTGCTCTCTGCGTGTTCTCTGTGTCTACCTAGACCACCATTTCCCTTTCACCACCCCTGTTCTTTTCTCCACCATGCCACGAGAAAGAGGCAAACCTAGACGAGCAAGCAAAAATAAAAATGACTACACCCGTGACAAGAGACTCACTGCCTCCCAATGAGCTCGAATTTCTCACTTCAGTCGTCCCTGCACTCACACCAGTAGCGCTCAGTCCACCATGCGCACCCCACAAATCGTGGCCTCCTTGTGCACTCCTAAGGAGGATACCTCATCCCCCACCATGCATTCTCAATCATCGCCTCTTCTCTTAACGACCACCAGTACACGAAAATAGATTCTTTCAAGCCTCAACTTGGATAAAGGGGAGGCTCCACCTCCTCTTCAGCATGCGGAGCCACCCTCTTCTTCTCAGCCAAGCCCAAGCCTGGAGCTTAAGAAAGAGTCTCCCTCCGCCTTCGTCCCCGACTCTCAACCCCACCGGTGGGAAGGTGGTTGTATTGTAGAGGAGGAGATTCCTCCAAGTTGGCAAGTATCAGAAGATGGAGAGAGCATACACTATTTTTCCAAGGAGCACTCTGTACTCCTTTTTGATATCAGGCAATGGCAGGACGAGCAGGCGCAAGGACAACTAATCATCAACTAGCGCTTGGATTTTCTTTTTGAGGCCTTCTCAGATGCCCCAAGGTCTGCAAGTTGCCCCACCTGCAAGCATAAGTATGTCCCGGCCTTCACTTCTAATGGACGTCTAGGTTCTCCTTTGGTTTAAAGCGGCCCACCCCAGACTCTATTTTTTGTCAGTTACAATTTCCAATTTTCTTTACAGTTGTATAGCTAGCATAGTAATGGTGGCTCTGCGTAAAGCCTGCCCTAGGTTAGCTAGTTGGAACGAAGTTCCAGTAGAAACTTTCAGTATTTTTGTAAATTTTGCAAACAATTCCACAACCATGATAGAATTATCATCGCTTGGAGCCACATGTCATGGTTTCCCTTCTATGGCAGGACAGGTGGCTGCCAAACGACTTACAGCTGTAAATTGGTTGATATAATACAAGGATCCACTTTTTATTTAAAATAAATAAATATTATGTAATGTTAATAATTGATATTTGTCTTTTCAACCATTCTTCTAGATTTTAAACAAAAATGTTATAAAAATATTAAAAAAAAAATCCAACAAAAACACTTTATCAAATAAAAGGTATATAAAATGGTATCTTAGAGAATTTTGTTTCGAAAAAATCTGTGCTTTATCTTTATTTATTTTTCAAAAAACATATGTTCTAGATTTATTTTATTGATTTTCATATTTAAATTGATTTATCAAATGTATACTATTAATAAATTAAATTGAAAAAATTAAAATTAAAATTAAAAACTAGAAATAAATAATAATAATAATAATAATCTATTTTTAAAGTCACGGTCAAGTCAGCACACCAAATTGGTGTATGAGACCCTTTTGTTTGTGGGACAAGGGACCCTGATTGGTAAAGTCTACAAAGGTATACATACCCTACCCCCCTCTGGATTTGAACCTGTAACCTCTTAAGAGGAAACACATGTTCTTAACCATTAAGCCTACAATAATTATAAAAATTTACAATAATGATAAATTGATATTAATCTTAAATTTTTTAAATACAACAAAATTGTGTTTTTATTTTCTTATAATACTTAATAAATTTAATATTAATTTTTTTAAATACAATAAAATTGTGATTTTATTTTATTTTTTTAAGAAATTTCAAATTGAGATAAATCAGAAATGATGTGTATTTTAACACTTCAAATTTAAATTAAGTTAAATTAACCATTTGCACAATCAGAATAACTTACAATTACTAACTCCTCCTTATGCTCACAAAATATTAAGGTTTCCTTGTGCTCACAATGGGGTTTCAAAGACTAAGGTTTCCTTGTGCCCATAATGAGGTTTGAGGAAAAGATTGTACCATTTTTTTTTACTTATGAATGAAGATATTCATTCCATAGGTTTCAGGAAAGGATTGTACCATTTTCTTTACTTATGAATGAAGATGTTCATTCCATAAGTTTGAGGAAAATATTTACCATTTTCTTTACTTATTAATGAAGATATTTATACAAAACTTTCATTTCCATATTTTATATGGAATATAATTTACTTATGAATGAAGATATATTTATTTAGATAATTTTGAGTTTTAAATTTAATGAAAGTATTTTAAACTTTATTGTATATGAAATGTAAGTATTTTATTAACTTTCATTTAAATTAATATGAATTCTTATATATATTATTAGATTAAATTAATATGATTTTTTAGTTTTTTTAAGTTAATAATAATAATGATTATTATATATTTTATTGTATAATGAATATAAGTCTTAATATTTTATTTTATTTTAAGAGGATTAAAATATTTTATTAAGATTCACTTAAATTAATATGAGTTGTTATATATTATAATATTTTCTAGCAAATAATAATAATAATTATATATAGAAAATCATATTACCTAGTATCGAAATTCACATATAAACATAGTATTTGTTGTCACCTGGGTTACCGTAAGAGGAAATCAACTTGACACAGTTCATGTTCACTCTTCTGAGTATCTCAAAATGCCAGAAAATAATACAATAGAGAATTAAAAAAATCATATCCAATGCCAACCAAATTTCCCATCAAAACATCTATCCTATTGAACACTAAAACATTGAAACTGGAAATGAAATGATGTCAGTGGTCGAAGCCATCAACAAGCACTAGATGAAACATGTTTATTCAGTGAAGAGGATTGGTCGTTCATCGACAAAGGAACTGGGACATGCAGTAGAATGCCATCTTGGGTCAATAATTTAGATGGTGGACGCTTGAGAGCCTCAATGGCATGCAATGCTACCAACCATGAGATGTGTTGGTTCATCATCTCCATACCAAATTTCATGTCTTCCATTTCGCGTCGGAAAGAACCAGGCCTACTGCCTTCACCATTATCTGCATAATTGGCATCCACCCATTCAACTTGACAACCCCAAATCTTGATGGTCACTCTTGCCAATTTAGAGCATGGTGTTCCCAACCAAAGTGGGAAGGGGAGAAATCAAGTCGCTCTCCTCAGAAATAGACAACGTTGAGGATCTCTGTTGACGAACCATTCTCCCTCCTGAATTGCTTCCCTGCGTGAACGCCCATGGACCCTGCGAATATATTAGATTTTTTCCTGGCCAATAATAATAATAAGTATTTTATACGTTATTGTATATTGAATATAGTTTTAATTTTTTACTTTATTTTAAAAGGGTTAAAGTATTTTATTAAGATTCACTTAAATTAATATGAGTTGTCATATATCATAGTTATTTTATAGCAAATATATATATATATATATATATATATATATATATATATATATATATATATATATATATATATATATATATATTATATTACCTAGTATCAAAATTCACATATAAACAGAGTATTTGTTGCCATCTAGGTTATCGTAAGAGCAAATAAACTTGGCATAGTTCATGTTCACTCTTGTGAGTATCTCAAAATTCCAAAAAATAATACAATGGATAATTAAAAAAGTCATATCCAGTGTCAAACAAATTTCCCATCAAAACATCTATCCTACTGAACATTGTTGATGCCCAAAAGCGCAACATGAAATCCCTGCCTGCAAATGGCTTGCAGTGCATTATTGCTTATATATATTTATTATTAATACTAAATAGGTGGGACCCCTTTAGAACAATAATAAGGAAGAGAAATGGTTCCTCTTGTTAAGATCTTCAAGATGCGCTCATGATTACCTTACAATAAGAATTTCACGGTTTTAAAATGAAAAGAAAAGATCCTAACTTGGCTCTATTTGCAATTAATGGATGTTGGGTGTGTTAGCAATTTGATTTTAAGGGAAAGGAATGTTTATTTCATTAGACATTTTACTCTTGCTACACCTAGATTTTGACATGTTATCCAAATACTAAGTGCAAGCTACATGCAAACTTATGGTATATTTGGGCAATCGATTATTCTGTGGTATGGTAATCCTCCATTAGCAAGAAATGTGGGTCATGTTTATTTTGATGTTAAGTATATGATGGGAATATAATAGATTGGATATATATATCAACCTTGAGCTTGATTCTTGATTTTGGAGATTTATGTGGAAAATAGATAAAGTATGGTCAACGTATGTGTTATAACCCTAATTTGCACCAGACATGCTTACCTGGCATCAGGCCATCTCAGATTCCTTCTTTGCCAAAACACTGCTGAACAACTCTTCTTAAAAACCCCTTTTATAAAGGCTCACGCACCCTGCTACATTACTGCACGCATGTACATGCTAGCTGACCCAAGACAACCCGTGTGTACCTACAAAAGAACGAAAAAAGGAAACTTGCTAACAGAATACACAACTTTGGGTAAGTTAACTAAACTTTTCGGCCATGCATGGACAGAAGTTCGACTAAATACCTAGCTTCTTCTAGCCTATAAAAGAAGGGTTAGGGGTTCCATTTGGAAGAGGAGAATCATAGTAAAGAAACTATATCCGATTGCGCATTCCCTTTGTCCCAACCTTTAGCCATCCTTATGCAAAGAGAAGTATAGAAAAAAGAAGTTGGAGGACAGTTGAAGAGGAGCCTAGGACTAGGTTCATGGAGCAGTAGCCGGCTTCATCATTGTAAGTTGATTCAATGAAGTTAATAATAAAGAGGTACTTTTCACGTCCCACCATATGAGGTTTTCATGGTTTATTACATACATGTTGATTAAATATCTAACCCATTAATCTATAGATCAAATGCATGTGGAGTTATTTGTTTGTCTTGTGTGAATGTACGTCAGCCTTGGGAGGAGAGCTGCAGTCAAAGAGCAACCAAGCATGAAGAAGGATCGATATAAAATGCCCAAAATAAGGTATGCTCACTTGATCTTCTTAACTACGTATTTGCTTAAGAATAATGGGGATTAAGTCTGGGATGACGGTAGAAAGTAGGAGTAGGAATCTTTAGGTCTTTTCTGCATGCATGATAAAACCCTGAGTGCTAGTCCGTAAAGGGATTTACCACTCACAACATAATTGACAACCATACTAGGGAACTCTAGGGTTTCTGGGAATATTTTTTGGGCATTTTTAAAAACTGGTTACATTCCTTGTTTTTAAAGTTTCTGCAAAAAGTCTGAGCTAACAGAGATTCTGGTCTTCCATACCAGCTATCTCTGTTTCTTTACTTGACTGCATTTTTTTTTTTTGAGACCCACAGAGGTACACACGGCCTGTATAAGGTCTGCACGCATGTACCCACACCCTACCTTTTCACAGCCCACGTGTACACGCTAGCTGAGGAAGTGTCAGTCACATGTATGATTCTAGAACATTTCTTTTACAGAGGCGATCATCCTCTCCCCTGTCAGAAATAGTCATTCTCAGGGGTTTTCTAGAACTCTTTCTAGTCTTTGTTGTTTGCAGTCTATAGCTTAGGTTTCACCTCAGATTGGTTTGTTCTATGAAGTTTTCCTTGAATTGTTTTCTTTTTTTGTTAAAGTAAGTGTCTGAGTCTTCAAGAGATCCTGGTTCTCAGTACCAGTGGTCTCTGCTTGGGCTAGATTGCTTGGATTTTCATTTGTCTCATAGTTTCAGAGATACACGTGGCCTATATAAGGTCAGCACGCGTGTACACATGCTTTGAATTTACATAGCTCGTGTGCACACACTTGCTGTTGAACTGCCAGCAGTGTGTGTTATCATTGAAATTTCGTCCGCACATGGCGACAAGAACTCTGCATCGTAAAAATAGGAATGAAGCTATTCATGGCACAGGATTAAATCCACAGCATTGCAAAAGGGTAAAAAAAACTATACAAAGTAACCAAAAAATTGAAGGGCGCTTTACAGAATCTGGATGCGCGCGCATATGCACGTAACAACAACATACAATGTGCGCATGAGTGCACGATGCGTGGTTGTTGGGCAAAAAACCCGCGCACCTGCTAAACGACACATTTATTGAAATTGGTCGGCCTCCCAACCACTAATGGATCAGCTCCCAAGTCGATTTGACATCAAATCTGAGCTGAATCCGCATGGTAGGCTGGTCAAAGACCTAATTGAGCCCTAAAGAGCTCCTTTTCACACTCCAAAGAGGTTACATAATCACCCAATGCCATGCTATAAAAACCCATGAAGAACCATCATTTTCTCAAGGAATTCCATGTATTGTTATGCTGCTAAGATTGCTAAGGACTCATTCTTTGGCAAGAACATAATTAGCACCATTTCATTGAGCTATCCACCCCTCTCTTGAGTGGATATGCTTGGAGTTCTTTCACCATCACTTTCATCTTTTTCATTGTAAGGAGAGAAAGTTGTGAGGGCCTCAAGAGCCTTCCTTTGGAGGAAGAAGGAACCACAGTTCCCTTGCTCCATTGTGCTTTGGATTTCATCAATAGACCAGCTCAAAACATTGGTGATACCGGTCTTGTTGTCTTTGTTATTTATTTTTCACATGCTCGTAGTTTTAGTTTGTTTCTTGTTTATAGTTTTGTTGTTTCTCTTCCTAACCTTTTCCTTTACAGCTGTCATGCCTAGCAAGACCCAACTGGGCATGTAAGCACCCTTTATTTGCTCATCAAGTGACGAATTGGGTGCAAACAGATTGGCGACCGTACTGGGGAGAAGGTATCAATTCCTCCCTCATTTGGGCTCATTTTGTTTTCCTTTTGATTTCATTAACTTGCAGGTTCACAAACCGGCCTCTGCCGACCTGCTAACCAGTCAATTCACAAGAGAATTGGGAGAAATCCATCCGGATTTTTCCTCTCGGTCATTTGTCACAGGCGCGTGGTTCTTCCACCCCACAGGCGTGCATCGTGCGCGCATGCGCCAGTTCGACACTTTCCTTCTGCGCGCATGCGCTTTCTATCTCAATTTCGATAGCGCCCGTGCGCTCTGTGCGCCTTTGTATGCACTGGGTGGCACGCATTTGATCTAAATTTCACATTGTAAGCTTTTGGATGTGGGGAAAGTCATTTTTCCTTCTTAAGAATGATGATATGCATGCTCTAAATACTGCACCACTTAGACCCCTCAACTTATAAAGGGGATAATCAAACAAACATAGGCACTTAGGTGGATAAAAAATCAATTTCCCTTACTTGCTTTTTGCCACGTGGATGGCTTGCTTTGGTTTATAAATCTAAGTTGAACATCAATTCTAATCATATATAAACTCACATTCTGGGACTAGAAGTTGTAAGTAACAATCTTGAGTATGCTCTTCTCGTGCGCCATCAAGCGATCTTGAGAACCAAAAAAGGATTGCGAAAACGATCTCATCTCCCTTAAACAAAATTTCAAAAACTTTTAGGAGAGGACAAAGGCCCTTTTGGGACCCCTCTTAGTTTCATCTTTCAAACATATCTTAAATTTGTAAGGGCCCATACATGCCCACATGTCACAAAGGTAGGATAGTGTTTGAATTCCTTCTTTCTTAGATAAAA
>ML788408.1:291410-317841 GCA_009831015.1 Picea engelmannii
TGATTAATGAAATAAAGTCTTATTTCCGCTGCATCTCTATGTTTATGTGTATTTCTGTATTTCATTGTGTTCCTACATAAATCCGGATCAAACCAAATTCAAATCCACCCAGCCGATCAATACAAAACCACATTCATTACCCCGTGGGGTACTTTTGCATATCGTGTCATGCCTTTCGGCTTAAAAAATGCTGGCGCAACTTTCCAGCGGGCTATGACATACATCTTTCATGATCTAGCTGCAATCATCCTCGCCTACTTGGACGACCTCACTTCTCGATCTAAGAAACGCACCCAACACCTCGATGATTTACAAATCATCTTTCAACGGTGTCGTCAGTACAACATTCGCTTGAACCCTCTCAAGTGTGTTTCTGTGTCACCGTCGGGCGCCTCCTCAGTTTTATCGTTTCCCAAAGCGGTATTACCGTGGACCCCCTTAAAGTCAAATCTATCACCGAAATTCCACCTCCTCGGAATTTATGACAACTGCAGAGTCTACAGGGCAAAGCTAACTTTCTGCGATGCTTTGTTCCTGATTACGCCATCCACGCACATGGTTGCCTTCGCTTACTTCGTCATGACATCCCCTTTCACTGGGACGACTATGCCCAACAGTCGTTTGACGATCTTAAAGCAGCGTTGTCCAATGCACCTTTGATTAGTGCACCTGACTACAACCGCGACTACATCCTCTACGTATCAGCATCAGCTGTATCAGTAGCTGGCATCCTCGTCCAGCTCAGAGATGACAATCGTGAACACGTCATTTACTACGTCAGTAAGAACCTCTCAGGACCACCCCTGAAGTACAAACATGAAGAGAAACTTGCTCTTTCAGTTGTCCTTGTAGATCAGAAACTGCGCCATTACATTCTGCTTCGCACCACCAAGGTTGTCGCAGATTCCAACCCTATGCAATACTTGCTTAGTCGTCGCCAAGTTAAGGGAAAATTCGCTCGATGGATCGTTATCCTTCAGGAGTACGACCTCGAGTTCTCAACACCTAAGAGTAAGAAAGCCCTCGTTCTCGCCGAACTTGTCACGGCCCTCCCCTCTGACACACCCAGTGCCCCCGTCAACACTAACTTTTCTGACGAACATCTCGTTTACATCGCTTCCGATGATCCTTGGTACGACGACCTGCTCGTCTACCTACGAACTCAAAAGTTCGGTAACCACCTATCACGAGATGATCGTCGGCGCATTCGCCATCAGACCCCCCGCTATCTCCTCATCGGCAACATCCTATATAGGCGGGGCATCGACACCATTCTTCGTCGCTGCCTGACAATTGATGAGGCCGACAGAGTCTTAAACGACTGCCACAGCGGCGCATGTGGGGGCCATATTTTGGGCATTTCCACGGCTCAGAAGATTATCCGAGCTGGTTATTTTTGGCCTACCCTTTTTCTCGATTGCATTCATGCCATGAAACGATGTGAGCAATGTCAGCTCTATGCCAACAAGGCCCGTGCTCCCCCCGCCCTTCTTCACCCTGTCATTACTGCGGGCCCCTTTTGTAAATGGGGCATTGATTTTATGACTTGTAATCCCCCCTCTAGTAATGGTCACAAATACATTGTTGTCACCGTCGATTACTTCACCAAATGGGCCGAAGCTATGCCCACTTTCAACAACACTGCTGACACAACAGCGCGTTTTTTCTTTAACCACGTCATATCACATTTTGGTGTACCACTCCAACTCGTTTCCGATCATGGGAAACACTTTGAGAATGAGATCTTCGTCGAACTCTCATCTCGGTTAGGATTCTCTCACGAGTTTGCCTCACCATATTACCCTCAGTCAAACGGACAGGTCGAGGCAGTGAACAAAGTCCTCAAGACCATGTTACAGCGCACGGTTAATAAACATAAAACCAATTGGCATCATATGTCATTTTCCGTTCTATGGGCTTATCGAACGGCAGTAAAGACCGCTACGGGTTTCACGCCATTTCATTTAGTCCATGGGGTCGAGGCAACTCTTCCCATCTAGTGCGAAATTCCCACCCTTCGCCCTGCAATTGAGCTTTTACCTGACACTGCTCCAATGGAGCAGCGCTTGCTGAACTTGGAGTCTCTTGATGAAGATTGTCGATCCTCATTACAGAACAATGAGGCAGCTAAAAAATGATCCAAGGCTACCTTTGATCGCCATGTCAACCTTCGATCATTTCGAGAAGGCGACCTTGTCCTAGCCTATGATATCGCTCATGATACCTTTGGCCACAGCAAATTCAAATCACTTTGGCATGGCCCTTACATCATTCAACATTGCCTCACCAAAGGCGCATACATCCTGGCCTCCCCCGAAGGCCTCTCGCTCAAAGAACCCGTCAATGGGTTATATCTCAAGAAATTTTATGCTTAAATGTAGTCATGCTACTTTAGGTTATTTTCTTTTCTAGCGTTTTTAATCTTTTTTTTTCCCTCGTCTAAACTATCCATTGTGCTATTGACAGATGACTCCTCCACCAGCTTACCACATTGGTTATGCCGACGGTGCCAGCCGTTGGACCCAAAATATCTCTTCGGCTACTTGGGCTCTCTACACCCCATCACATGAAATGCTACATTCAAGCGGCATATGTTTGGGACCAGCAACCAACAACCAAGCCGAATACACTGCTATCATTGGCCTCCTGACCAATGCCCAGCATCATCATATTCGTCACCTTAGCATTTTCCTCGACTCCCAACTAGTCGTTCTCCAGCTCAACAATGTATACCGTGTACGCGATCCGTGCCTCTTTCGCAAATACCTGCAGGTTAGATTATTATCTTGACATTTTGATTCCATTACATTTTCACATATTCCAAGAGAATTGAATCAAACAACAGATGAAATAGCTAACATGGTGTTAGATTGGCATATATCACATCAATCTACACATACATAAAACATCTCATCCATCCTGTCACAGCATATAGATAGAATAAACATCATCATCATCAACCAAAAATACATGTACACCACATTTGGATCTCAAAAACATGTATACTCATAGATATATATAGGCCCCTCAGGCCATCTAAATGTTTACATACAAAAAATATACATCGGCCCGCAGGCCAGTGCCACATCTAGGTACAAAAATTGGCTCACCAGCCTATCAAAAAGGTATACAAAATACATATCATACATCAGGGTGCCTCTATCGCACCCCCACCTGCTCCTCCCTCAGGAGGAGGTGGTGGCCCACCACCACCTGCCCCAGGCGGTGGTGGTGGAACACCTGCAGGACCCTCCTGCCCCGGCGGCAGGTGTCCACTAGTCATAGCAGCGAGCACAGTTGCTCGTCGCATGATCGACTGCCATGGTGGCAGTAACCCTATGCACTACTCCAGGAACCCCTCGTCCTAGATGCGGATCCACATGCCCTCGGGCACGTCCTGTAACACCATCTCCAGACGACGGCATATATCATCAAAATCACCTCCGGCCGCTGCCAGAGGAGCGTGCAATGGCCCCGCACACGGATCATCAAAACGACACCTCTGCACCGGTCTCTCGGGCTCTGTTGGTCGCCCAGCAGCCTCATCCCACTGATTCCTCCCTCCACGTGGCAGTCTCTCCCGCTCTCGCTGAGCTGGCGCTCTATACAACTCCACCTCGCGCCCGCGAGGTGCCAAATCTGCACATGCACAAAGAAACAAACAACAGATCGTATCAGTGTCTATACATCATACATATGAACTGATATATCAAAAGCTAACATAAATCCAAACATACAAATACACAACATACCTCGATGGTCGAATACCTCCCCAGGAGGCAATACCATGTCCGGGTCCCCCCGGAAGTCCACCCCAACATAAGGGAACTGAAGTATGACTTGCGGAATTTGCCGCCATATCTGCGCCGCCTGCGCCGTAAAATAATGCCCGCCTTTTCCACCACCGTGGCGAACCAAAATCGTGCACCACCACCTCAAACGCGGCTCTCCAACCCTGGTGCCTCTAATAGCACCCTCGGGCGCAGCATAGGCACCCTCTCCAAGAAATAGGCTACCAGGATCGAGCCGAACGCGAACTCCCTGGTACCTGTGGACCGACAACGGTCCAGCTGCGCGATCATCTGTGCATGCAGTGTCAAACCCTAGGCGAACCGCTCACGGCCCACCACCACCCTCTCCATCAATAACAGCTCGCCACCACTGATCCGGTGGGTCGCCCATGAACCATACACCCGAACAATCATCGCCGCTATGCAACGATGCAACAAGGCATCTATACCACTAATACTCACTACAGTCCCAGACATGTAGTGCTCACCTGAGCAATATCGCTCCGCGACCTCTGATAGCTGTGTACCCCTCGCCAGCACAGGCTCTGCCGGCAACGGTGTCCCCCAGAAGGGGAGCCCAGTCAAGAAATATATATCCTCCACCGCAGTGAAGGGGATCTGCTCTCCTCGCACGAGGAAACAGTGCAAATCTAGGCTCCACATCTGGAGCAGGAACTGGAGTAAGTACTCCTGTGCCCGTATCAACAGGCACTCAAAAAACTTTAGCAACCCACTGGTTGCTAAAGCCGCTCGAACCGCCGGCTCTGCATTGGCCACAGCATCTCGCAGCTGCGACCAGTCTCGCTCGCACCACCGCACATCCATAGTCGCTGATAGCCACCTGCACACAACACAGAGTCCTGTATCAGCCTATGCAACCATCCAATGCATCAAAAAGACTCCCTTTTTACCCTTCAACCTTGCCTCAAAGGCGCGGTTTCAATACCCACAGGCGCGCACACATGCGCACCTGTTCACTATACAGGCGCGCACGTATGCGCACCTGTTTTTCTCACAGGTGCGCTTGACAGCGCACCTGTTCACACTACAGGCGCACGCTAGTGCGCGCCTGTCAAAATCACAGATGCGCCCTAGTGCGCGCCTATTCACCCCACAGGCGCGCACTCGTGTGCGCCTGTTACCCTCATAGGCGCGCTTTAAAATTCCCCCTCACGCGCACCACTGCGCGTTTATTCAGTGGACAGGCATGCACGTATGCGCGCCTTCCACTGAATCGCCCGTGCATGTGGGCCCACACCCTAGTCAAAATCTCCTAAAACCCCTTGTACGGCCCCCCGTACCTACCGTACCCAAAAATTAGAAACCTATTTCTATGCAGGACGATCAGACCACTAACCTACAACTCGCACACCGTCGATCGGATACCTCGTGCTCCCCGAATCACCCAATCTCCTCTGAATCTGCTCCGAAACTCACTGTAGTAGCAGGTACAAATGAGGTGGAAATGTGGGCCCTACAACTATATATAGGCCTTTTTCCAAACTTCCACTCACCATTTCGAGAGCCCACGGCGTCCATTTTTCGAACCGTCTTCAGCCACGGGATCAGCATCCCGCCACCTACATCACAGCTGTCCCTGGGCTGCTTTTTATCCTGAACCCCCGGGGTGCCTTTTTTTCACATCATGGTCAGGTACACACGCGCATTGTCACATTTATCTAACAGATTCTCATATCTTAGATTCTCTTCAGATATTGTTCACTTTGGGTATTTGGTTGTTCTATGTGCAGGTACGTGATCATCATCTCTCAACATCATTCCTTCAGGTATATATTCAGCACTGGCATGTAGTCTCTCCCGCTGTATTGCATTTACATTTCCAGTCACACCCTCTGATATTGGCCTCTAGGATACCCATTCCCGACTCTGCAGTACTCACACCTCCCTTTGCATCTTCAGTACTGTAACCCGGTAGCATTCTCACCCACATGAGTTGTCCCATTCATAGCACCTTTTGGCACTTTCGACACTCATGATGTTCTTCATTACCCTTTAGGGATGGGAGTCCCGGTAGTCTTTCATCATGTTGCAGATCAATCACATACTTCTTCTCCTCATTTTTCTAGCTTCCCATACGGACTCCTAGATCATCACTTTATGGTTATGTTCTTTTTACTTGCACCTCCGCAGGATCACAAACCCACCATTTCATCCACCATTCGTTTGCCCATCTGCGAACCTATCTTCATTTCACCTACCTCATACAGAAACTCGCCAATAGGACCCCACCCTTCATCAGTTTTCCAAGAAATTTCTACCCTCCCTGGGGCACTCATTTCACACTGGGGCACACGTTTCTATATTTGTACATTTTTCCAAAATTATTCATTATTTATTGTACAAACGCCTTTATTTCCAGTCATCACATTTTCTTTTGTCGTCACTGTTGGCGACTTGCTTTCTCTTTTGGCCACACGCAACCCATGTCACCCTTGGTTGGAGCATTACTTATCATCTACCCTCGCCGGCATCGTCCATATCTTCAAAGTACTCCACAGGTCACTTACCTCTACCCTCTGAATTTGTTCACCTTGTCCCGCCTCTGGCACAACTTATCCTCGGTCTTGGTGTCCCCCTGACACTCGACCTTGTCACACGTTTGCGGCCATTGTTTATTTCATACATCCTCCGGCCAAGGGAAGTCTTGAGTCTTCCCACTTCTTGACTTCGTCCATGTACCTCTGCCACTTCTTCACCTCAGTAGATTCCACAGAGCCCTTTTCTCCTGGAAGTCACGTCTCCCTTTTTGTCGACATCAACACAATTTTCCAGAAAGGCGACAGTATCTTGATTCTCATTTTCCATTCCATGAGAGATCTCGGACGGCACAGGGGGAAACACCATTGCTCCCTGATGTCATTGACCCCCATAACATTCGACACCAACACTTCCTCATGTTGCGGTGGGTCTTACTTTGCGACTATTGCAGTTATTATTATTATCAGTTGCCGAAGACCTCTGAACTTGGCCGGGCCATCACTGCCCGCATCATCGTCACTACTTGGTACTGTTACCATTGCCTATCGTTCAGAGTATGTTCCTTTGTAGAATTGTCTTCTACTTTTATCATTACCGCCCCCGAGGGTGCTGCAGTTGTCTACACCAACATTTCCGTCATCTTTTTTCAGAGTTACATAATACGAGCATGGGGCATCCCCGCCTCGTTTGTACACAGTTTTATATTGTTACGCACCTTGTGGCAAGTCGGGTTCTACAGGTTCCTTTCTTCTCCAACAGATTTCTCCACACGGTCCCACTCTTGCTCTCCCTTACACCACCATTCTCAGTAAAAGAAACATTGATGGATTTCGGATATACGTATGCTCCTAACCTCATCCATCAGGGGGCATCTGTTATCACTGAAATTTCGTCCGCACATGGCGACAAGAACTCTGCATCGTCAAAATAGGAATGAAGCTATTCATGGCACAAGATTAAATCCATAGCATTACAAAAGGGTCAAAAAAACTATACAAAGTAACCAAAAAATTGAAGGGCGCTTTACAGAATCTGGATGCGCGCACATATGCACGTAACAACAACGTACAATGCACGCATGAGCGCACGATGCGCGGCTGTTGGGCGAAAAACCCGTGCACCTGCTAAACGACGCATTTATTGAAATTGGTCGGCCTCCCAACCACTAATGGATAAGCTCCCAAGCCGATTTGACATCAAATCTGAGCTGAATCCGCATGGTAGGCTGGTCAAAGACCTAATTGAGCCCTAAAGAGCCCCTTTTCACACTCCATAGAGGTTACATAATCACCCAATGCCATGCTATAAAAACCCATGAAGAACCATCATTTTCTCAAGGAATTTCATGTATTGTTATGCTGCTAAGATTGCTAAGGACTCATTCTTTGGCAAGAACATAATTAGCACCATTTCATTGAGCTATCCACCCCTCTCTTGAGTGGATATGCTTGGAGTTATTTCACCATCACTTTCATCTTTTTCATTGTAAGGAGAGCAAGTTGTGAGGGCCTCAAGAGCCTTCCTTTGGAGGAAGAAGGAACCACAGTTCCCTTGCTCCATTGTGCTTTGGATTTCATCAATAGACCATCTCAAAACATTGGTGATACCGGTCTTGTTGTCTTTGTTATTTATTTTTCACATGCTCATAGTTTTAGTTTGTTTTAGTTTGTTTCTTGTTTATAGTTTTGTTGTTTCTCTTCCTAACCTTTTCCTTTACAGCTGTCATGCCTAGCAAGACCCAACTGGGCATGTAAGCACCCTTTATTTTCTCATTAAGTGACGAATTCGGTGCAAACAATGTGCTTGTGGAGAATTTTTTTTTTGAAGTTGAGGCAGTCATCCTTTCCTTTGACAAGAGTTATACCTCTCAGGTTTTTGGGTCTCTGTCATAGCAGTCAGCAACTTAGGTTTGATCATAGCAATAACTTTCTTTTTCATAAAGAAGTTTTCCTCAAAATTTTCTTTTATAGGGTTTTTAGACAAGTGTGAGAGTCCAATTTTAATTTGCTTGTGTGTGATGTTTAAAGTGACTCTTTGTGATCTGTGCTCAGGAAAAAAGTTTTCTTGGTTTTGACTTGTTGATATTTTTCCTTTTTGCTTTGTGAGCATTCAAATAAAAAAAAAACCTTTTATTTCTTTGTTTGGTTAAAAAGTGTTCTTTTGCATTAGAAACCAGGGAAAAGTCTTTGCTTTCATAAGTTCTTGACAGTTTAATTAGATCATAAGTAGCTCGTAGTCGAGTGAAATCCTTCTTTGAGTTTGTTGTTCAAAGATCTTAGAAAAATTTTAAGTTTGAAAAGTTGTTTAAGATTTGAGTTAAGTGAAGGTATTTTGTTTCTAGCTTTCTGTTTCTTTTGCTTTCATCTTTCAAACATCACTAGTTTCACTTTCATAACCTTTGAATTAAGACAAGCCATAAAAATTAACGCTAAATCTAAAATTCATTAGACTTTTTATGTTTGTAGGGTCAACCAACTAGTTTAGGGTTAGGGCCTTGAATTAGGTTGGAGAGGAAACTCTTCAAGGCCATTAAAATCAAACATTGGAGTCTGAGTTAGGGAGTGTCAAAGTCTAGTATCATAAAGGTTATCCAGGACCCCCCTCTAACATAGGGGCTAAACACAAGGTCACATGCAGAAAGGTAGTGGAGATAACCCCTAAAAATATAGACCAATCATAGTGGAGAACACATATAGAGGGCTTGTCTTGGGATTCCATCGATTCCATTTGCCACAGAGCTTCATGGGTCTTGAATCCATTCAAGGTCCTCAATTTTCTTCCAGAACACTTGACTTCAATACCCTTGATAGGTTTCGAGCTCGATACCCTGCTCATTGTGGTCTACCCGACTTTCGACTGTACCCGCCTGGTGACTATTCGTGCATTGGCAACCTAGTTGCCTATTTTTTAAGAGACATACATAGGTGACTACAGGGGTATACCACGATACCTAGGACAGAAATCGGGCCACGCTTTGCAGAGTATACTCAGAGGGTGCTTCCGTGTTCAAGTTGCACTTGCACCGGTAAGTTTCTCTAGTGTTGGTTGTTGTAATTGTTCTTCCAATTAGTTTAGTGTTTGCTTGTTTTATCTTGGAGGGACTTTTTTTAGTGTGTGTTGTTTTTTGAATGAATAGAAATCCCTAGAGTGTCTTTGATCTTCTCACACAATGGAGGATCATGAGCTCTATCGGTCACGAAGGATTCTGGGCCTATCACCGATTACACTGGAGCCACCTCTGCCACCACTAAGGCAAAAGCTAGACCAACAAGGGTCTTTTGAAGCGAACAGGTCACAAGAAATTGTACCCGACCAACATCCGGAGGAAACGACCATTTTTTACTTTAGAGTGAAATCTCTTGGTCGATATGAAAATCCAACCACTGATATTTCGCCACCCATCATTGTACTGATTCACCCTTACGAGTGCCAGACGGTGTCGCACGCAGAAATGGAAACAAATGATGTCACTCCTTCTGGGAATTCTTCAATTCCCACTATCATTGTCACCACAGGAGAGTTTCCACCTCCTAACCCACTGTCACCAGTCCGAGCCACCATGGTCTCGATGACCTCTACCTCGTACAGTGGTCCGATCCCATCTATGGTGGTGGCCACAACCCCTTTCACACCGAGTGAGACAGGCCCTCTGTTCTCATACGGAATGCCTAGCTCAGGTACAAGTCCTATACTTTCCTACTCCACTTCACACACTTTAGGTCTAGGAGCAGGGAGCTCTAACGCTCCTTTCCAAGGCCACATGGGGGGAACTTCATCTCCTTTTGATGATTTCCCTTACGGGGGAGGTCATATACCTCCTTCGTCCCCTTCGCTCGGTGGCACCCACTAGCAGTCCGCTGTGCCACCTACACACCATAGTTTATTTGGAGCAGGGAGTCAAGGACCACCTTTGTATAATATGTTGGTAGGTTCGACACCATTTTCTTTATTCAGTGCATTTGGTAACAACGCTTTCTCATCAGTTTCTTTCCTGACTGGGGCCAATCTCAGTTATGGACAACCTATTCCTATGCAGGGTACTATTCCTACACAGGGAACAAACCCAGGAACTTCTTCTGCATCAGGGCCTTGGAATTCTTGGCAAGGATCAGTTCCCTCGTCAAGAATGTCGATCTGGGGCAATTCTTTTCACAACCAATGGAACCCTGGACAAGGTACTATGCCTATCCCCATGGGATCGGCATGGGGCAACCCTTCCCAAAGTCCTCCAAGTGTAATGCACGCCCAACCGTCTACGTACTATTTTGGGAATCAGCCGATGATGTCTCCTCACACACATAATCCATACGCTAGTCATGGCCATGGATTTTACCAGAACCCATGCTAGCAGCTGAATTTTTCCTAGCAACCTGGTGCCGGTCAAACTCCAGGTCCCTTTTTCCATGGTTATCACCAACAACCCAAACTACCTTTCCTAGAAACCTTGGATTTTCCAGACTTGATGAGGTTGTTGAATGACCCTATCTGTCACGATCCGCGTTGGCCCCCTATGCCGACGAAGTTTCCTTTGGACATACCAAAGTTTGAAGCCAAGCCTAACGAAGATCCAGGAGATCATGTGACCACCTTCCATCTTTGGTGTTCGTCTAACTCGTTGAAATATGACTCCGTATAGTTGTGATTGTTTCAACGTACCCTCATTGGGAGTGCTGAAAAATGGTACATTGAGATCGACCGCTCAAGATACTCTTCCTTCGACGAATTGGAAATGGATTTCCTAAACCATTTCCAATTACCTGTGAGATACGACACTGGCACAGAATTGCTAGCCAATTTTTCACAAACAAAAGAGGAACATATCTCTGATCACATCCAAGAATGGAGACATCGGAAGAGTTTAATTAAGGTGCCAGTCCCACCAACATTCCTGCTCAAGTGGTTCCTTAAGTCTTTGGTCCCACAGTACTTATCCAAAGACGTAGCGACGTCGGGAGTGTTTTCCGAAGAAGACGCCAGCATGAGATCTCAACAACTTGAGCTAATCTATTCTCAGTCTGGTTTATTATACGAGATCTTGCCAGATGTGCCACGCTCAATACTTGATAAAACCAGACAAAGAGCTGGACCACATGACGATGGTATTGTTGGTTCAGCACAAACAAAGCCCACTGAGCAAATGACGAACCAATTCCAGCAATTGTCTATACAACACACAGCGGCCAGCCAAACTACTGTTTTGGCTGCTCCCCCTACCCAAATGTCGGATGTACACACAATGCAATCGACAAATACAAAGGCCAGCCAAAAGCCTAAAGGAAAGAAAAAAAAACGTAAGAAGGGTAAAGGGGATAAGAAACCCACTAATAATGCTGGTGGGGGAACCACTGAGAAACAGAAGGTGAGGTATCCATGCAACCTGTGCACGAAAGACCACCCAACCCACCAATGTCCTTGGCTTGTAGAGGCCCAAATGTTTATGACACAACAATAGCCTACCGTGTTAACCAATCCATTTCAACATGGGCAACACCTAACCCAAGCCTCTACAAGTGCAAAAGGGGGCAGTCAAGTACCTTCTCCGTCTTCGAACAATCCCGCATCTGCGAATGTGTATATGATGAAGGGTTATGCTTTTATATCGACTAGAGCACATGACTACTTTTAAAGAAGCCAAACTCCTATCTCTTCCTCTCCAGATCGAAAATACTTTGGGTGAAACAATGACACGCATCCCAAAAGGCACGTTCAAAAAATCTTCTCACAACCCAAATGCAAGGGCCTCCCGGAACTATTATGTGGTGGAGGATTTGTCTCAAACCCCTTGTGCGATGTCCGCTTTGGAGGTCCTCTAAAGCTACTCTTCCCAAGGGAAAGCTTTGTTAACCGCTTTAGGATCTACCGAGACTTGTAATCTGGGTACCATCATGCTGGATACAACCGACTTATAACCTCTTCTGCCTTACCACGTAGCATTTCAGATAGTAGTGGCTCACCCCATGAAAACATTTAATCAGAATATTTTTCACACGGTGGTTGATGAGGGTGCCTCGACATGCATTATGTCGTTGGCATGTTGGAAGGCCATTGGCTAGCCCATTTTATCTCCATCACCTACTCTTCTCACTGCTTTCGATAGTCGTTCGTTCCGACCACATGGTATCATTCCCTCTTTCCTCGTGTAGTTAGGAGGGAAGACCATGTGCATTGAGGTAGAAGTATTCGACGCATCCCTCGACTACAATCTCTTGTTAGGAAGGAGTTGGACTTATGCCATGCAAGCAGTGGTTGCTACAGTTTTCCGAGTCTTGTTGTTTCCACATGAGGACCAGATTGTGACCATTGATCAATTGTCTTTCTCTAGACCTGACCCTTCATTGGAGGTATTCATGGTCCCGATAATTGATAATCCCCAACCATACGTAGTCAATGTAGGGGTTGGTTTGTGCCCATCTTTGATGGGTACCTTTGATTACCCGCCCCCTCAAGGCGATGTCAAGTTCATATCCGACCACCATAAGGTTGAGATTTTCTAAGTTTCGTCGTTTCGCACGACTTACTTCGACGATCCGTGGATACTTCCTTCCCCATCGGCCATGATGGAAGGGACAGGGCACCCGGGCATTTCCATGCCCTTGTCCGCAGTTGAAGTAGCTTACTCTTTAGTCCAGCAAGCTTCGACTGACACAGATACAACTCCTGCACAAGAGTTAGATCTGCCTCTAGAGCCTATTTGGGATCAAGGTTCTCTCGCTGAAACTGATTTGTTAAAATTAGTCTTTCCCTTTGATGAAGAAGTAATTGAAGCAATGACTAGTCCAGACAAACCCTAGGACGATCTCCATCACAAATCATACTTCCTCCCAAAGTTAAGCAAAATTGTAGTCAGAGAATTCACCTTGACTATGACTGGAGATAGGTCTTGTCCTATTAATCCCTTAGCTACACATGAGTTTTATGTCGAGGGTAATATGGCAACCATCGTTGAAACCATACCGATCAATATCTCCAGAACTCTTGGTTTCGTGGAGAATGTTTTCATCGAAGCTGACTGCTCCCCTAGAGAGATTCAAATCTACACAGATCTATTTAAATAATTTCGTGACATTTTTGCCTGGTCTTACGAGGAAATGCCAGGCATCGATCCAAAAATAGTCGAACATGAAATCACAACTTATCTAGATTCCAAGCCTGTTCAGCAGAAGCTTCGTCCAGTTAATCCTAGGAAAGAAGTAGCCATTAAGGTTGAAGTTGAGAAACTGCTAAAAGTCAGTTTTATCTATCCTATCCATTTGACCCAATGGGTGTCAAATCTTGTGCTGGTCAATAAGAAACAGGGCACGATTCATGTATGTATGGACTTCCATGATTTGAACAAGGCCTATCCAAAAGATAATTTTCCCACACCATTCATCGACCAGATAATTGATGAATGTGCAGGTTGCGAGGCCTTCTCTTTCATGGACGATTTTTCGGGATATAATCAAATACAAATCAAACCCGAAGATCAACACAAACCGACATTCATTTGTCCATGGGGTACATTCGTCTATCGTAAGATGCCCTCCATGATCTCAAGCATATAGTCGAGGCATATTTAGATGATTTAGCATCTCGATCTCGCAAGAGAATGGATCATCCCACACACCTCTAACTTATCTTTGAGCGATGTCGCTACTTCCGGTTTCGCTTGAATCCAAACAAGTGTAGCTTTTGCGTAACATCAGGATGTTTGTTAGGTTTCATAGTGTCAACAACAGGGATCATGGTCGATCCTCTCAAGGTTGAGGCAATAATTTAGTTGCCTCCCCCGTGCACAATCCTTCAAATTCAGAGTCTACAGGGCAAGGTGAATTTTTTAAGGCGTTTCATCGCTAACTATGCCGAGATCACAAAGGGATTTATGCGCTTACTGAAGAAAGGTGTTTCTTTTTATTGGGACGATGCCACTCAACACTCTTTCAAAGCGTTGAAACATGCCCTCACAACTGCCCCTCTGTTTAGGCCACCTAACTATGACAAAGATTTCTTATTATACTTGGCTGCAGCAAAGTCAACCATCGGCATGGTCTTAGTTCAGAAAAATTATTTGTTCTCAGAATATGAGATCTATTACCTGATCCGAGGCCTAGTTGGATTGGAACTCAATTATTCTCATATCGAAAAACTTGTGTTGGTAGCAATCCATGTTGTTCAACGGTTCTGTCATTATGTTATGTTTCGCAAGGTCACCATCATTACTTTTGTGAATCTGTTTCAGTACATTTTGACACGACGGGTAATAGGTGAAAAGATCAGTAGATGGATAGTCATCCTCCCGGATTTTGACTTAGATTTCGTTTCAGCGAAATCCAAAAAGTCACTGGTCTTCGCAGAACTTATTTCGGAACTTCTGGTTGAGTCAGGTGATGTTGTTCCTGAAGAATCGCCTATCAGAAGGAGATATGATTTTGATCACATCTTCGGATCCCTAGTACGGAGATATACTTATCTATCTCCAGACTTTGAAGTGCCCCACATATGCTTCTCATGATGAGCATCACCGTATATGCCATCAAGTCAAGAATTATCTCATACTCGACGATACATTGCATTGAAGAGGTGTAGACTGCATCCTACGTCGATGTCTCACTCACGAAGAAACAATCATCGTGCTTAACGATTGCCATACCGGAGCATGTGGCGGTCATTTTCCTGGGTTGGAAACAACCCAAAAGATTTTACGAGTAGGTTACTTCTGGCTGACACTAATCAAAGATTGTATCGAATCAGTTAAGAAGTGCCACCTGTGTCAGATCTTCTCTCGAAAGATGAGGGCACATCCTGCTCCCCTGTTTCCTGTCATCATAGTTGGTCCCTTCACCAAGTGGTGGATTGATTACACTACATGAAACCCTCCTTTAGAAAGGGGGCACGGTTATATCATTGTATCCATAGACTACTTCACGAAGTGGGTCAAATCTATGCCAATGTTTAAAGATGATGGAGAGACTGCGACTCTCTTTTTATTCAACCAAATAATAGCAAGGTTCGGCATCCCGAGAGAGATTGTCACTGACCATGGCAGTCACTTTCAGAACCAGATGATGACCGAGTTAACATCTAAGCTTGGGTTGTGGCAAGAACATTCGTCACCCTACTACCCCTAAGAAAATGGTCAGGTGGAAGCTGTAAACAAATCTCTTAAGACCATCCTACGGCGAATGATCAACTCAGCCAAGTCAAATTGGCATTTGATGTTATACTTGGCATTATGGGCTTACCGAACGTCTGTTAAGACTGCAATTGGTTTCTCATCTTTTCAACTCGTTTACGGAATGGAAGCAGTCTTGCCTATCGAATGTCAGATCCCGTCCCTAAAGTTGGAAGTATAGCTGTTGCCAAACACTTCTCCACTTGAAGAACGATTGTGATACCTTGAGCGGCTCAATGAGTAGTGTCATGATGCGGCCCTGGCCAATGAGGCTCACAAACATAAATTCAAGTGTCAATATGATCGGTCCATTCACACTCAGATTTTCTCTGAAGGTGACCTTGTCCTGGTCTATGACCAAGATAAGGACCCCCTAGGGGTAGGAAAATTCAAACCCATGTGGTTCAGACCTTTCATCATAAAAGAGGTTCTAAAAAAGGGCACTTATAGTCTGGTCGACTTTGAGGGAAATGCTTTGGTGGAGCCTAGAAATGGGATCTACCTCAAGAAGTATTACTCATAAGTAGGTCACTTTGGGTAACTTTTTGTAACATATGTATAGTATTTGTACTATTACTTTCTAGTTTCTTTTAGTATTATGGACGTGTCATTTTTGATATTATCTTTTGTCACTATGGAAGATGTCAAGTGAATTAGAGGTGTTCATTGGGTACACAGATGGTGCTAGCCGACACACTCGGAGGCTTGCCTCCGTAGCTTGGGTAATTTTTACACCTCGATGCCAGTTATTATCTTCCAGAGGTATATACTTAGGTGACACCACAAACAATGTCACCGAGTACAGTTCATTTATTGAGTTGCTTCATGATGCCCTGTCATTTGGTATCTCTCATCTCTGGGTCTGTTTAGACGCTCAGCTGGTTGTGTCTCAGTTAAAAAGAGTCTACCGTGTTCATGATCTGACTTTACACCGATGATTCCTTAGGGTACGTCTCTTAGAACGAAGCTTGGATTATATTACATATTTTCATGTTCCTAAGAGATTAAACCAAATTACAGATACTCTAGCTAATCAAATTTTAGACTAGCATCTCGCACACATATAAAAAGACATACACATAAACATGTAAATACATCTTTAAAGGAAAATATGATCCATAAGACACAAAAATAGATAAAAATCCATATATAATATCATAATCATCAGAGTACATAGGTGGACGCAAGCACCTCAAAAGTAAGACCAGTAAAGAGTCATGGGGCTTATTCCCTCAAAACATATATACAAGTAGTACTCTCGGCACATGAAACGTCTAGACTAACTAAGGTCAGGGCTTGTGGGCCCTGTTGTAATGATCAACAACATTTGCCAAGCATCGAAACAGTTGGACCCATGTCTGTGGTGCCCCCACTACATGAGGCTACATAGATGGTGGCAGATCCTCAATCTCTGCCATAGGGACTGTGCAGGTGAGCGAGGTAAAGTTTTGCTTGACTTGTCTCAAAACCCTCTCAGCCTCACCGGCTAGAAGCTCTCCTACTGTTGTTGGTCTCCTTACGGCGACAGGTACGACCCCTGGCCAAGAACAACATATGTTCCTCGCATAATCCGCAGGTCACACTGATCCCACATCTGCACATAATAGACACATATCTGTCAAATACTCTGGTATAAAAAAATGATATAAAAAAAATAAAAAAATAAACATAAAAATTACATATGTTTCACAAAAAAAATAAAAAAAATGATGCAAACTTACCCATCTCTCCTCGCTCCTCGCTAGGAAGTACCGGTATCTCAGGATCTCTTGAGAAATCAATCCCAGCATAAGGGTAATCCTCTATGACTGGGATTTTTTACAACAACCAAGAAAAGAAATCGTCATCAAAGGACTCATTGGTCCTTCCACCACCCTGTCGTGGCAGTAACACTGCCCATCTACAAACCGCAGGAAGAGAGGCCTGATGTCCTCGTACCACCACTCGAGGACTAAAAATCAGAACTCTTTCAAAGAAGAAAGAGCATAGAATCTTCCCAAACCTGAAGTTCCTCTGTGTCTGCGACTGGCAATCTGTTAGCTGCCTCTTCATACAATCTAGCAGTGTAGTGCTCCAGTCAAATATCTATTCATTTAAGCACTGGACTACACAGTTCATCTGTGCATGGGATTCCTGATGTAGAGCAGCAGAACTAGTCATCCGCCCAATAAGAAACACAATTGCCTGTAGTGATAAGTCTGTGATCTTTCTTATGGGCACCTGTGAGCTCGATTGGTCTGTACTAGCCTAACAATAAAATCCTATCAATTCTGATATGTTATGAGGCCTCGAAGGAAATGTCCGAAAATTGACTGGTTCCCCTCTCTTGGAGAGGCCAGTCAAAAAATATATGTCCTCTATAGTAGGCACCAGTGACTGGCCCTCTAACATAAAGGCCTCTGTGTCGGGATGCCAATAATCAACCAAGGCATTCAGTAGCCTAGGTTGTGCCTGCATAAAAGTACATAGGAAGAACTTGAGTAGACCACATTGCATTAAGGCATCAATAACATTGGGGTCTTCCCCGACCAACTCACTAATCTCCTCATGCTCTCTTTCCCTCCAGTGAACATACATCTTGCAAAACACCAAGTTTAGGAGGGTTAACCCTTGTTTTTTTTTTTAAATTTCATTAAAAAAAGGGGTTCGCGCGGGCTGTAATGATGACAGTCACGTGTAAACGCATGCAGGTTTTCCTCTATCCGAGTGTACATGCGACCCGTCATAAGACAGCCCACGTGGACCTAGGGCCAACTTTTTGAAGGTCAACGCCCCCCCAAAAATTGAAACCAAAAGCATAAATGAAGATTTAATTTGCAAGAGGAGAGAGTTTATACTTACTTGGTCCAGACGGATGGTCGTTTCGTCCACAGTAGCTCCTAGAATCACCACTTTTATCAAAGGGGGTTTTTTTCTCCAGAGTCAATTTCCAAATCAACAATGGTGATTATGAGCTGCCAGTTTCTATTTATAGACTTTTTGGCCCCTTTTTGTCATTTTTTTGTCCCCCCTTATCATTTTCTTTAAACTAAAAACCATTTAGAGTGATTCAGGAGTGGTGTTGGAAGGGTATGGTTGGGTATCAGGACATTTTTTTGGAGTTTTGGGTCACTTTTGACGGTCCGTGGGAAAAACCTCAGATGATCAACTTGAGCATGTAGGTTAAGTTTCCACCCCGACTTTTGTATCTCATTGTATTTATCCCTTTTCCATAGGATCGATCCCATCAATTTGTGACACAGAACCATCATTCCTGCTTTAGAAGTGTCATGATTTGGTGGTAGAGCTTACCGAAACATGGATTCCCTAGGTAGATCCTGGTTGTGTTATGCTGTCCATGCTATGACTAATGAAAGTAGGCTTGGGAGTCCTTGTTGTTTTTCCTGATTACGAGTTTGAACCTCATTTGCATGATTCCTTTTCACTCTTGACCTCACCCTCAGGACTCCCAAAAAACATAACGGGTCTTCTTTTAAGCCCTTTTCAGACCCTCTAAACATTGAAAGATTGTCGAGCGATCTTGTGGCCTTTCACGTTCGTTAAAATGAAATTTGAAGTCAGGTATGTCCAATGGTAGTTTACCCCTTTTTCGGTCTGGATGGTCAACTATACGAACAGAGGTATACTCTAAGGAACTTCATTTCTCTAGAAGAGTACGCTTAGGTATAATTTTACCCCTTTTTCGGGCCCGAGGGACTAAATTTACAAAAAAGGAACCCCCACGGAGTCCATAGTTAAGCTCTTTTCAGACTCCCTAAAATTGAAAAGATCGTCGAGTGACATTATTCTTTCACACTCGTTAAAATGGTCCAAAAGAGCATTCCTGGCGGAGTCCATAGTTAATATTTTTTTAGACTCCTTAAAAATGAAAAAATGGTCGAGTGATCTTGTCTGTATCTGTTGAAGGAAAATGTTTCTGCGGACAGGTAGATCTCCTCAAAGAGATAGAATCTTAACTCTAAGACAAAAAGTGATTATTATGGTCATTGACTTCCTTTTAGGTATACACAAACTAATGCATGAAGAGGAAGGAGGAAAGACGTACCTTTTACCGATGTTTGTCCCTGCATGCTCCGAGTTGAACTCCAATCTTGAGCTCCTCGATAAGCCCTGTAGACAAACAAAGTACAACCACTTCCTATTCTATTGAGATTAGTTCGAAGCAGACCTATCTACTTAGAGACAAATTCATGTAATGTCAAACACAAATTAGAAATAAACAGGCCAAGCATATTACATTAATGAGGAAAAAACGTTACTTACAACCATAGATGGAATGTAGCAGTTTTGTCAAGTTCTCCTTGCCTAACCCTTTCTCAAAAGCTCCACGATTGGAAGGACGATAGCTTCACTGATTGGCATCCACTTCACTATGTGTTTCCTATGAGATCATAGGTTTCATGCTTCTCATCCCTTCTCCAAATATCACTTATGAGATCATAAGTTTGGTATGATTCTCCATCCAGATCCCCCTTTCATCATGAGGAAGCCTGCTTATTTAGCCTTGGAGAGGCTCTACCTCTTGAGATATCATTGGGGTGAGTTGAGGATTTTCCTCCTTGAGTTAAGAATCTTCCCTAATATCATGGCTAGACTAGGGATTCAAATCCAACTGCCTTCCAAGATTGAAAAGATCTTTCCCCCATTCTTCTCAACAAACCAACTGCTGCCCAGAATAGGTAGCACTCCCTCAAAAAGAGTGTCAGATAACGCTCCCTAGCAAGGTTTAGGGGGTGCCAACACTCCCAAAAGCAAAATATCTCCTCCAAAAGGGCAGAGGTAGTGTTATAACACTCCCATATAGTGTATAGGGGAGTGCCAGCACTCCTGAGAGAGGTATAGGGGAGCGCTCTCCTCCAAAAAATCAGTTTTTTGGGTTCTTTCAGATGGCAAGAGGTTCATAAGCCCAATTAACCATTCCTCCTCTTCCAAATCAAGTGTTTGATGTGTGTCAAGTGTCCTTCTCATGTTGTTATAGGCACGACATAGGCATCATGGCAATATACTTTCCTTGACACTTGCGACACTTGTGAGAAAAATGCGACACTTGCGAAACTTGTAATGACGGCACTTGTGACACTATCGAAGTGAGTAATTTCGATGTGTAACAGATTTCCCCCCAAAGTATGAAGTTAGAAGACAATAACTGATAACTGAAATGATTTGTAGACTTTCAAGCAAGGGTATAGACGCAGAGAACCTGACAGAAGCTGCACACAAACATACAACAAATATTATGACATGTTTCAAACCCAAGGCAGGCATACCTATGCTTGGGTGATCAAGACTTGCAAGATATGGCCACCATAAAATACACTACAGATCCATAATTGTATTGATAAAAGGTATAGCCACCGAGGATACAATGTGGATCTATACTCTTATGACCTGAACTGATCGTAGCCATGAAGAATACATAGTGGATCTACGAGATGATAAGACATAGCCACGACCAATACAAAGTGGATCTATGTAACAGTATATGTGTCATTGTTCAAGAGAAACTCCATCACAACCTGGGCAAAGTACATATCAGAGTGATCACTCAACCCAGGGTCTTCTTACCGATCTTGATGTAGTATGAATCTAACCATGTGAATAGATGTCCTGATGTCGAACATGGCAGAAACCACTTGATTACCGGTTAATGATGTAAACCATTAACAAGCGCGAGGGAGATCACCATTAATGTCAATGATTCCCAAGGTACTCTAGTACATTCCAATGAATGTGAATGGATGAGATGGAGTCGAACATCCATGGAATCATCCGATCAGAAGTCAATGATGTAAACCCACTGTCGAACGTGAGGAGGCTTTCCATTGAGGCATGTAGGTCCCAAAGTACTAACTGGTTTCTAAGTCTAGTTCCTAGATAATGTGTTGAAGTCGACAGGAATAGACTCGTCGAAGGAGGGCCTTGATGTATCCCCCATCAACGAAACGAAACAGACACAGAGATGTAATTGGTAGATCAAATGAACATGGACTGACACGGGTATTGAGACAAGATATTTGTGATGGATGACTTTTGAGGTAGATACTTCCCTTGAACACTGAGGCACAATAGCAGAAATGTGACATGGACCAAAACACGATAATGCAGTGGATACTGTGACTTTTGTCGGGTGACCCAAAGGAGTAAGAAAAACTCAGAGGATTGGTTCAGTGCATAGGTTCAGCGGATTAAGATGTGCACAAAGACAAAGTGTCATGTTCAAGGGTGACTCTAAGAGTTACTTGGTAATGTTCTCAAAAAACTGCTTGGCTTGCTTCTTTCAATTTTTTCCGCCATCCAGATAGACGAGTACCTATTTTTAATTTAATGAGCTCGAGGAGGGTAACACATGCTCGATATGACTCATCTTCGATAAGCTCCTCTTCCTTTGTTTAACGAACTGGAATAAGTAAGGGTTCGGTCCCATATGGGCCTGTCGATGTTTTGTTTAATGAGTCCAAAGATAGGAAACTCCAAGGTTTTTCATGATTATAGAGTTTGGAAAAACACTTAAAAGATAACTCTCCCAGTTCCTTTTTCATAAAGTAGTCTGACAAGACTAAAAAAGAGATAAACTATCGCTCAACAGACGTTTTCTTCAAATACTTTAATGAGCGTGAAGAGAACAATGTCGCTCAACAATCTTTTCATCTTTAGAGAGTCTGAAAAAGAACTTAAAGATGACTCCGGTGTTGTCCTTTTTCTTAATGTTAGTCTCGCGAGGTCGAAAAAGAGATAAATTATCACTCGAAAGATGCCCTTTCAAACCTTTTAATGATTGGGAAAGGAAGCAAGATCACTCGGCAATATTTTCATGTTTAGAGAGTCTGAAAAGAGCTTAAAGGACACTCCAGGGGGTTCCTTTTTCGTGTATCCATACAGGTCCGAAAAAGAGATAAAAGTCTACCCGAATGCATTCTCATGTATTTACGAGCATGAGAAAGAACAAAGACTAAGCTCGGTATGCCCCCATCTTGAAAGATAGTGGCTTAACTCCAAAATGATCATCAAAGGCTGAAGACATGCCTTCCAAGCTTCAATTCATTCACCGACTTTGAGGTTGTCACCAATTTCTCTAGTAGATGAGAAAAAGGAGAAGGGTGGATGAAAAGAAGGTTCAAGAGATGTGACTGTTCCATTTTTTAATGAGCTTGACACAAGAAAATAACTATTCTCAGGGCCTCTATTTCATTTTTTAACGATCTTGCTACAGAGAAGAGAAACTATGCTTGTGGCTACTTCTTGATCATGGCTTCCAAGAGAATACTACTCTGGGAGGATACCATGTCAAGGGACAAAACGCGGTCATGGCCTCCAAGATATCTTCGTTGGATAGAAGATAATCATTCGGGAAGGACCACATGTCAAGGGTTGCAATAGGAGTAAGGAGATCAGGCTCCAATAATCCTATCGAAGAAATCACCATGTCCACTACCGGATCCAAATCGTCGGGAGTTGAAATCATGGGAGATGATGAAAAATCAACACCAGGAGGGGAGATAGACTGTATATCTACCTGAATTTCTTCACGAGGGGGAAGAAAAGAGGATCGGTGATGGTTATTATCCCGATGTAACTTGTCGACATGAAACATTTCCGGAATAGATTCATATGAAGGAAAAGTTGGGGAAATGTAGTCGATCACAGATGACAAGGAACTCAACCGTGATTGCATCGAGGAAATGTCGGGTGCCAGTAGATGTTGGTCATATGATGAGGGAGAAGTGGATTGGGTAGAAATGTATGAGGTTTCAGCTGGACTAAGTGGCACAGTGTCACCTAGTGGATCGAATTCCAACGGATAAGGTACAATCCAAGGGTCAGATGATTCCAAGATTGATAAGCCGTGGTCGAAATCATATTGATGGTGGCAATGTGATGTGTAGTCGGTGGAAGTGGCGTATGGAATGTACCCATGAGGCTAGAATCTTTCAGTAAGCCAACACCAACACTTTCATATGTGATCTTGTGGTATCCCAAGAAAGGAATATTGTTGGTAGCAGGAACGTGAGCATCGGTCGTGCAGAAATCCAACTGATCAACAGTGACAATTTTGCCCTGATGAGGAAATTAGACACATCGGAAAACTGATGAGGCAACAATAGTCATAGCATAAAACCAACTTCTTCCAAGTAACAAGTTTTAATCGAGGGGAGCATCGACCACCTCGACATCAACAGTAATAGTTTTGCCACCCAATTGGATGGGTAGGGACTGTAAAAGCCCATGGGGATGAAAACCTCGCCCGTCGAAGGCGCGTAACATCATTGGGGATTTGTTGAGTGCTGGTGATTTTAAACCTTTCCAACACACCAAAGACATGACACAAGTCGAGGCTCCCTCATCCAGAATAGTTCGGTGGATTTTTTGATTGTGAACAACAACATCAATTTGGAAAGCAAGTTGGTGGGAGAGTTGAAACGCATAATTGTCTAGGTTAAACATGATTTGATTGAATGACTTAGGATCAACAGCACCAAGAGTGGCCAAGAGAATTCTACGTTGACTGGGGCAGTGTTGTAGAAATGGGCAGTGTTGTAGAACTTCTAACGCAGACATAGCACATAGTGCTTGAGCCAAATCTTCAACAATGTTGTAGTTTTGGGCGGCACATGAACTAGGATTAAAGGTAGCTTTATGTATAGTGCTCTTAGGAGGACGTAAGATAGAGTCAAACGTGGGTTTCTCAATCTGGAGTGGTCCAAATGGAGGATTAACCGATGGAATACTAACGAAGGATAACGATGGATCCGATAAAGTACCGGTACCGTTAGTGTCTTTTCCTTTGTCAAGGTTACCCGGTGTGTCGTATGTCTTAGAGAAAGTGGTCAAATTGATCCCATTAAACATATAAATATGTGCACTCGATGAGGACTCATCATTAGGATCACTAGAACTACCCCCGGGAGAGGGGGTTTGAGCAACCATGGATTGTTGCTGTGGAAAAGGTTGAGTAAGCACAACGGGTTGTGACTTCCCTTGGAAAATGTTGGCCACTGTTGGTCACTATAATTGCTTGATTGATTCAAACAACCAAGTGAAACATAAATTATCAACCCAAGGAAGTCTTTTATTTCAAAGATAACCACGCACTATATATGCTCAATTCCAAATGCAACTTACAGTTGTAGTAAAAGAAACTATGCTAATCACACTTGCTTGAATACACTAAAGTTCTGAATTAAATCACAGGAAAGCAACTTCCCTATTGCAGATATTAAAGATTAATCTAAGAATCCTGGAATACATTATAAATAACACTTGCAATGGGAAAGAACATCTATTCTGCAATCAAAGAACAGGACCCTTACTCTCAAACAGAGACTTCAGTGCTGACACTGTTTCATGAAAACAGTAAGCAGAAGACAATTAACTCTATCTAACAGAGAATAAGGCTGTTTGGTTCCTTCCTTTCTAAGCAGGAGCCTTAGGCCCTATTTCTGCCTTAGCACACTTGTGAACTGAGGTTTACAGAGAACAGGATGGTGTGATCCCTTCCTTTCTGAGCAGGAACCTTGCACCCAATCCCTGGCATAGCACACTGCAGAAGTAAATGAAATCTACAGGAGACAAGGTGTTCTGATTCCTTCCTGTCTGAGCAGGAACCTGTAACCCAATCCCTGGCTAGCACACTTGCAGAATTGAATGAAATCTATAGAAGACAAGGTGTTCTGATTCCTTCCTATCTGAGAAGGAACCTTTAACCCAATCCCTGGCTAGCACACTTGCAGAATTGAATGAAATCTACAGAAGACAAGGTGTTCTGATTCCTTCCTGTCTGAGCAGGAACCCCTTAACCCAATCCCTGGCTAGCACACTTGCAGAATTGAACGAAATCTACAGAAGACAAGGTGTTATGATTCCTTCCTGTCTGAGCAGGAACCCCTTAACCCAATCCCTGGCTAGCACACTTGCAGAATTGAATGAAATCTACAGAAGACAAGGTGTTCTGATTCCTTCCTGTCTGAGCAGGAACCTTTAACCCAGTCCCTGGCTAACCTCATAAAATCATCACACAAGATTGCTGATAAAAAGAATTATGAATTTCAATTGATAAACTAAGACAAAGTCAGTAGTGTTTCAGCAACGCGGAATTCATTAAAACAGTGTTTCAGCAAAACGAAAATGAATCAAAATATAAACAGAAATTAAACCAACACACTTCTAAAACTAACGGGTGAATCTTGTGATGAAGGTGGGTCCTCCCTTCTCACAAGATTCCCCTGAAACGGGAAAGCTTAGAGGCGGATAATCAAATCGATTTTCTATTCATCTGTCAAAACATCATATTACAATCTGAAAAAGTGAAGCACGTCCCTCTCTCTGAAGTGTTCAATACATAAAAACTTGGATTCTTCGAATGGTGATTTTTCTCTTATTTAAAGAGAAAAACCCTTCGATACAATTTGATCAAAATTTACAGTGTGTATCTGAGTCCTATCTTTAGCCGGATCTTCTTTCTAATTCAGAACAGGGTGTCCTAATCTTATGCAACAGAAATGCTATTACAGGAGCTGGATGGTATGACTGAATAACAACTTCTTTTCGTAGCTGCCAATGTTGTTTCAGCATCGCAATTCACGGGCTGTTTCAGCCACATGAATTGCGCTTTTGACTGTGTCGGCTTTGGTGCTTGTTGACCGCTGACTGTAACGGTTCGTGTTTCAGCATCGTTAGTTCTGGCGGTTTCTTCTGTGTTTCAGCATTTGCAGCTCTGGGCTATGTAACGGCTCTGTGTTTCAGCATCTGCACCTCCGGACTGTATGACAGTTCTGTGTTTCAGCAACAGCAACCTCGGACTTGTATATCCTCTCGTGTTTCAGCAACAGAGACTGTTCGTGCTCTTTTCATCGATGTGTGAGCAAAAAGTGAGCACTTACATGCCTAGTTGGGCTCTTCTAGTCATGACAGCTGTAATGCAAAAGGTTAGAAAGAAAATAGTAAAGGTATGAACAAGAATTAAACAAGAACTAAATAACAACATGAGCATAAA
>ML788408.1:325920-341585 GCA_009831015.1 Picea engelmannii
AAAAGAGGAAGGGAAAAGTATTTTCTTTATTGGCAGCATAATGAGTCACCCTTGGATAAAGAACATATGTATGTTTGTTTGTCAAACTCTGGGATTTAATATGACCTTAGGAAGTTGTTCTCGCTACATAGAGTTGTGTCCTCCTCTATTTGGTTATTCTTCCAAACATATGGATAGTTTTTGTTGCCTCCTGCCTCGTAAACTTATGTTAATGCCTTGTTGCCTGAGTCTCATCATTTGTCGTGCTATTGTCCAAGGGAATTTTTTACCAAGCTTGAGTTGGTCCCTCTGCAATTTGTCTCTTGCCCTCATACCTGGCCATCCTAAACATCCAATCAAGTCTTTGTTCGAAATCAATGAAGCCTTCAGTCTGATCATCAAGATTATCTAGTCCATGACCAACGAGCTGTCGAAGACCTCTGGGTAGTGAATTCATACACTCATATTACACTCCTACCCGAGTTTTGAATATTTTGAAGTTGTTGGTCGAGCTCTGAAGACCTCATCTCTGGCCATCAGGCCTTATCAACTTCTAAGAAGATGGATACTCTACACGTATATCTTTTTGATTCCAAGATGTAGCTCCGCTGTGTATTTCTCATGGCTACACTTTGTATAGTTATATGACATGGATCTACAGTGTATTTGATTGGTAGCCATGATTTTATTTTATCCCAAGCATGGGTATGCCCACCTCAGTGAGACAATTATTATTTTGCAGATGGCACCTCCTGATTTCTGGTCCCTGGGCTCACTTGTTCGGCACATCAGTGAAGATTGTTAATGTATTTCGGCCATCAGATGCTCTTATGACCTCACACATTAGGAGGCATCTGTTATAAACCTAATTTTCACCAGACATGCTTACCTAGAATTAGGCCATCTCATATTCCTTCTTTGCCAAAACACTGCTGAACAACTATTCTTAAAAACCCCTTTTATAAAGGCCCACGTGCCCTGCTACATTACTGCACATGTGTACACGCTAGTTGACCCAAGATAGCCCGTGTGTACCTACAAAAGCACGAAAAAAGGAAAGTTGATGACGGAACACACAACTTTGGGTAAGTTAACTAAACCTTTCGGCCATGCATGGACAGAAGTTCGACCAAATACCTAGCTTCTTCTAGCCTATAAAAGAAGGGTTAGGGGTCCCATTTGGAAGAGGAGAATCATAGTAAAGAAACTATACCTGATTGCGCATTCCCTTTGTCCCAACCTTTAGCCATCCTTGTGCAAAGAGAAGTATAGAGAAAAGAAGTTGGAGGACAGTTGAAGAGGAGCCCAGGACCAGGTTCATGGAGCAGTAGTCGGCTTCATCATTGCAAGTTGATTCAATGAAGTTAATAATAAATAAGTACTTTTCCCATCCCACCATATGAGGTTTTCATGGTTTATTGCATACATGTTGATTAAATCTCTAACCCATTAATTTGTAGATCAAATGCATGTGGAATTCTTTATTTGTCTTGTGTGAATGCAAGTCATCCTTGGGAGGAGAGCTGCAATCAAAGAGCAACCAAGCATGAAGAAGGATCGATATCAAACGCCTGAAATAAGGTATGCTCACTTGATATTCTTAACTATGTATATGCTTAAGAATAATGGGGATTAGGTCCGGGATGACGGTAGAAAGTAGGAATCTTTAGGTCTTTTCTGCATGCATGATAAAACCCTAAGTGCTAGTCCGTAGAGGGATTTCCCACTCACAACAGTATGTTTGGAATGATTTTTTGGAGGCTAAGTGCACTCTATCGTTGGTGGTGGTTGATGGAATTGAACATAGAAGATGGGAAGCGACGTGCATTCACTACACGTCATTCTTACCCTACCTCGAAGCTACCACCTTCATTGTACTTCTCACACTTGTTTTGGTTGCTCTGGTTAGTCGCACCTCCATTGTACTCGACCCTTCGCAGAAAAATAATTGTGCTATGTAGTTTTCTAGCATCCTTCTTTTAGGTATGTGTATTTTATCTCTTCATTAATGGATTGATGGCTCTACTCCATATACAATTGTGTTGTTGGCTCTTAGATTAGCAAAATGTGTTTGTTTTCCAAAGTTTACAAGATTTTTTTTTGAGAATTATGGCCTTGTAAAAATACATTTCAATTTGGTTTTCTTCCATTTTGGCATTTATGCGATTCAAACTGAAAATATTGTTTGACATTCTATCTTTTTTTTTTAAGTGTATGGTTGTATTGTGCCTGGAGAAAATGTTGGTATTACTATGGTATTTTTGTTGGCAAACGTCTATGGGTGAATACGTTTGATTTCACTCATTTTTCATGATTAATTTTTAATGGTTTTCTCTATAAAGAGAAAAGAACAGTCGGGTTTCATGACTATTGTACAATACCCTCACCTCATTCTTAGACCTTGGAGCATATGCAGTCCTTTTGTATTATTATTACCACTGTTTGTAGAGTTATGAAGGCTTGTGTATTATGTCTTCATGTCACTTTGAAATTTTGTTGTGGGAATGGATTGTTATTGTCTTGCTTGCAGTCCACACTTCAAACCTCACGCCCACTTTGTCTTCTCCAGGATTTGTTTCCCCATCCAATATGAATGGGAAAGCAATAAATTTAAACCTAGTTTCAAAATATTGTCTAATTGTTTTGACCCAATCACTGGAAGATTGATTAAACCCACAAAATCATGGCTCACTTTGTTATTTATCCATGAGGGAATTCGATCGACTTTGAAGTTAGTATGGATTTGATGAAACAATGACTACTAAGCTTGTATTGGGGTTTCGAACTATTGAAATAATGTAACTGCAAAGAGTATTCTTATTATTATTGATATTTTATTCATAGGATCAATCCCCATTGTGGATTGATCATGTCGGATATTGTAATAGGACCAAATCCCCTTTTGGGGATTGGTCAAAAGACAATTGTAATAGGCATAATAATAAGTCGGCCCCAACAGTTAATTAAGAGACCCAAAAATATAATAAAGGTGGGTTTACCCACCCATATTGAGAAGTCGGCCCTACCAGTGAAGAGACACTTCACATGTGCCAGAACTTGTATAAATAAAGGAGGCTAGCACCTCATTTGAACACAACTCACTTTCTCAGTTTGAGAGACAAGTTCTGATCTGTTACTGGAAAAGGAGAGAGAGAGTGGCACATATCTTGGAGAGGACTTTATGTTTTAGCATAGAGATCTCTTGGCATTGTATTGGCTATTTATATTAAGGAAGTTTTGCTGGGTTTTCTTCCCCTAGAGGATTTCCTAGGATAAATGATGTGTCTCTTGTGAATGTGTATTTCTCAGTGATCTTGTGCTTATGTTTCTATTATCTATTGAAATGCAAAGAACTATAATAATGGCATAAACATTAACATGGTATCAAAGCCAAGCTGAAGGAAGCATATTTCGCAAGAGGAAAAACGTCACTGTTGCAGTACCTGCAAATTAGGGTTTTTCAAAAGTGAATCTTTTTAGCCCTAAAACTATCTAGAAAGTTGTGCCCTCCCCCAAGGATCATTTTGGCACCTTCAGTGCACCTTTTCAGTGGCTATATCTCCCAGAAAGTGAAACCCTAGTTTCACAAAGTACTAGAAAACCAGAAAACCAGAGTACCAGAAGTACCAGAATCACCAGAGTACTAGAAAACCAGAAGTAGCAGTCCAAAAATCCGTAGATCAAGTTTGAGGGGGTAAAAGTTGGATTTTCAAAATTCTAACTACACCAGCATACTTGCCTCAGCCCAGGGCATCTATTCCCTGGATCAGAATTTCAAAACTTGAAGTTTGAAAAATTAGGGTTTCCTCATAAAACCCTAAGCTGCAGTTGCAGTTGCAGTTTCAGAACCAGTTGCAGTTGCAGCATCAGTTGCAGTTGCAGCCGTAAGATCAGTTGAAATCACCCTTGAAGTTTTCTTAAGAGTTGGTAATGATTACTGCTGCTACCAGATGGAGCCACTACCTACAAATTTCATTAAAGGTATGTACTCACATATGTTTAATGGTTAAACCCTAAAGAGTATTTGCAGGAGAAGGAATCTCCTGCCATAGATCAAGAAGGATCTCAAGATCCAACACATTCAGAGGAATGATGCAACCGAGGTGTGATTATTTTGATATGCATTTATTTGTCATGACATTATTAGTGTTGCATGTTGAAGCTATGATCAAATTATTAGAAGGATTAAAAGTTGATCACAGAGCTTATCCTCTAACCTAAACTTTTTTCAAGATAGCATATTGTCTCAGTATAGAAGACAGGTTGAAGAAAGCACTCGTCACTTGAGTGAAGGAGACCTGGAAGAAAAGAAAGCACTCATTCTTAAGGATAAGGCTCCATGTTTGATTAATCAAGATTAATAAGATTCAAAGGTACGCATGACAAGCTAATGACTATAGTTGAGATAGCAGTCATCGTAAAGTATTATACTTGATAGCATGTGATCATATAGAGGTATATGTTATGCCTGATACAACTAACACCTCCTCTAGGAGAAACCTTGTGTGTTAGTTCCAGGTTTCCATGGAAGAATGATTGGTCACAACACTATGAGAGTGTTGACCTCATTTCATATGGTATTCCTTACCTTTAATCTTTGCTTCAGATAAATTATAAGTGATAGCTCTAAAGGAGCTACTAGGATGATTGTTCGTGCTATTGCTTTATATTATCAGAGGGATATTACTCTTTCTTTTTGTTTTGCTGACCTTGCTCCAGGTCACATGTAATAACCCTAAGGAAGCTATGGTGAAGGTTGCAGAACGCAATGTGATAAAGAAGAAACCATAGATGAAGCAATCATCAATGGAAGAGAAGAAGGTAGCTTGCATAAGCTAAAGGGTTACTCAGAAGCTTCCATGACCCACACCATTGAATAATCTTGGCATAGAAGATTAGCTACAAGGCACTACCATACATATGCAAAGCAGTCACAGGTTTACCAGAACTCAAAGGTGATCATGAAGGCGTATGCAATGGATGTGCAAAAGGGAAGAACATCAACAACCCATTTCCAAAGAGGGACAACAAGACAGAAGGAGTCCTAGAACTCATCAGTTCAGATGTGTGTGGCCCAATGCCATCATCCTCCATTAGTGGGTATGCATACTATGTATCATTCATTGATGATTACTCTTGTAAGACCTGAATATATTTGAAGAGTTCAAGGAATTCAAAGCCTTGATAAAGAACCTTTCTGAAAGAAAGATTAAGATACTCAGGTAAGATAGTAGAGGAGAATATGCCTCAAAAGATTCTGTGAACTTCTGCAAAGATGTTGGAATCAAGAGGGAACTCACTACTCCCTATAATCCCCAAAAAAATGATGTAGCTGAATAGAAGAACAAAACCATGCTGGAAGCTATGAATATCAAGATCTTCCTATGTGCTTATGGGAAGAAGCAACGATGGCAGTTGTTTATGTGCAGAACCGATTATCCCATAATGCACTTGGGCTTAAGACACTGAAAGAAATGTTCACCGGAAAGAAGCCAGAGGTAAGACATCTCAAAATATTTGGTTGTCTAGTGTTTATTCATATACCTAAAGAAAAGATAAACAAGTTGGACCCTTCAGAAAAGAAGGGAATATTTGTGGGATACCGTGAGGTCTCCAAGGCCTTCAGAATCTATATACCAGGTCAACATCACATTGAGATCAGCAGGGATGTGACCTTTGATGAATATGCAATGCTCAAGAAATCTAAAATATGCCAGATTGAAGAGGTATCTGAAGAGGAACCCGTAATCCCCAATACTACAATCAGGGAGGTTCCCAATGCTATAGAACCAGAGAGGGAAGTCGTAACTTCCCATGATGAGGAAATTCTTGAAGACCATGATGTAACAGAAGTTCAATAACCTCCTCAAATGACCTTCTCCCATAAAATAAAGCATGCGTGGGAAAGAGACCTTATTCAAGATGGAGAGAAGTATGGTGTTCCAGAAGGAACCTCAAGATAGGTGAAACGACCAAAGCCATTCTCCGGTTACATGGCTTTGATGTGTGATCTCCTAGATGAGAAGCCTACCTGCTTTGAAGAAGCCATTCAAAAGAAGGAATGGGCAGATGCTATGACAGAGGAATACCAATCCATAATAAAGAACAATGAATGGGAAATAGTTCCCAGACCAAAAAATAAGGATGTGGTATCATCAAAATGGCTCTTCAAAATAAAACATGCTACTGATGGAAGTATTGAAAAATATAAAGCAAGATTTGTCGCTCATGGATTTTTCCAAAACGGAAGGCATTGACTATGAAGAGACATTCACTCATGTGGCCAGATACACTTCGATCAGGACCATCATAGCTCTTGTAGCTAAGATGAAGTGGAAGCTACACCAGATGGACGTGAAGACAACTTTCCTAAATGGTCTCATCGAAGAGGAAGTGTATATAGAGAAACCTCAAGGATTTGAGGTTTAAGATAGGAAGTCTCATGTCTGCAGATTGAAGAAAGCCTTAAACAGATTGAAGCAAGCTCCTAGATCTTGGTATGGCCGTATAGACAGTTTCTTGGTGATCTTAAGCTTTACCAAGAGTAAAGTAGACTCAAATCTCTACTTCAAAATTATGGATAATGAGCCAGTAATCTTACTGCTATATGTGGATGACTTCATCTTAACTAGAGAAGAAAAGCTCATCGTTGAATGTAAAAGGAGACTTGCCTTTGAATTTGAAATGAAATACCTTGGCCTAATGCATTATTTCTTAGGTCTTGAGGTATGGTAGAGTCCAAAGAGGATATTCCTTAACCAAGGGAAGTACATGGTTGAGATCTTAAAGAGATTTGACATGCTGGAATGCAAACCCATGAATACACCCATGGAAGCAACGTTGAAGATGTTGGTCGATACTTCGCCAGATTTGATTGATGCCACACTGTACAAATAGATTATCGGATCACTGATGTAATTGACGAACACCAGACCAGACATTTGTTTTGCTGTGAACACCTTGAGTCAGTTTCTAGTAGAGCCCAGACGTGTTCACCTAGTGGCTGCAAAACATGTGATGAGGTACCTTAAAGGTACGATAGATTATGGTCTCATTTATGACAGAGATCATAATTTCACATTGAGTGGATACACTGATTTAGATTGGGCAGGAAGCATTGCTGATAGAAAAAGAACTTCTAGATGTTGTTTCAGTTTGGGATTAGCCATGATTTCGTCGCAGAGTAGGAAGCAATCCAATATTGCTCTCAGCACAGTGGAAGCAGAGTACATTGCCACATGTTCTTCTAGCTGCGAAGCTATATGGCTTCGAAAGTTGCTAACCGATCTATTTGACATAGAGATGGAAGAAACCACAATCCTATGTGACAACTAGAGCTGCATAAAGATGACAGAGAATCCTGTATTCCATGACAGGTCGAAGCACATAGAGATTCCCTATCATTACATCCATGACATGGTGCAGAGAGGAGCCTTGAAGCTCCTGTATGTTAGCACAGATGAATAGGATGTTGATGTGTTGACCAAACCTCTATCTCGTGTAAAGTTTGAACACTTTCGAGATAAGCTTGGTATAGTCCGAAAGAACCCTCCCTAAAAGGGGAAGTATATATGATTCCTTGCTTCTGACCTCGCTGTTAGACATAAAGTAAGATTATTCCTTGCTTCTGACCTCGTTGTTAGACGTAAAGTAAGATGATATGTGTGTTCCTTGCTTCTGACCTCGCTGTTAGACATAAAGCAAGATGATTCCTTAATTATGACCTCGTCGTTAGACGTAAAGCAAGATGATTCCTTTCTTTTGACCTCGTTGTTAGACATAAAGCAAGATGATATGTGTGTTCCTTGCTTATGACCTCGCTTTTAGACGTAAAGAAAGATGATTCCTTGCTTCTAACCTCAGTGTTAGACGTAAAGCAAGATGATGTGATGTGTTCCTTGCTTCTGACCTTGCTGTTAGACGTAAAGCAAGATGATTCATTACTTTTGACCTAGTTGTTAGACGTAAAGCAAGATGATGTGTTCCTTGCTTCTAACCTAGTTGTTAGATGTAAAGTAAGATGATGTGTCCCTTGCTTCTGACCCAGTTGTTAGACGTAAAGCAATATGATGTATACCTTGCTTCTTACCTAGTTGTTAGACGTAAAGAAAGATGATGTGTTCCTTGCTTCTGACCTAGTTGTTAGACGTAAAGCAAGATGATGTGTCCCTTGCTTCTGACCTAGTTGTTAGACATAAAGCAAGATGATGTATACCTTGCTTCTGACCTAGTTGTTAGATGTAAAGCAAGATGTGACTTGCACTGAGCTACCAGCTTAACAACTGTGACATAGAGCCAGTCTAGTACTATGATGGGCCAGCCTAGTGCTGTGATGAGGTATCATTTTTATACTGATGCATATGATGATGGCATTCCTTTGAGAATGATGATCTTGCCGATGAAGAAAACTTCCGATGATTTATAGATACGCCAACCAAGATGATATTGATGATGTTGTCCTCCAACCTGATGTTGTTGATGATGTTGTCCTCTCTCTCTTGCATGATGTTGCTAAAGAATACCCTTCTTGTTAAGGGGGAGTGTTGCAATAATGTAACTGCAAAGAGTATTCTTATTATTATTCATATTTTATTCATAGGATCAATCCCCATTGTGGATTGATCATGTCGGATATTGTAATAGGACCAAATCCCCTTTTGCAAATTGGTCAAAAGACAATTGTGATAGGCATAATAAGAAGTCATCCCTGCCAGTGAAGAGACACTTCACACGTGCCAGAACTTGTATAAATAAAGGAGGCTAGCACCTCATTTGAACAAAACTCACTTTCTCAGTTTGAGAGACAAGTTATGATCTGTTACCGACAAAGGAGAGAGAGAGAGGAACATATCTTGGAGAGGACATTCTGTTTTAGCATAGAGATCTCTTGGCATTGTATTGGCTATCTATATTAAGGAAGTTTTGTTGGGTTTTCTTCCCCTAGAGGGTTTCCCAGGATAAATGATGTGTCTCATGTGAATGTGTATTTATCAGTGATCTTGTTCTTATGTTGCTATTATCTATTGAAATGCAAAGAACTATAATAATGGCATAAACATTAACACGAACCAGTTTGATTTCACAACGGTTATTTTGGGGTTATGATGTAATTTTTATATAATACACAATTGATGGCTTTATGATTCTTTTCTCATCCTTTCATGTTGAATTCTATAACTAAGTCCAAAATTGCTTTGTCAACAATCTCCTACATAACGCTTTACCAGTTTAAAAGGAAATCGATGGTTTAAAAAAAAATGAAACTTACAAAGTTTGACAGTTCTGAGATTTCCCTTGAGTTTGATATTGAGAAGTTTAAAAGTTGCCATGTCATGGATATTGTATGTTGAAGTTTTAAAAGAAATGGTTGTGGAACAAACAAAATTTGGTTGGTGGGGGTTTTTGTCATGTTGGTTTGGAAATAATTGGCTTGATGAACAATGGTAAATTCCATATGGTTTCAGCAAAGGACATTAATGTTGATCATGGAATTGAGTAAATGATAATTTATAAAACATAACAATAATCATTTCATTCATGTTCATACTTTCATTTTTCACTCATTATATGCCCACCATCTTCCCAATAACATTTAATTATTCCATGTTCTAGTATTATGAATTTCATTTGAAAATGAATAGAAAAGGATTGGATGATGACTGGAATTGGAAATTATGATATGGAGACATTGTTTTTATGAAAATAAGGTTCTTTATTTTTCTTGAACAATATCCATTTATTCATTCCCTCCCATACTATTATTTTTCATTCATTACAAAGCCCCACATTTTCCCGATGACCCTGTAACTCCATGTTTCAATGCAATTGTTATTAAATTGGAAATTTGATGGATTGTATTGATGGATGGATTGCATATGTTTATGTTGTGAATGATAGATCCAACATTTTGATTTTATTTAGGTAGAGTGTTAATGAATGGATGGTTAAACGTTTTTCATATTCCTATTGGAATATTGCTTCAGGATAAGCTTTTTTAGCAAGGGAAACAATGATAGAGGTGCCAACAGAGGCAGAGGTAATAATTGGAAAAGGGGCCATAGAAGACCACGATTATCAATTCATTTTGACAATGATCCAGAAGAATTGAATCGTCTTTTCCAAGATGGACTCTTTAATTTATTTGGCCAAGGGATTATGCAACCTAGACTTGAGAGATCTCCTTTCCAGCCTCATCAAAACTCCTCTAATGTCTGTGTCCCCCCTCATGTCTCTATGTAGACAGAGCCACCTGTCAATGATGGATGGCATGAAATTGTCCATTAGCCTGTTATACATCATCATGGTTGGCATACAATATCATTATCGTTGCTTCCTCCTCCACTGACATTCAACCCAAAAGCCCAAATTGATCGTGTTTCCTCACCAGTACAGTCCTCTCATGCAAGAAAGAGACTCAAAGTTTCCATTCCTGAGCTAGATATAGATAAAGGAAAAGGGGTTTCCAATCCTTCCAAGTATTCCAAAGAGTCCTCTAAATCAGTGTCCTCTCATGTCCACCTTAAAGATAGTTGTTCCCATGTCATAAGTGAAATTCAGCCCGAAGCTTCCAATCAACCACGGGTTATTGCACAAGGTAAATCAACAAAAGGATCAAAGGAAGGCAGTAGTGAAACAAGGTAGACCACCTCTCATAGTAAATATGGGTTTTAATATTATTTTTTAGAACAACTTTTATTGGTAGGATGACATAATCGTTTGGACAACAAAAGATACATTTAGACAAAATGTTTTTGGACAACATGGATATAATTATTTTTTTGGGAAACAATCATGTTTTATTTTTTATACTAAAATATCTGTCTATTTATATGAGGATGGGAGTTACAAGGTGAATGTTTGAGCATATTTTTTGGGTGTTATATTTCATATTTTGTTGATCATTAAAGTAATGAAAATTGGAGTAACAAGGGATCCCACCTATTTATTTATTATTTAAATAGACCCTTATGTATTTATTATTATTTACTTGTCTCAACTTATTGGTTAAGATAACTAAGATTAAGAAAAGAAAGGTAGTTCAACTACCATAACTTATTGGAAAAAGAATAAAATATCAATCAAAGAAAGAGACAAAAGGAGAGAATAGAGAGAAGCATGATAACTTCCGATATAAGGTCTGATCTATACTTGTGATATTATTCTTTTCTTCATTCTCTCTGAGTTTACTAGAAAGATAAATCATCTTGATGATAGTTGGGTCTTATTGAAGACAAAAAGATTCAAAACCGAATTATATCTTTCAACAGCTTGTTTCTAAAGGTGTAAGATCTATCTTAAATCAATCTGTGTATTCTTGTTTGTTTGTGGATTAGATTTCATGACTGATAAATAATATTTTGCAGAGTCAAGTGGCAATACTTTTATGGAAAGCTGATCCAAATCTCTAGCTTCGGTTTCTTTTGTTTTCAGAGGCTTTTTGTATGGTGCCCATCAGAGACTTCTAAATTTAACTTTGGTCCCCACCCTCGCAGGGGTTTGTAAAGAGAATTTTTTCTTTGTATCTCAAAATGAAATCAATACAAAGAAATCAAATGGCTGAGTTTTGTCTCACACGTGTATCTTAAATGATATTTTCAAATTTCTTTTTATCCTTGTCTCTTTATCCATGTACACACTTATGTATTTTTTTTTTACTTTCTTCCTTTTTCACAATTACATATAATAAATAAAATTAGCCTTGGTCTCTTGTACATATTACTTATGGATCAAGTGATTGTTTTTATTTTAGGGCTATCAACCACATGTAACATTCCCAACTATCTTGTTTTATCCTAGAAATATCTGAAAATGTTTGAGTGAGGTCCTTCATAACTTTTTCCTCAACATTTATTTGGCAACCATACTGGGGATATCCTTTCATATCTCTTTGTTTGTTGTACCACAATTTTATTTTATTTTATGTTTTGTTTTATTACACTTTGATTGACGTCTCCATGACAGTACCTATTGTGAGGCAACCAAATATTGGAAACGGTCTTGATGACTAGACCAACATTGACTTGACTTTATTCAATACTATATTAGCAACTGCTAGTACTCGTATTGAAATTGACATCTCTTAGGAAATAATTGAGAGGGACATAAATAAATGTGAATGTTGGGAATCCAGGAAAAGGCAACCCATAAATCAATAGTAACCTTTTACAATAATCTCTTACCCGTTCAGTCTGTTATTTTTGTCAGACAAATGGCTTAGGTTGATGGAAAGTTGGTATGTATTGTTGGTTGTCATTGATGTCAACCATTGGAAAGTGATATTGTAGATTGATGTCAACCCTTAGTGATTGATATCAACCCTTGGAGAAAGTTTGGAAGTGAATTCTGGTAGCACAAAGGTTTGGGTAATGGACCCTAGGTTGTTTCATGTATAATGGTATGGGTTTTGATATATTTGTAGGAAAGACTATTCTATATGGATAGTACATGTCATTCCATTTCGGGTGGTATGTGGAATGTCACATAACTCCTCACGGTTAGAGAGTTATGGCCATGTGAAGTTGGAGAACACTCATGAGTCATCTAGAAGCCCCAAGTAGTCAAAGTGGTTTAAGAGATTTTAGAAGGTAAATAATAAAGTGAAGTGATGAGTGTACTTTAAGTCAAAGTGAATACAAAATAAATTATTTAAATAATAAAGTTAATGGAGAAATTACTAAGTTGACAAGTGGTTAGAAGTGGGTTAATCCTAAAATAAGGAAAGTGGGTTAAGATGGTTAAAAGGTAACCCCTTGAGGAAGCTACATGAAAGTATAAATAAGAGGCAAGGCTCTCTCATTTTAAACACACTTGAGAATATTGAATATCTACATATGACTGAGGTAACCAAATGATATCTAATCTGAATTTCAGAGGGAAGGTGAAGTAAAGAAGGCCGAAATACAAGGGAGGATAAATTCTTTTGATGATGCTTTCTAAGGTATGTTATTTACAGGTCATCTCACCATTTTCGCAATAATGTTTTTTCTAGAATGATTCAAACCATGAAATTAGGAGGCCATTGAGGAAACATATCCAAGTAGTTGTGGTGCAAATTTCATCTTGTGGGTCATTGTATTTTTTGAGTTACACTCCATGGAAAATAGGGTGTGTGGTTAGTCCTGAAACTAGTCTAAAACAAGTTTTTTGGGTAAAAACGTGTTGACATGCGAAATTGACCTCTCGTCAACTGGAGGAGTGAATCCGGTCCGGGGTTGTCTAATTAACCCAAGCCATTTGGATTAATTCACTCCGACGGGTTTAGCGGCTCCATTGGCCGATCTAAGTCCTAAAGAAAGGGAAAAAATAACTAAAGGAAAAACAATGATCTAATAAATAACAATTGCTAATAAGAATGCATACATCTAATATATATCTGCAGTTTAACTAATTAATACTTGTAAAATAATTCTACTTATCGTATGCACAATATATACAAATAATTCTATTTCTAATATATATATATATATATATATAATATGTACAGACTACAAATTTTAATCTAAATTCGTGAAAATCGAATGTAAATTGATTTTTTAGACAACAGTAAAACTACTATCTAATATTTTTGATTTGTTTTCTTAGATGTTTATATTTAATAAATCGAATATCAAACTGTCTAATTAAACAAAAGAAATAACAGATGGTAGAAAGTGTTTTAACTACAGGGAACTTCTATATCTATTATACTAATGAAATCAAGTAACAGGTTGACCTATTATCACATCCAATATTTGTTCAATGTGTAGCATCCAGTCACCTTATCTGATGAGGTAAACCTGCAACAAATCCTGAAATTGCTCCAAATAAATGTGAAGCAGTAATGATAGAGTTTGAATCATAATAACAGAACAAATAATATATGCAATCACAGTAATCTTATGATTTTACAAGCAGCCACAATAAGATAATTCTTGCTGTGAGAACTTGCGTATAAACGTTTGATCGAAATTAGAGATAAATCTCTTATTTCAAATTGAATGAATGATTACTATGTGTTATATCTGGGACATAAAAATATGGACAGTATATAATCTTTAATCATATCAACTGATAATGAACCACGATAGCAAAAGCAATCATAATCTATTAACAAATTGAAATAAACATGACTTGAATAAAAACATTATGCAAAAAAGCTAAAGTTGTGACGTGTATTATATTCCATTCAAGTCTGTAGTGAAACATCCATAGTCTTGCGCCAGACTGAGATGATGAAATGTTTACAAAATAACATGCTTATATAGGTTCCAGGAAACAAAACTGTTTCCTATTGATAATATCAAATCTGTTTTAAAAATATGGGGGACGCAACCTCCCTGATTTCACTAGATATCAAAACTATCAAGAGTCTAATTTTGTCTATCAAAATGGATAACAGATATGGTTGGGAGATCTTCAGAAGTGTCTCCTATCATCTTAGAAAATATGGACTCCTTAATCTTCCTGAAAATAAATGAAAATAAGAAGATTTCAGATATGTCTTCAATCATCAAATCAAACAATTCAAATTTACTTAACTGGCTACAGAATCTTACGATTTTGTAGCTAGTTATAATAGCACATGAAATCTTATTCTATGAAAATAAAAGAAACTATTTCTAATAATAAAATAGTTTAACTAATCAAATCAAATATCCTACTTTAAAAACAACAAATGATTATGCTAACTAATTCATACCTCAAATCACAAACCGAATCATCTCAAGAAACCTTGGAATTTATGACAGTTGTAGCTGCTTCTACATTTTCGAAAATGACACATCCTGTAGTTTTTAGGCATTTCTCCTTTGCTTGGGTTATGGATTCGAGTCTGTTGTTCTTGTTCGTCAACATATCCACTTGGTCTTTTAAAGACTTAAGTCGTGACTATAGCAATGGAACATCGGTATAGTACCTGTCGATCCAAGATCGACATACCTCACATTGCGACTGTAAAGAGTGTGCATGAACAATATTGCAAGATACCAGATATATAAAATATGCAAAACAGAAATAAAATGCTAGAAATGGAAAAATAACAGTAAAATATCCAGCATAATCTTCACAATACAGAGAAATGATATGCGAAATAGCAATAGAAAAGCACTTCAATTCAGAAAGAAATGTTCACAGGCCTCTTCGAGGGGGCAACCTCCAGTCGAGCAACGCTCTGTTACAATAATCTCCAAGCTAGGGTTTTCATACCCTCGACCCTTATTTATACTAAATGTGTCCATTAAGAGAAGCATCTAGAGGAAGATCCTTCTAGAAGCGGAAGCTTCTATTTGGTCTTCTTACATCTGCCTTATTCTATTTTATTGAAAGGTCTTATTAATATTGACCTTTATTACATCTGAATACATTGATCTACCTATGTGCGGGTTAGGACCTTAACATGTCCGCCCCCTTAAAAACAACCTTGTCCTCAAGGCTTGAGATGTGGAAACTGCTGCAGAATGGTAACTGGTTCCCAAGTGGCGTCTGCTGGAGTCATATCTTTCCACTGTACTAGCACTTCCTTGATGGTTCTCTAATGCAGGCGACGCTCCCATTGGTCCAAAAATTCTTCTGGTTGTAGCCAAATGGATCCTTCTTCAGCTAATTCTGGAAGGTTGGTTTGAATTTGGCACCTGGTTCCAATCACCTTCTTCAAGCATGAAACATGAAAAACAGGATGTAGCTTCAACTGACTGGGCAGAGCTAACTGA
>ML788408.1:345341-360851 GCA_009831015.1 Picea engelmannii
AAGGGGGAAGAGATGAGTCTAATGGGATAGGTCTCAAATAATGGTGAAAAAATGGGAGCGGGCGGGGTCAGAAATTTTTGCCGAAAAACGATATGGATGAATGTGACAAGGGGGAAGAGATGAGTCTAATGGAATAGGTCTCAAATAATGGTGAAAAAATTTCCAGACTTTTTTTTTTTTTTCCTTTTTACAGTTGCGGGGTTATACTTTAGTCTGAAGAATACTGCAGTGCTGAAATCCCCAAATTCTGAACCAGAGAGTATTTACTTAGAAATGCCAACACAGATGTGCTTCAATATATCTCGCTAGTTTAATTTGTTTATGTTGTTGTTTATGTTCCCCAAGGGTTAGGTATTCAAGGGTTCTACAAACAAGGGTTTGCCCTGTGTTATAGCTCTCTGATATACATGCAGGGTCCAACAGTAGTACTCGACCCAATATCTCAAGGCACTAACTAAGGAGGATAAACCATACCCTTAGCCGTACTACCCGACTACCCAGGTACTAGAGAGTATCTTCCCGAGTGCTATTATCGGTGACACTATAGCAGTCCGACGGTCGATAGGTTTATCTAAAGAGGGCTTCAGGAAATCTAGGCCGATCCGTACACAGGTGTTGTTTGATGCGCTACCACTCGAAGGGGTACCAACAGGGGTTACAAGGGTGGCCAACAGATATGCGCTTAAGAACCACTTGTATTTCCTGCGTGTATGAATCCCTCAACCGCAGGTTTATGCGCGTAATGACAGATCTCTGTGGCTTAAAGACGTCGGAATACGTCTCTACCCTGAAAAAAATACCCACAATTTCTGCCAAGGAAAGTGCTCTGATACCACTTGCAAGATACCAGATATATAAAATATGCAAAACAGAAATAAAATGCTAGAAATGGCAGAATAACAGTAAAATATCCAGCATAATCTTCACAATACACAGAAATGATATGCGAAATAGCAATAGAAAAGCACTTTGATTCAGAAAGCAATGTTCACAGGCCTCTTCGAGGGGGCAAGCTCCAATCGAGCAGCGCTCTGTTACAATAATCTCCAAGCTAGGGTTTTCATACCCTCGACCCTTATTTATACTAAATGTGTCTATTAAGAGAAGCATCTAGAGGAAGATTCTTCTAGAAGCGGAAGCTTCTATTAGGTCTTCTTACATCCGCCTTATTCTATTTTATTGAAAGGTATTATTAATATTGACCTTTATTACATCCGAATACATTGATCTACCTATGTGTGGGTTAAGACCTTAACAAATATTATGGTCGGTGAATTCTCCATGCGAATGGTAGGCTTATCACAGAGTTGAATGCCAGGAAATTCTGGGTCATCCTTTAGGCAAGGAGGCAAGTTGTTAACATAGTCATAGGGTCTGTCAGGGTAAAATCCGTATGACATGGGGTCCTCTTCAGCCGGGAATTTTTCTATTTCCGAGTCTGAATCTTCGCTCACTTCAATCATGTTGTTTGTGTCTACACAGGGTTTGATTTTATTTCGAACACTTCGTGAAATCAAACGACCAACCCTTTTATTCTTGAAATTAACATCGACGCTGCCATTGTGCTTCTTCCCTGTAGGTTTCATAACAGTTTTAGTGAAACTCTTTGGGTCTGAGACCGGTCGATTGTCCTATTGGATAACATTAAGGTAACTTGAGGGTTCGTTATTAGGGGAAAAATCACAGGTCTGGAGCAGTGGGGAAGAGGTCGTAGGGTTCACAAGGGTTTCCATGATAACCGGCATATCGACCTGTCCCAACTCATGGTCACCAAAACCATTTCGTATGATAAATGAATCCCAACAGTCGTTCTGGGACTGTAACTGGTGCACAAGGGTAATTTTAATGAGCCCATGGTGAAATAAACTTGAATCTGACCTCTGTTTCCTAAATCGTTTACCCATCTTATACAAACTTCTGAGCAAAAAGTAGGGCATATTCAACGAAAAACCAATGAAAATCATAAGCAAGCATAGATGATATAGGAAAACTAATCCGAATCTTCCTTCACACGTAATGAATTGCTTCACAATATCTAGTAGATCATGCCACCTAGGTTTTAAGGATGAAACTAGCATACCTCGATCGCAACTAGTTATTTTCGTTAGGTGAACATCAAAGTCCAGGGGACCTCCTCAACTTTTGCATTCTTGAACCATTTTTTCCCAACTATTGGCAAACCCGTGGCTTGGCTTAAGAACTCTTCTGTTACCTCCAATTGCACATCACCTATCTTTTCCCTACAACCATCAAAAGTCAAGGAAAACTCTTGGGCGACTCAAAGATTGAAACCCTTAAATTTTTCAATGAATAAATGCCAACCGCTCCTTTCTAAATCCTCCCTGGCGTTATCATATGATAGTAGGGTTTGGGTACCGTTCGGCTCGACCCTTACCACTGGAGCCATGTTAAACAGATTGGTAATTAACACAGAATACACAGGTAGGGTTTGGTAGAACGCTATAGAGCCATGACCCCGAGCCTTACCAATACTTGTTGTGATAATTGAAACGACGAGCAGGGTGTTAATCACTAGGCATGTGAGCAACTTCGTGAAGCCCAAGACCATGCAAAAGAGTAATGGCATGATTTACTTCATATGCCACCTTGGAATTGGGTATGTATTAGGATCATAGCACTTTGAAAACCATAGTACGCGCGTTCATAGATTAATTACAAAGGTAATTGCATCGAATAAAAATTGAATAATTTAAAGTTTCATGAATCAAAAATCCATCAATATCAATATAAAAAATCGAATATTAATGAATGGAGGTCTTTCACTTATGCAACCAAGGCATGCTTAGAACCAAAAGGGTCATAAACAAGGAGGACAACATGTTCATAGAAAAAATATGACAATTCTATAATAAACCACATGAGCAGTTTTCCTTTAATAAAAAATCAAAACAAAAATGTCAATTCTAGCCGCGAGTTTTCATGCTTACAGTCATGAAAACAAAAATCGAAAAGAAGATATGTAAAAAGAAACAAGTGACAAGTGTCGTTTAGTGAGAATGCTCATGATGAGTAATGAAAATTTAGAGACCCTATGTAGGCAGCTTACAAACAATAGAAATTATATCACTGCTGCCAACAATGGTGACACACTTGGAGAAGTAGTTATCTCTGCCAAATGAACGAGTTCAGATAAGAAAAAAAAAAAAAACTTCAAATCAAAAACAATCGAAAAGCTGTCTGAACATTGTAAATAATTATAATGCATTCCTGTTTCCAACAACTGTTATTTTTAAAGAGACAAAAACTGATGACAATCTTAACAAAAGAGAGCCATGATATTAAAGTTAAAATATTCAATACTGTTGACAGGGTCGCTGCTACCAGCAGGCGTCCATAGCCTCGACAGGGATGTCAATTAACCCACTCTGATATATGTATCCTATCAAGAAGTTCCAGATTAGAATGAAGGACATTTAAGATCAAAACAGAATCCATATCTGAGAATTTTCTTATACCTGACATTGCTTCATTGCCAGCGGGCCTGTTCAATACCCCAACGAAGTTATCTTGGCATCATGCATGCATTTACCCACTGCCAACAGACCTGTTCAATGTCCCAGTGGGTTTACAAGCACTTCCCACAGCTCTCTGAGGATTTATTTAGTTTTTAAAGATATTTAATAGAGCGGGGTGACACTGAAAATTCTAGTTTTTTAACACATATATCACAGACCTTGAAAACAAATTTTTTTAGCTGTCTTTCATTAAGATCTGAAAATCGTTTACTAATAAAACTAACTTTCAAGAATAGGGAGACATCATCGAGTTGTCCTCTTAAAGAACAGGGATAGCGTAAAAATAATTTTTATAGATGATCGTGAGTACCTTCAGTTGCAGATTGAAATCAAGAAGACGCTTTTCAAACAACAAGTCGTCTTCAATAGGGATGCAAATTCAGAGAAATACTACAATTGATGTTTAAACAATTTTCAGCAGTCATTTTGGAAGGGAAATTTTTTTGTTGGAAGGGAAATTTTTCTGTTATTTTTGTCTGAACTAGCCTGTGGTGCAGGCATATACGTTTCAAAAGAAAGACCGATAAGTAGAAAGGAAAAAATCAAAACAAACCACCAAAGAAAAACAATCAGCAAACAAAACAAAAAATATTTACAAAGGGTGCATGGGAGCGTCATCAGGCAAAATACCTTTTTAGAGCTTGGCCATTCACCAGAAAGGTGTCTAGCTGTCCCTCTAAGTTCTATAAGAGAAAGGAATTGGGGCCTAGTTTCTTGGCGATTAAAAATGGCCCCAACCACAAGTTATGAAATTTAGTATGCTCTCCTTTTCCCTCGTGTGGTTTGTCCCATTTTAGGACAAGGTCACCTACCTCAAAATTTCTATCAGAGGAAGAATTGGAATCAAACCAGTTTTTAACAATGAGTTGATGTTGATCCAATTTTCGTTTTGCTTGAGCCCTCACTTCTTCTAATTTTTACAAAGCGTTAATTTGACTTTCCAAGGGGGGACAGTCTTCTTCCTGTACCTTTTGCGATAACTGAAGAGATGGAAGAAGGACATGTGGTGGGAGAATCGCTTCCCTGCCATAAATGAGAAAGAAAGGTGAGTTACCCACAACAGTTTTAGGAGCTACTCTATCAGCCCAGATTGTGTTTAACAATGCGTTATGCCAATTTTTATGGTTTTTGAAGATGGTTCTCTTGATAATTTTGATTAGATTTTTATTAGTTGATTCTGCCAAACCGTTGCCTTGTGGGTAATAACTGGCAAAGTACTTTAATTTAATTCCTTTTTCTAGAGTGAAATCACTCATTTCAAGAGATGAAAAATAAGAAGCATTGTCAAATACCAGGTATTCAGGGACACCGAAATGAGTAATAATATTTGAATTCAAGAAGGATATTACCTGGATGGTATTTATAGCTTTTAATGGGGCAGCCTCAGACCACCTGGTGAAGTAATCTGTGGTTGTTATGATATATTTATGTTGCTGCAAGGATGGTGGATTGATTGGGCCTATAATATCCAGACCCCACTACTAAAAAGGGGAGTCTACCAAAACTGGTTGCAAAGGGAAAGCTGGTTTTTGTATCCTTCCGTATGCCTTTTGACAAATCACACACTTGCAACATAAAGCATGAGTGTCTTTAAAAAGGGTAGGTCAGTAATAACCTGCTCTTAATACTTTATGGGAAGTGGTGTCTCCACTGAAATGCCCACCAGCTTCTCCTGCATGTAATTCCAATAAGACTTTTTCTGCTTCATCTTTTTCAAGACAGTGCATAAGTACTCCATCAAAATTTTGACGAAACAAAATACCATTAATCAGCTGAAAAGAAGAATATTTTAATCTTAGTGCTCTCCTTTTTGTGGGATCAAGGTGACAAGGGGCTGATCCGTGTATAAGACAAAATTTTATGTCATTGTACCAGGGACTAACAGGGTTTTGCGCACAACATATTTGATTTTGATAGTGTTGTCCTGGATTTAACATATCAGTTTCTTCTTGCTGTCCTACAGTTAAATCAGCGACTAACTTCATAAACCTTGGCCTCTTACAATTTTTGCTGGGGTGATTTCTATGTCATATTCTTGTAAGGATGTGACCCAGTTTGCCCTTTTTTCGCCTAGTTCTTTCTGTACTAACATATTTCTGACAGTCGGGTAAGGGATAATGATTTTCGTCCTAGATTTCAATAGATAAGATCGGAAATGATTTACTTCTTTGAAAACAACATAGGATTTTTGATCTATTGTTGGGTAATTAAGTTCTTCCCCCTTGAAGGCTGAACTCATAAAGGAAATTGGGACCTCGTTGTTTTCAGCGTTCTTTTGAGTTAGGACAGCAACGTAAGATCGGTCAAAGGAAAACATGTAGAGGGTGAAGTCTTGCAAAAAGTCGAGGCTCATTAGAGAAGGAGTGTCTATTATGGCCTTTTTTATTGAATCAAAAGCCTGACTTTCTAAAGGTCCCCAATGGTACTGTACATCCTTTTTTATTAAGTTTTGTAATGGTCTCACCATTTCTGAAAAGCTGGGGACGAATCTCCTAACAAAGTTTATCTGACCTAAGAAAGATTGCATGGACTTTTTTGATGAGGAAGGGGGAAGTTTCGAAATGACTTGAGTCCTTTCAGGGTTGATAATCATCCCCTCACTCGATACAATGAATCTGAGGAGCTTACCTTGTTCTACTGCAAAGACAGATTTTTTAGGATTTAAAGAAATGTCGTACTTATGACATCACTGTAGAACAGGTCTTAAATGGGCAAGATGATATTGTTTATTTTTCGAGAAGACAGTGACGTCATCTAGGTAAACTACTACAAATTGATTGATTAAGCCACAAAAAGTGATGTCCATCGCTCTCTGAAAAGTGGCACCGACATTTATGAGTCCAAAGGGCATTTTCTTATAAGCGTAGGTGCCCCATGGAGTACGGAAAGTAGTTTTGAGTTGGTCTGAGGGAGACATAAGGACTTGGTTGTACCCTGAAAAACCATCTAACAAGGATAATCTTTTAGAACCAGATACCTGTTGAAGGATCTATTCCATGGGAGGGACAGGATAGTTGTCTTTATCAAACACTCAGTTAAGATTTCAAAAATCGACACATAGTCAGATTTCACCACTCTTCTTTCTGACAGGGACAAGATTAGAGACCCATTGTGTGTGTCTAACTGGGAAAATTATCTTAGCATTCAGGAGTTTGTTTAATTCCTTCTTGACCGTTCGTTCAAGTTTTGGGTGCATTTTCCTTAACTTTTGTTGAAAAGGTTGGGTCTGGGGTTTCATGGGAATAAGGTGTTGTATGATGTTAGGATCAAAGGTTTTTAGGTCGTCGTACATCCAGGAAAAAATATCTTTGAATTCCTTAAACAAATTAACAAATGCTATCTTTTCTTACTCAGAACACCCCAACCCTAGATTAATGCACTGTGGATTGTCTTTAGTTCCCAAATTTACTTTTTCATGTGTCAAGGAGGAACTATTCGTTTTACAGTTTACTGATTTTCTGAACTTGTCGTGAAGATCATAAAAATTTTCTAATCTAACCACAAATTTCAAGATAGAGTTTACCATGTCTGATGAAGATTCTGGGGATCTCAGATCTGGTATTACCGTAAATTCAAGAATATTTTTGTCATGGGTACCTTCGTCGATCACCGCGCCTTGGAAAGTTTCTTCTATATGCAGAAAACTTATAATCTGTTGATCGTCATCGAAGACTCTCCAATTCGTGATGTTGTCTGGGATGAATGGTCTGAACAACAATTCGACGAAAAATGCATTCGAAGATAAGCCTTCTGTAGTAAAAAGTTTTGAAGCGACGTTAACTAACAAATCATCTTCTGAATTATTCAATCTAGGAATAAAATTTATGTTAAATGTGGAAAACTTGTTCATCAAATTCCATACCTCAGTTTGATAGCTTTTAAGGTGTAGAGATAAACAGTGGATAGAATTTTTTACCTGTCTAAACACGATTTCCGAATCACCAAAGACAATCAAATTTTGAATTTTCAGATCTAATGCTTTTCTGAGGCCTTGCAAGAGTGCCTCATATTCGATCGTGTTGTTTGTACATTTGAATTCTAACCGGCAAGCAATCAGAGTCTTGTTACCTACTGGATCGATGAGCACGCACCCTGCACCAGCTCCTTCTTTAGATTTTGACCCATCAAAGTAAAGAGACCATATTTGATTTTCGTCGGGTGCATGTGACCACTGGGAGACGGCTGTTGACTGTGTGCATGTCATAATTTCATATTGTTGTTTCGGGTCAGTGATGGTAGAAGTTTCGGCCATGAAATTGCCGAAAAAAGTATCCATCCCCTGTATTTCAGGTGAATTCGCAGAAGGAGTGAATGGTTCATTGGGATCATTTAAATCAGTCACCGTGAACTTCAGATAACATTCACGATTTACTTTGAGTCTGTTGGGCTTTCCGTTCTCGGGCAGCCACAAGTGAGACCAATCCGTCGCAAAATATCCATGTAATTGTTCCAACCAGTCTCTACTTAAAAACAAACCATAAACTTATGGAATATCTACAACAATGATATCAATCACTTGATGAACTTTAGGATTAGACGACAATCTTATAAGCACATTCTTTAATTCACCTATCACTTTAACACTAGTTCAATCAAGCTGGATAATTTTCAAGTTAGATGGTTGAACTTCGGCATTAATCTTTTGACAGACAGACCAAGGCATTACATTAGATGACGCACCTAAATCTACCATACAGTTATGTACATTTCTATTGAAAATTTCAAAAGTCAACAAAAAGGGAGGGACATTACTGCAAGTACTAACAATAGAAGTTTGTTGTTTTTTAATTGCAACCTCTCAAACTAGTTTATCTACATTCGTTACATTATTTACAGGAAGGTCTCCTTTATCATGAGGCTCGGATGTAGTTTTGGCGGAGGCCTTTTGAGGAATTTTGGGGCTGTTTTGAACACCTTTGTTGCTGTTCGGACTGCTATTTTTGTTGTTCTCTGCAATATTCTGCAACATTTTTTGCAGAAGAAAAGGGAATTTTAATAATTCATAAACAAAAATATTAGCCCTAATCTTTTTTAGATCTTCAATTAAATCATAATATAAACTTGGGTTTACTGAATTCTATTTAGTCTCAATCGATTTAGACTGTTTTGAGGCAAAGTCGTCGTAATTTCAGAAGAAGGCTTATTTGTTGTCTTGCTCCTAGTATTGTAAGGGTGCACTGTTTCGAAATTAGCTTGAAAGATGCTATCCGAAAAATGTTCGAAGATGTTCGGAGAGGATTCATCTTCTTCTACTATCTCTTGTTCAGCTACCTCTTCAGGAATCTCGGGAGGAATCAAGTTATTGTGTGCTTCTAGGGTCGTTTGAATAGCAAATTGTAGGCTTTCTAGATTTAGGCCTTCAACATTTGAGTTAGGTCAGTTGGTGGGAAAAGGCTTCCTAAAAGGGGGTTTGTAAGGCCCTTTTCTTGAAGAGGCTTCCTCAGCTGACCTTTTCAAATCTATAACTTGATTGGACAATTTCTGAATGACTTTCTGTAGGTTTTCTAAATCTGAACTCTCAGGTTGAGCTTTGTTTTGGAAAGGTCTAGGAAGGATTTCGATTTTCTTTTTGGAAGATGAACTAGTCTCTATCTTGTTGCTGGTAGTGTCTTTTAAACTGAGAATGTCTTTCTCGATCTAACTGGCCTCTTCGAAGGCTTCTATCAACGTGGTTTTCTTGGATCTCTTTACCCAAATGGCTATGTTTTGATGTAAGGCTTTCGTGTAGTATGTGACTATAAGATTCTCGACAGGCATCGAATCCATAGGGATTCGGTTCTTTAGTGTCAGGAACCTTTGATTAAAGTCTTTGATCTTTTCTTTGGGGTTCATTTCTAAACTAGAAAGCTCCATGACTAGAGCTTCAGGAGACTTGTCGTCTCCGAACTTCTCAAGGAAACAGGATTCAAATTTCTCCCATGACACGATGGTGTGGGGTTGTTGGGAAAAGTACCAGGTAGAGGCATTGCCTTCAAAGGTGTAGGGAAACAATCTACAGACTACATCTTCGTGCTCAACACTATGGAGTTTAATGGCTAGCATAAACTTTTTGATGTGATCTTCAACGATCTGTTTGGAGTCCGGGTCAAATTTAGGGAGCCATTTCTCTGGGTGTTTGGGTAAAGGATGTTGAGGCCCAGGTATGGCCACTGCATCTTGGTCGAGCCAGGGTCTGGTGGGATTGTTTGGATTCTCTATAGGTGTGGGTGGTGTCGAAGGCTGGGATGAGGAACTGCCTTCATCTGAGGATTCTTCTCTAGAATAAGAAGGAGAGGAAGGGGGTGGTGATAGTGGAATACCAGATCCTCTTGTTGTAGGACTGAGGATTGGATATGTAGGGTTTAAGATAAGGTCAGTACCTCCAAGTTGTTCTCTGATATCAGAGAAGTCTAATGGTTGATTCAAAGGTCCATTTGGTTGTCTAATATGGGCTAAGGCACTGTGCGTTCTTATGAGAGATTAACGAACAATCTCTTGTATATCACCACCTGAAGGATTTGGAGTTACTGGTTCAACCGTGATCCGTAGATCGTCGTTTGATGTGGTTGTTGTTTGAGGGACAATGTTGTCATCTGAATGATTTCTAGTTACTATAGGTGAGCGGGTAGGTGGGGGAGGAGTCTTACGACCTCCTCGTGCCATTAATAGTTTCCAGGACCTCCTTCTAGCACCATTTGTTGACGAGCGGAATTGACTGCTCGTCAAATGGAGGAGTGAATCCGGTCCAAGGTTATCTAATTAACCCAAGCCATTTGGATTAATTCACTTCGACGGGTTTAGCGGCTCTGTTGGCCAATCTAAGTCCTAAAGAAAGGGAAAAAATAACTAAAGGAAAAACAATGATCTAATAAATAACAATCGCTAATAAATATGCATACATCTAATATATATCTGCAATTTAACTAATTAATACTTGTAAAATAATTCTACTTATCGTATGCACAATATATGCAAATAATTATATTTCTAATATATATATATATATATAATATGTACAAACTACGAATTTTAATCTAAATTCGTGAAAATCGAATGTAAATTGATTTTTTAGACAACAGTAAAACTACTATCTAATCTTTTTGATTTGTTTTCTTAGATGTTTATATTTAATAAATCGAATATCAAACTGTCTAATTAAGCAAAAGAAATAACAGATGGTAGAAAGTGTTTTAACTATAGGGAACTTCTATATCTATTATACTAATGAAATCAAGTAGCAGGCTGACCTGTTATCGCATCCAATATTTGTTCAATGTGTAGCATCCAGTCACCTTATCTGATGAGGTAAACCTGCAACAGATCCTGAAATTGCTCCAAATAAATGTGAAGCAGTAATGATAGAGTTTGAATCATAATAACATAACAAATAATAGATGCAATCATAGTAATCTTACGATTTTACAAGCAACCACAATAAGATAATTCTTGTTGTGAGAACTTGCGTATAAACGTTTGATCGAAATTAGAGATAAATATCTTATTTCAAATTGAACGAATGATTACTATGTGTTATATCTGGGACATAAAAATATGGACAGTATATAATCTTTAATCATATCCACTGATAATGAACCACGATAGCAAAAGCAATCATAATCTATTAACAAATTGAAATAAACATGACTTGAATAAAAACATTATACAGAAAAGCTAAAGTTGTGATGTGTATTATATTCCATTCAAGTCTGTAGTGAAACATCCATAGTCTTTCCCCAGGCTGAGATGATGCAATTTTTACAAAATCACATGCTTATATAGGTTCCAGGAAACATAATTGCTTCCTGTTGATAATATCAAATATGTTTCAAAAATATGGGGGATGCAACCTCCCAGATTTCACTAGATATCAAAACTATCAAGTGTCTAATTTTGTCTATCAAAATGCATAACATATATGGCTGGGATATCTTCAGAAGTGTCTCCTATCATCTTAGAAAATATGGACTCCTTAATCTTCCTGAAAATAAATGAAAATAAGAAGATTTCAGATATGTCTTCAATCATCAAATCAAACAATTTGAATTTACTTAACTGGCTACAGAATCTTACGATTCTGTAGCTAGTTATAATAGCACATGCAATCTTATTCTATAAAAATAAAAGAAACTAATTCTAATAATAGAACAATTTAACTAATCAAATCAAATATCCTACTTTAAAAACAACAAATGATTGTGCTAACTAATTCATACCTCAAATCACAAACCGAATCATGTCAAGAAACCTTGGAATTTATGACAGTTGTCGCTGCTTCTACATTTTTTAAAATGACACATCCTGTAGTTTTTAGACATTTCTCCTTTGCTTGGGTTATGGATTCGAGTCTGTTGTTCTCATTTGTCAACATATCCACTTGCTCTTTTAAAGTCTTAATTCGTGACTGTAGCAATGGAACATCGGTATAGTACCTGTCGATCCAAGATCGACATACCTCACATTGTGACTATAAAGAGTGTGCATGAACAATATTATGGGTCGGTGAATTCTCCATGCGAATGGTAGGCTTATCACATAGTTGAATGCCAGGAAATTTTGGGTCATCCTTTAGACAAGGAGGCAAGTTGTTAACATAGTCGTAGGGTCTGTCAGGGTAAAATCTGTATGACATGGGGTCCTCTTCAGCCATGAATTTTTCTATTTCCGAGTCTGAATCTTCGCTCACTTCAATCGTGTTGTTTGTGTCTGCACAGGGTTTGATTTTATTTCGAACACTTTGTGAAATCAAACAACCAACCATTTTATTCTTGAAATTAACATCGATGTTGCCCTCGTGCTTCTTCCCTGTAGGTTTCATAACAGTTTTAGTGCAACTCTTTGGGTCTGAGACTGGTCGATTGTCTTGTTGGATAACATTAAGGTAGCTTGAGGGTTCGTTATTAGGGGAAAAATCACAGGTATGGAGTGGTGGGGAAGAGGTCGTAGGGTTCACAAGGGTTTCCATGATAACCGGCTTATCGACCTGCCCCAACTCATGGTCACCAAAACCATTTTTTGTGATAAATGAATCCCAACAGTCATTCTGGGACTGTAACTGGTGCACAAGGATAATTTTAATGAGCCCATGGTGAAATAAACTTGAATCTGACCTCTGTTTCCTAAATCGTTTACCCATATTATACAAACTTCTGAGCAGAAAGTAGGGCATATTCAATGAAAAACCAATGAAAATCATAAGCAAGCACAAATGATATAGGAAAACTAATTTGAATCTTCCTTCACACATAATTAATTGCTTCACAATAGCCAGTAGATCATGCCACCTAGGTTTTAAGGATGAAACTGACATACCTCGATCCCAACTGGTTATTTTTCGTGAGGTGAACATCAAAGTCCAGGGGACCTCCTCAACTTTCACATTCTTGAACCATTCTACCCAACTGCTAGAAAACCCATGGCTTGGCTTAAGAACTCTTTTGTTACCTCCAATTGCATGTCACCTATCTTTTCCCTACAACCATCAAAAGTCAAGGCAAACTCTTGGGCGACTCGAAGATTGAAACCCTTAAATTTTTCGATGAATAAATTCCAACCGCTCCTATCTAAATCCTCCCTAGCGTTATCATATGATAGTAGGGTTTGGGTACCATTCAGCTCGACCCTTACCACTGGATCCATGTTAAACGGACTAGTAATTAACATAGAATACACAGGTAGGGTTTGGTAGAACGCCACAGAGCCATGACCCCGAGCCTTACCAATACCTGCTGTGATAATTGAAACGATGGGAAGGGTGTTAATCACTAGGCATGTGAGCTACTTCGTGAAGCCCGAGACCATGTAGAAGAGCAATGGAATGTTGTACTTCATATGCCACCTTGGCATTGGGTACGTATTAGGATCAGATCACTTTGAAAACCATAGTACGCGCATTCATAGAATAATTACAAAGGTAAGTGTATTGAATAAAAATTTAATAATTAAAAGTTTCATGAATAAAAAATCCATCAATATCAATATAAAAAATCGAATATTAATGAATGGAGGTCTTGCACTTATGCAACCAAGGCATGCTTAGAACCAAAAGGGTCATAAACGAGGACATGTTCATAGCAAAAATATGACAATTCTATAATAAACCACATGAGCAGTTTTCCTTTAATCAAAAATCAAAACAAAAATGTCAATTCCAGCCGTGAGTTTTCATGTTTACAGTCATGAAAACAAAAATTGAAAAGAAGATATGTAAAAAGCGACAAGTGACAAGTTTCGTTTAGTGAGAATGCTCATGACGAGTAATGAAAATTTAGAGACCCTGTGTAGGTAGCTTACAAACAACAGAAATTATAGCATTGCTGCCAACAAAACATCATAATTTATTCATAAGAGATCCAAATTATGTAATACCAACTAGGTTGGTTAGATTATATTCTTTAGTATTCTTTGTACAATTTTCATATCCATACAACAATTATTCCGTGCGGGGCACGCTCTACAAGTTCGCTCTCTAAAATAAGCCAGAATTCAACAAGGTATGCCATTTTTTCTATAACTCATTTTCTGAGAGGTTCCAAGTAGTGACACCTTGAGGAATTGCATAAAGCACACTGAAGAACATTGTGTACTATTTTCAGATCTTTATTCATTACAGGTACATAGTTATGATTATTTCAAGTTAGGGTTGTTGACTAATCCAAAACTAATCATGTGAGACTAAAGTAAAGTTTAATGAAAATGATAGTCTCTTGATGTTAAAGTTAAGGAAGGTTTGTAGGTATGTGATCATATACACCAGGTCTATTACAGAGTTATAAATCATATTTGGCTGATGAAATTGATGAGGGATTTTGGTTGAGGTACATGTTGGGTACATGGTTGAGACAAGTAGTTGATGAGTTGACACATACATGAGGTGTATAGTTGATGATGTTGGTACATATTGACAACTCATAGTTTATTAGTAGTCTATACATGAGTGGTACATACTTGATACATGGTTGGAGACACTTGTTAGTAGTATTATTGACACTGTTGGATACACCTACCACACTTAGAGCGGGAGTGAATGAGTGTGGGGCTCTTTTTCCCAAAACTTCTTTCTTACACAAAACTCATTAGTTATCATTCAACATTTACTCATTACCCATTGTTTTCATTTATAACCAATTTGATGTGAAAATATATCAGCAACATATATCAACAATATATCATCAACACGTCATCACTACAAGGAACACAAAGAACACAAGATGTATGTACAATTTTATTTTTATTACGGACTACAATCCTTGTTTTTTCAGCAACAAATGAATATAGTACAAATCTACAAGAGCACCGGCTCTATAATGCAAGACTCATCTTACATCCTCAATATCAGCTTAGATGTGGCAACAATCCTCAACAGATATCAATCTGTACCATAAACAAGTGCATCAACCATGCACCAACCTGTAATCAACCTGTACCATAAACAAGTGCATCCAACCATGTACCAAGTATATACCAATCATCTTTAAACTACTCATCAACAATGACTCATCAATATGTACCAACATAATCAACTATACACCTCATGTATGTGCCAACTCATCAACTGCTTGTCTCAACCATGACTAGTTTTGGATTAGTCAATAACCCTAACTTGAAATAATCATAACTTTGTACCTGTAATGAATAAATATCTAAAAATGATACACAATGTTATTTAGTTTGTTTTGTGCAATTCCTCGAGGTGTCACTACTTGGACCCTCTTAGAAAAGGTGTCAAGAACCAAGATAGATCTACAAATATAATCACCACAAATATTGAATACTCAATAGATCGACAAAGCAAGATAGAAGAAACCACACTTTATTATTACCAAACCCTTGAGGTAGAGAAACACCATACAATAGATCCTATTATGGAAGGGATCCTCTCATGTTCACTTGCCTCTTCGAGGGGGCATCCTCCTATTGAGCTACCGCTCCAAATACAATATTTCTCTTCATGTCTCATTACATTGCTTGAACCCCTTTATATAGTGCTACCATCACC
>ML788408.1:364529-385990 GCA_009831015.1 Picea engelmannii
TATTATTTAAATAATCCACCTTGACTTTGTCACTTTACTTTATCATTTAAATAATGATTTCTTCTTTTAGGTTACTTTGACTTCTTTGACCTTGGGGGCTTCAAGCCTTCATGTGGGGGTCCTTCATCTTCGTAAGGCCATAAATCTCAAACCATGAGGAGTTATGTGACATTCCACATACCACCGGAAATGGCATGAAAAAAACTATCCATATAGGATAGTTTCACCAACAATTTCCTTGATCTTCATCTCATTATTCCACATACAATCATGGGTCCTCCAACCATTATTCTAGGATAACTCAATCCACAAAGCGTCTTCCCATGAGGGCTTTCACCATAAGGGGACCAATTTGGAGTTCATCCATTTGTGCACCTTATCAATCATGATAAGACAATAATGAGAGCATGGGTCCTCCAACCATTCTTCTAGGATAAGTTAATCCTCAAAGCATCTTCCCATGAGGGATTTCACCATAAGGGGACCACTTTGGAGTTCATCAATTTGTGCACCTTATCAATCATGATAAGACAATAATGATTCATCTATACATTTTTCCAACAATTCATCATATACCAATGAAACCACATCGATCCATCTTCATCATGTATCAATGACAACTCATTGATCCATCTTTATCATATCAATGAAAACTCATTGATCCATCTTCATCTATGCTTTCTCATCAAGGATAATACATTATACATTACATCAATCAATCCTTTGGCATCAATCAAACAATCACTTGACATCAATCAATCAAACCATTTGCATCAATGACAACATGATCCAACAATCTCTCCATTTGGCATTGATGGCAATACCAACATTGATGTCAACACCAATTACCAATTATTGATGTCGACATGTAGATAAGTCATGCTCTACATCAATAGTCAATGTGACTATCTCTCCCCATCAATAAACATCAATCACATCAATGTGATTAACTCTCCCCCTTTGACATCAATGGCAAAGGGTCATTCTCCTCTTGGGGATGCTCCCCTTGCTTGAGCTCTTTTCTGAATAATATCTCCCATTTTGAACAAGGGATATCACTCTATTGTAATGTTGAAGATACATCGAGCATACTCCCCCTATGACCATCACTCCCCTTGGAATTATGCCTCTATGCTCTTTCTTCAAATATAGAGATCTTTTCTAGGTATGCATCTGATAAGTATTTCCTCCTAGAATCATAAGAAGAATGACTCCCCATATGGGTATGTCTCCCCCTATTTTCAACCAGATCATAGATCAACCACTCTCTCTATGATGATCCTTGGACCTGTTCATGCATCTAACTTGTGCCATACCATACAAGAGATATGTCAATAATGAAAATAGAGAATCATGAACAAGATATCAACCAAGTACATCATGCACAACATCCATGTGCATTAACCATGTACGTCAAAAGATATCATCCATGGAATGTATCCACCATATGAAAACATGTGCATCTACCAATATGCCAACATGTGCATCTACCACTTATGCCAACCATGTGCATCTATCAATATTCCAAACAAATACCATCTATGAGTGTACCATCATGCATCATCACTTGCACCAAGCAAGTATATTAACCATGGATCAACAAACTATGACTCCCAATGATGTACAACATGACTATCAAATCAACTCACCAACTACATGTCTCAATATGTAGTCCAACCACATGCAAAATGCATGCACCATGATATCCAACATATGCTTCCTATAATACATCATAAGATATATCAATGAAACTCAAATATGTACCAGCCATGTACTCCAACAGATCAACATCAATCCATACTCATGGGTTAGTGCCATGTACCCAAGATTTATTTTACATCATCACCTTACATGATCTAACATAGAACCATGAAAAATTGTAGCAAACAGTGTCAAAACCTGCAATAAACCATGTCAGACCCTGCAACACAGAGTTATACCATCACATCAAGCTGCAACTCACGTGTATTTCCTTTTTCCCAAGGCTTTACCACATAGATGTGGTATGTTGCACAACAAATCATGTATGTACGCGACCTACACAAGGTCATCCTGGTTATGTACGTGACTGATACCACTGTCACCCGCATATGCTTCAGTAGATGACTTACTTGAGCTTCCCTTTAGTTTTTCATTCTGTTCTGGCTACTCTGTCTTCTTCACCCACTTCTCTAGATGTCCCTGCTCCTAAGAACTTGAGCTTTGAGCATCCATATTTTCAAATATGTATCCCTTTCTAACTTCATTCCTTCTTCTAGCCATGCTATGTGAAGTCCTCATCATGGAATTTCTTCTTGTATTCTAGCAATCCTAGGATTAGTGGCCAAATCCACTACAGCTGTAGCATCTCATGCTGTTACAATGAACAACAATGTGTCCTAGTTCATCACATCTCCAATACATCATCGTGTTATAAAATCTTCCATTATATCTCCTTTCATAAGATCTACATTCAAAATATTTGTGACCATATCCATTACATGAATAACAATTCCCATGAAAAATACTTTCATACCTTTGCTTTGGTGTCCCAAGAATAGCTTCTTGATGTCTTCCTTGCTTTGTTATTTTCAAATTTTATTTTCCTTATGTAGATGGTTGTTTTGCAACATTGTCTTCCTTCTTTGATGGACTTACTTCATGCTTCTTTGAGGTGCTTGATTCAGCATGTGTAGCTTCTCCTTTGTATCCAAGACAGGATTTATCATATGGTGATATTTGAATTTCCAAGATCTCATCCAAGATTAGTGAGCTATTCAAGAATTTATTTGACTTCTCCACTTTCTTTCTAATATCAACAATTTCAGATTCTAACTTACAACATGACTCTTCATTTTCTTTTATTTTATTCTTCAATAGTTCTTCTATTCTTTTGGCTTCTTCAATTTGGATCTTGAGATGGACAATGATTTCAAAACTTTTGTTAATCTCATCATATACATTCATATCTTCTTTTCCACTCTTTAGTCTTGTGATCTCTTCTTCCTTTTCTTCTAATTGAGTCTTATTGGTCTCTTCTTGTTCTTTGAGAATTTCCTTTAATTTAAAGATGTGCCTTAGACTCCTCCTAAGAAACTTCTTAGTATTATCCAAAAGAGAGTTATAGTCTATATAACAATGATCACTTTATCTATATAAACCCTCTTCAACTTCCTTTTGAAGTTTTAATAGATTTTCTTCTATTCTTTTCATTGGGTAATTACCATCAAACTTTACACAAACTATTTCTAGATCTTCTTCTTCACTTGTAGAGAAAAATTCATCATCATCATTGCAATCAAGGGTTTTTGAGGGTTCTTTACCTTCATTTGAAATATCTTCATGGTATTCCTTTTTGCCAATATCAACACATAATTATTTGCCATCATTTGAAATCTCTTCAAGATCTTTCTTTGTGCTATCATCACTTGATTGTTTATCTTCACTTGAAATGTTTTCAAGATCACATTTCAAAATAATACAATCAAGGGTTTTTGGAGATTTTTTACCTTTAATGATCTTGATGGAGTGATCTTCAATATATTCCTTCTCCTTCTTGCTTTGATATGTCTCCTCTAGCTTTAGCCATAGATCCTTGGCAGAAGTGCATTGTCCCATGCTTTCTTTGATAGGGCTTGAGAGTCCACTAAGAATGGTATTGAGAGCCAATGCATCATTCTTATTTCCTTCCCTTTGAGCTGCAAACTTTGACTTGTTCTTCAAGGGAACCGATCCACCAATGGTTGCCTTCCAAATAGCTACCCCCATTGTCTTCAAACATAATCTCATCTCTAGTCTCCAAGTATAACAATTTTCCTCGTCAAGGATTGGAACTTCATCATACATTTGTGTGTCTATGGATCTCCTTCAAGCTTGTTAAGGCTTGTAGTGAAGGTCGGCTCTGAAACCAATTGTTGGACACACCTACCACACTTAGAGGGGGGGTGAATGAGTGTGGGGCTCTTTTTCCCAAAACATCCTTCTTACACAAAACTCATTAGTTAGCATTCAACATTTACTCATTACCCATTGCTATCATTTATAACCAGTTATATGTGAACATATATCAACAATATATCATCAACAAGTTATCACTAAAAGGAACACAAAGAACACAAGATGTATGTACAATTTTATTTTTATTACATACTACAATCCTTGGGGTTATTAAGCAACAACTGAATAGAGTACAACTCTACAAGAGAGCCAGATCTATAATGCATGACTAAGATTACATCCTCAGCATCAACTGAGATGAGACAACAATCTTCAACAGATATCAATCTGTACCATAAACAAGTGCATCAACCATGCACCAACCTGTGCCAAACAACCTGTAATCAACATGTACCATAAACAAGTGCATCCAACCATGTACCAAGTATATACCAATCATGTTTCAACTACTCATAAACAATGACTCATCAATATGTACCAACATCATCAACTATACACCTCATGCATGTGACATCTCATCAACTCCTTGTCTCAATGATGACTAGTTTTGGATTAGTCAACAACCCTAAATTGAAATAATCATAACTTTGTACCTGTAATGAATAAATATATGAAACTGATACACAATGTTCTTCAGTGTGTTTTATGAAATTACTCCAGATTTCACTACTTGGAACCTCTCATAAAAGGATTTATAGCAAAAATGACATACCTTGCTTAATGTTGGCTTATTCTAGAGAGCGACCTTGTAGAGCATGCCCCGCACAGAATATTTTTTTAATAGATATGAAAATGTTACAAAGAATACTAAAGACTATAATAACCAACACAATTGGTCTCACTTAATTGAGATATTTTATGAAGAAGTTATGACATTTTTACCCGAAACACATGTTTTAGACTAGTTTCAGGACTAGCCACAAACCTTATTTTCCACGGAGTGTATCTCCAAAACTACAATGAACCACAAGATAAATTTTATACCATAGATACTTGGATATGTTTCCTCAATGGAATATTAATCTCATAGTATGAATCATTATAGAAAAAAAATTATTACTAAAATGGTGAGATGACCTGTAAATAACATACCTTAGAAAGCATAATGAAAAGAATTTATCCTCCCTTGAATTTCGGACCTATTTTCTTCACCTTCCTTCTGAAATTCAGATTATATATAATTTGGTTACCTCAGTCACCTATATATCTTTAATATGATCAAGTGTTCCACACCAAAAATGCTCAAGAATCTCTCACAAGAAGCTCACCATCAATACTCCAAAAGATATTCTCACGAGAAGCTCTCAATTGATCCACAAAAAAGATGATCTACAAGAGACCATTGCTATCTTATTTATACTTTCATTCTCTAGGTAAATTAACCCATTTTTAGGTCACTTAACCCATTTCTAGGTCACTTAACTTATTTTCCTTATTTTAGGGTTAACCACTTTCCATAAATAGAAAGTTCTCCAATACTTTATCATTTAAATATTCCTTCTTGATTTTGTCACCTTACTTTATCATTTATTGATTTTGTCACTTCTCTTCATTATTTAAATAATTCACCTTGACTTTGTCACTTTAATTTATTATTTAAAAAATGATTCCATTTCTAGGTCATTTAACCCATTTCTAGGTCACTTAACCTATTTTTCTTTATTTTAGGGTTAACCACTTTGTCATTTAAATATTCCTTCTTGGTTTTGTCACCTTACTTTATCATTTCTTGATTTTTTCACCTCTGTTTATTATTTAAATAATCCACCTTGACTTTGTCACTTTACTTTATCATTTAAATAATGATTTCTTCTTTTAAGTCACTTTGACTTTTTTGACCTTGGGGGCTTCAAGCCTTCATGTGGGGGTCCTTCATCTTTGTAAGGTCATAACTCTCAAACCATGAGGATTTATGTGACATTCCACATACTACCGGAAATGGCATGACAAACACTATCTATATAGGATAGTTTCACCAACAATTTCCTTGATCTTCATCTCATTATTTCACATACAAGCATGGGTCCTCCAACCATTCTTCTAGGATAACTCAATCCGCAAAGCGTATTCCCATGAGGGATTTCACCATAAGAGGACCACTTTGGAGTTCATCCATTTGTGCACCTTATCAATCATGATAAGAAAATAATGAGAGCATGGGTCCTCCAACCATTCTTCTAGGATAACTCAATCTACAAAGTGTCTTCCCGTGAGGGATTTCACCATAAGGGGACCACTTTGGAGTTCATCCATTTGTTAACCTTATCAATCATGATAAGACAATAATGTGTCATCTATACATTTTTCCAACTGACCAATGAAACCACATCGATCCATCTTCATCATGTATCAATGACAAATCATTGATCCATCTTCATCATATCAATGACAACTCATTGATCCATATTCATATATGATTTCTCATCAAGGATAATACATATTAAATTAAATCAATCATCAATCAATCGGTTTTTTGGAATCAATCAAACAATCACTTGATATCAATCAATGACATAAATCAATCAAACCATTGGCATCAATGACAACTTGATCCAACAGACACATGGTTTATGGATGATGTAGCATACTTGTATTGGTATATTATTAGAAGCACATGATCTTGTTGATGATTATGAGTTGTGTTATGATTGGTTGATGCACATTTTTGAGAGTTGTCTTGGTGATTGATCTTGGTGAGTAGATCTGATTTGGTTGATAATATTGATGAGATATGTTGTTGTGATAGGTTGTTTGGACAGGTTGTTGTGACAGATTATTCATACAAGTTTGGTGCATGGTTGATGCAATTGTCCATGGTACAGGTTGAGGTATAGGTTGGTGCATGGTTGATACACTTACTTATGGTACATGTTGATTACAGGTTGTTTGGTACAGGTTGGTGCATGGTTGATGCACTTGTTTATGGTACAGGTTGATTACAGGTTGAGGTACATATTGATGCATGGTTGATGCATAGTTCAGGTTATTGGTACTGGTTGTTTGGTGCAGGTTGATTGATACAAGTTTACTTCAATATATCTCACAGTGATAGTGTGATGGTGGTTCCATCATTCTACTTATACGTCAGGGTGGTTGGACGGGGAAAGGAAAGGTGGTTGTAGCCACCTTCCGGTTGTAGCCGGAGAACATAGGGGGTTGTAGCCTTCTTATGGTTGTAGCCAGAGAATTGGGGAGTTGGAGCTTCCCTTGGGTTGTAGCCTGAGAAACTAGGGAGTTGGAGCCTCCTTCCAATTGCAGTTGGAAAACAAAAGAAGTTGGTGCTTCAAATGAATGTAATTCTTTTTTTTGTTTGTTAATTTGTGCAGGACCTGTGATTAACCTGTGGCTTGAGAAACCGCGACTCAGGGGCATCTAAGCCGTCAAAATCACCTGGGGATCGCACCCGGCCTGAGCCACACCAACCCTTAACATGGTTGGATTTTTTGTCCCCGCAGGTTTCGAACCGGTGACTTTAACATCACGGAGTGGCTTAACAACACACTCCGTCACCGACTGTCCTACACCTCGGGGACTCAAATGAATGTAATTCTTAAAGACATATAAGAAAAAGCATTATGTGGTTTTCTCTTTCTTTGGGTTTCCACGTAAAACACTGGTGTACTGTGTTTGTGTGTAATTTATCATTTTTTCATTGTTTGTTTACTCTTCAACTATTGAATGATAATGCTACATTGATATAGCACTTGAATTTTATGGTGAAAATGGATTAATTTCTCTATTACTGATTCACCCCCCCCCCGGCCTCTCAGTAATCCAACAATTGGCATCAGAGTTGGTTCCTTCAGGAAACAGTTTAACCATTGGAAGGAGATCATGGATTATTCTGAGAATGGAGTACCAATGTTTAATGGTCAGAATGGTTTTAAGTATGAGATGTGGAGTAGAAGGACGAAAGTATTTTTACAAGGTATTTTTACAAGAACAGGGACATTATATTTGTCTATCAGTTGTTACAGGATATGATAGTTCAAAAAGAGCAAAGACTGCAGCCAAGAAGGAATTGAAGAAGAATAACAAAATAAAAATGGATTTCATCTAGGAAGAATTACCTAATCCGGTAAGAGAAAAGGTTGGTAAATGTTCATCAGCCAAAGAACTTTGGGATAAGTTACATGACATATATTATTCACCCATCGCAGATTCAGAAAATGCCAAAGAAGATGAAGATACAGATCAAGAAGAATTATGTTCACCATGTCAAACAAATTCAGAAGATGAAGAGTACATAATCACCAGAGGTATGTTGTTTTGATTTAATTGTGAAAAATTTGGACATCTTGAAATAAAATTCCATGAAGGAAATGAGATAGAAAAAATAATTGAAGTGGAAGACAATTATGAAGCAAAATTGATTAGTACTTTAGATGAACTAAGAGAATAAAACATGTCACTCAAGAAAGAATTGATGAAACAAAAGGAAAGTGTTCACATTTTTTAAGAAGCCCAACAGGTCATCGAGAACTTGAGAACTCAACTAGAAGAAGCTAGAAAGATCGAAGAAAATCTTGAATGTCAAAAGCAGTATTTGGAAGCCAACATAGAAGCACATAAGGAAGAAGCAGAAATGAGAGAGAATATATTGATAGATTATCTTAAGGAAAGAACTAGCGATCTAAAACAGCTTGAGGCAGAGTTTTGTCAAGAAGAGAAAGGACTTGAAGAATAAATAATCACATTAAAAATTCATCTTGAAGAAGTGAAAAGAACAGAAGAAGTCATGAAGTCTTATATAATGAAGAAATAAGAAAATATTGAGAAGCTTGAAGAAGAAGTTGTCACATTGAGAAGTAAAATCGTCAAGCTCAACAAGAATGTTGAAGAGACAGACACATCCACATCAGTTATAGAGAATGAAGAGAAGCACTCAAGGTTGCTAGAAAAGAAGAATGAAGAAAATAGAAAGAGTTATGCAGAAGTACTCAAAGGAAGGAATCATGCTCAACCAAAATATAAGAAAACTGTTGAAGATACATCTTCAAGAAGACCATTCATGTTCAAGCCACAAAGAAGCTTCAATCATGATCATGATCAATCAAGGAAGAAATTCAAAAGGACTACACAAAAAAAAAGATCATTCACTCCCAGTTATGCAAATTTCTTTTATGGTCATTGTTTTCATTGTACTAATTTTGGACATAAGGTTGCAGATTGCAGGGATTATAAAAGAAATGTTCAAGCAAGAAGTGCATATGTGGCCCCATGTAACATTGAATGTTACAAATTTCATAACTATGGACACATATCTAGTGATTGTAGAAGCATGATTGATACTTCCATGAAAGAGAACACTGATATTAGATATAAGAAAGTATGGATAAGAAAACACGAAGAACAGGTGAACAAAGACCAGGTCCTAGAGATCACAAAATTGGCAATAAAATGAGATGAAGAAAATTATACAGAGAAAAAGAAAGATGTCAGATACATAAAGGTTTAGAAAATAACTGAAATAAAAGAATGACAGGTAAATAAGGAATAGGTTCAATAGATTGTACTTTCAAGCATTATAGTGAAAGATGAATCCACAGACAGAAAGAAAGAAGTAAGAGCTCAGAGAGATGATGAATCTAGCAATGAAGATGATGATGAATACACATCATAGCATGAATTGTTCTAATCCATCCAGCTTAGATACTCCCAGGTAATATGAATATTAGACAGGGGGAGACTATACGATAGATGTGACAGACCAAAGAACCATCCTTCGAGCAGCTTGCAAATTTTGAGAAGACAGATCCATATAAATCAGTTAGAAGAAGTACATTTTGATAGATTAATCAAGACTTCATGATAATATAGTGATAAATGGGTCAACATTATGGACAATTGCGCAAGTAGAGTCTTGGAAAGTATGGACAGATATGGATTTGTAAGAACAATTAGTAGGATTGGACAGATATATGACAGTGGACAAGAGCATGGATTCATAGATTGGTTCAGAGAGTGGTTAAGAGACAAAGGAACATTATCATAATGGATGATAATTACATAGGAAATGGCTCAAACAATGCTAATTGATTCTGAATTGACAGATATTTTTTGGACACATGCAATGCATACAACAGTTCACATTCAAAACAGAGTAATGCTCAGAAACAACAATGACAAAACTCCCTACGAACTATGGAAAGGAAGCACATACAACAACCTCTACATCAAGCCAAAAATTTGCAAAGGATATGCAGAATGAATTTGAAATGTCATTACTTGGAGAACTACCCTTCTTTCTGGGTCTTCAAATATGTCAAAGCAACCAAGGAATTTTTATTTCTCAAACTAAGTATATCAGAGCGATGCTAAAGAGGTTCAAAATGGAAGATTGAAAACTAGTTACCACTCTTATGAAAACCAGTTGCAAGATGAGAAAAGATGATGATTCAAAGTCTATAGATCAGAGGCAATACAGGTCAATGATTGGTAGCTTACTATATGTGGAAACGTCCAGACCAGATGTAATGCAAGCAGTTGGACATGTGACACGATTTCAAGCAGCACCAAAGGAATCAGATGTATTAACAGTAAAGAGTATTTTCAGATATCTCAAAGGAGCAGAAGAGTTTGGATTATGGTATCCAAAAGGAAAGGATATATCACTTATTGCCTACACAGATGTAGAATGGGCAGGTTGCATTGATGACCGACGAAGAATCAGTGGAGCAGTGTTCTACTTGGGTGAGTGTTTAGTATCATGGATAAGAAAGAAACAATCATCAATATCCTTATCTACAGTCGAGGCAGAGTATATTACAGCAGCAGAATGTTGTACACGGTTTCTATGGATGAAACAAACTTTGACAGGTATCCAGGTTGAGTATGATGAGACCATTCCAATCTAGTGTGATAATACGAGCACCATCAGTATCTCAAAGAACCCAGTGATGCACTCCAAGACGAAGAACATTCCAATCAAGTATCACTTTCTATAGGAACAAGTTGTAGGGAAGAACATCAAAGTTGAATATGTGGGCACAAAATGACAAGTGGCAAACATCTTTACAAAACCACTTCCACAGGAAGCCTTTGAGTATCTTCGTCAGAGACTAGGAGTAATTTCTACTCCAAAATGAATGCTTTTGAATGCTTATATTATATGTCTTAGATGTACATGAGGAATCACTATAAATAGGACAATTCAAGTTAGGAGATCGGTTTCAGGAAGAGTTTTGATAGGGGGAGAAACCCCAGATGGAAAGATACATTTTCCATTGATGACAAAGGGGGAGAGATTTATCAGATACAAAGGTAAATGATTGGAGAGAGAGAATAGAGGCATGTTTCCAAGGGGAGTGATTGTCACAAGGGAAGAATGAGTGATATGACTTCAGAGTGATTCCCTTTGTTAAATGGGGAGATATTATTCATATGAAGGGAGAGAGAGTAATCATAGGCTTATAAACACAAAGAAAAATCAAAGGCATGTAGATAGGGGGTGCATCCCCAAGGAGATTTTAGTCAGGGGAGCAACCCCAAAGGGAGATACCCTTTTCCATTGATGTCAAAGGGGGAGAGATAGAAACATTGATGAGGAGTATAAGAATGAATGTTATCATGACTAAGTGATGCCATCAATGTTGGTGTTGTCATCAATACCAAAGAGGGATATTGTCAGACAGATTAATCAGGTTGATGGACAGTTGGTATGGATTGTTAGTTGTCATTGATGTCAACCATTGGAGAGCGATATTGTATATTGATGTCAACCCTTAGTGATTGATGTCAACCCTTGGATAAAGTTCAGTAGTGAATTCTGGTACCACAAAGGTTTGGGTAATGGACCCAAGGTTGTTTCATGTATAATGGTATGAGTTTTGATATATTTGTAGGTAAGACTATTCTAGATGGATAGTACATGTTATTCTATTTCTGTTGGTATGTGGAACGTCACATAACTCCTCACGGTTAGAGAGTTATGGCCATGTGAAGTTGGAGAACCCTCATGAGTCATCTAGAAGCCCCAAGTAGTCAAAGTGGTTTAAGAGATTTTAGAAGGTAAATAATAAAGTGAAGTGATGAGTGTACTATAATTCAAAGTGAATACAAAATAAATTATTTAAATAATAAATTTAATGAATAAATTACTAAGTTGACAAGTGGTTAGAAGTGGGTTAACCCTAAAATAAGGAAAGTGGGTTAAGATAGTTAAAAGGTGACCCCTTGAGGAAGCTACATGAAAGTATAAATAAGAGGCAAGGCTCTCTAATTTTAAACACACTTGAGCATATTGAATATCTACAGGTGACTAAGGTAACCAAAGGATATCTAAGTTGAATTTCAGAGGGAAGATGAAGTAAAGAAGGTCAAAATTCAAGGGAGGATAAATTCTTTTGATGATGCTTTCTAAGGTATGTTATTTACAGGTCATCTCACCATTTTCACAATAATTTTTGTTCTAGAATGATTCAGACCATGAAATTGGGAGGCCATTGATATCCAAGTAGTTGTGGTACCAATTTCAGCTTATGGGTCATTGTATTTTTGAATTTACACTCCGTGGAAAATAGGGTTTGTGGCTAGTCCTGAAACTAGTCTAAAACAAGTGTTTCTGGTAAAAAAATCACAACTTCTTCATAATAGATCCAAATTCAGTAAGACCAAATGTTTTGGTTATATTACAGTTTGTATTATTTTGTGTACAATTTTCATATCCATACAACAAATATTTTGTGTGGGGCACGCTCTACAAGTTTGCTCTCCAGAATAAGCCAAAATTCAACAAGGTATGTCATTTTTGCTATAACTCCTTTTCTGAGAGGTTCCAAGTAGTGACATGTGGAGGAATTGCATAAAATACACTGAAGAACATTGTGTACTATTTTCAGATATTTATTCATTACAGGTACATAGTTATGATTATTTCAAGTTAGGTTTGTTGACTAATACAAAAGTAGTCATGTGAGACTAAAGTAAAGTTTGATGAAAATGCTAGTCTCTTGTTGTTAAAGTTTATGAAGGTTTACAGGTATGTGATCATATACACCAGGTCTATTACAGAATTACAAATCATATTTGGATGATGAAATTGATAATGGCTTTGGTTGAGGTACATGTTGGGTAGATGGTTGAGACAAGTAGTTGATGACTTGGCACATGCATGAGGTGTATAGTTGATGATTGTTGGTCACTATAATTGTTTATTAATTAAACAATCAAGTGTTACATAAATTGTCAACCCAGGGAAGTCTGTTTATTTCAATAGCAATCACACACTGTATATGCTCAATCTCAAAAGAAATCTAGAATTGTAGTAAAAGTACATTAATCACACCTTACTTTGAACAGACTAAAGTTATACTTTGAATTATAGTAAAAGCAATCTATCTATTGCAGAGTTTTAAGATTCAAAAGGAAATAACTATCAGAAGAATCATGGATTACATTAAGAAATAACAACCTAGGAAAAATGAACTTTTCAACACACTGCAAAGAAGACTAACTATTATGTAACAGAGAACATGACCCTATTCCCCAAAGCAGGAATCTTCAGCACCTGTCTCTGACTATCACACTTTCATAAACTCATCATACATAATCACCAATCAGAATGATTAACAATTACCGAAGACTAACTATTCTGTAACAGAGAACAGGACCTTATTCCCCAAAGAAGGAATCTTCAGCACCTGTCTCTAACTATCACACTTTCATAAACTTGGAATTACCGATCAAAATGATTAATAATTACCTAGGAATGAATTGTATGAAAACAATGTAATAATCAGTGGAAACAGAGTTTCAACAAAATAGAGTTTTAACAAGGTATAAATAAAAACAATACTAACATACTACATAAACTAATGGGTGAATCTTGTGAAGAAGGTGGGCCCTTTCCTTCTCACAAGATTCCCCAGAAATGAAAGAAACTAAGAAGAAATGATCAGAATGATTTTTTATTCATCTGTCAAATGTGTCAAGTTACAATATCCAGCGTGAACATGCTCCTTCTCTGTGATTCATTTCTAGCTAAGCCTTTCGTAATCCCCCTTCTAATGCTGTTTTTTCTACTATTTAAAGAGGAGAATCCTCTTAATACAATTGATCATAAAATTACATCTGTACATACAAATCCTATTCTTAATCTGATCTAATCTTCTATGCTGGAATAAGATATTCTAATCTCCCGTAGCAAAATGTTGTTACAGTAGTTGGAATGGTGTTGGCTTGAGGTACAGCTGTTGTGGTCAGTGTAACAACTTCTTTATTTATCTTTTCTTGTTACTGTTGTTTGTAGAATATTGTTTCAGCATCGCAAATCATAGACTGTTTCAACAATGGGATTTGCGACCTGTTTGACTATTTCAACAACATGGTCTCAAGCAGCAGCAATGGTTGGTGCTGGCTTAAGGTACGGCTATTGCAGTCAGTGTAATAGCTCCTTCTTGTTACTATTGTATGTGAAATGTTGTTTGAGCATCGCAAATCACGGACTGTTTCAGCAACGGGATTTGCGTACTATTGATTGTTTCAGCAACATGGTCTTCAAGCAGCAACAGTATGTTAACTACAGTTCAAATTGTTTCAGCAACTATCTATTTCTGATTAATGGCTAAGTATGAGAGTAATATAAAATTACATGTAAAACAAATTAAACATATAGCAAAGAGAATAAACGTTATATACCTTTGGAAAAATAGGTTAAGGTGATAATGTAGGCTTAAATATGAGTGGGAAAAGGATGTAATGATAGCAAAAAGTATGAAGAAAAAGGTACATTATAGGGTCCTAACATCCCCCCCAACTAAAAAGGTGGCATGTGCTCGGGAAAATTCAATCTGAATCAGAATCCGGATACCGACTCTGGGCGTGCAAATTACTTAAGCAGTAGTTGTGGAAAGTGTTGTCTATTGGAGCTTTGAATCCTTGAACACGTTGTAGCCTTTGCCAAGCTGTTGTTTCAACCTTCTTGGGAAACTTATGATGAACTTGATAGTTCTCTGCTGGCATCCACAGAATGGGAAAATAGAACTGATAACCTATCCAATTTTCAGCACATTATTGGACACATTTGATGTAACTCAGTACCCGGGAGATTGTTGTCTCAAGATTGGTAGGACTAAAGGGATTGTGCTCCTGCCTTTTCTCAGAAGATTGTTGCCAAAAAATGTTATTTTATTCTAGGGCGGTAGTCTCTGTGGATTTAATAAACTGTTGGCAATCCTGAAGTACTGTTGCCTGTAGTTGCCTTATGTATTGAGTCATCCCTAGTTTCTTAAAAAAATTGTAATATTCTACAACAAAGGTGGCAACGTTCTATGGTTCTAGCCGTATCCAGAGGAGACGGTTATCTTCATTATGCTTGGCAGCTAGAAAATCATTTTTCCACGTAATCTGGTTGGTAAGGAAGGAGACTAGTGCCCGAATCTGGATATCACCAACAAGAGGATTGAGATTAAGCTGTCTGTTCTCAAGAATAGCTTCATTATGAAGATATACCTCACATAATAGATGTTGATCAGTAGTAGAGGCTTATGCAAAGGTTTTAACAAAATATTTTGGTTTTAGCACTGCATAAGGTCTTCCTTCTTTGATTGATTTAATCTGAAAGAATGTAAGTCGTTCTATAAGGAAAAGAGAGTAATTTGAGGATGGTTTCCTAGCAGCCAACAATTTTTGTACCAAATCAAACATCAGGAGCAATTTTCCTTTTAACTCTTCATTCTACTTCTTATGGGCACAAGATTCTTGGCGTGTTTGCTCCAAAGCTTCCAAGTTTGAATAGATGTGGTTTAGCCAAAGTAGTCCGTGCTCCTACAAAATTTTGTCCTGTATAATAACAGACTCATTTTTTCATTTGTCCATTATTACCTACTCATTCCATGGTTGAGTTTGTGTTTTAGCATCGCAAGTGGTAGGCTGAGGTAGGGTCTGAGTGGCTTATTCCATAAGAGTAGGGGTATTGATCTTGCTAGGAGGGGCAGATTCATCAATAGGTAGAGTTTGTGTTTCAGCATCATCAATGGTAGGCCGCGGTAGAGTCTGAGTGGATTGTTCCACAAAAGTAGGGGTAGATTCATCAATAGGCAGAGTTTGAACAACTTTACTAATAAAAATAAGGGCTTCAGATGTAGCAGTTGTTGTAGGCCAGGGTTCATTTTTTTAAATTTTGGAAGGTCCTACTGGTTCTTGTGTAACAGTAAGGTGTTATTCTTCTTTAACTGCAAAAGTCGTAGGTGCAGGGGAAGCTCCAGGCATTGGAATTTGAACCACTTTGTAGCCTGCTTGATAATAAATATCCCCACATTGGCTACACATATACTCTCTACACTGATCATCTTTTTTGTTTTTCTCTGTCATGGCCGCTACGCGAGCTAAGGTATACAAATTAAGTTCCCTGTCATAAGCTTCCTTTGCCATTACCATCTCTTTTTTGTAAGCTTCTAGTTCTGATCTTAGAAACTCGTTCTCTTGTAAGAGAGAAGCCATTGTTGGTTCTGGTTGTTGATCTGTCATCGGTGTATCAAGAGGGGTGACTGGTTTTTGTGTAGTGGTCACAACCTCGGTAGTTGGTTCTTGTGGAGTAACTACAAAATCAGCGGCTGAGTCTTGTGTTTCAGCCACTTAATGTAAGGAAAATAGTGTTGCCACACCCTGGGCATGTGATTCTTGAATTTTAGGAATAAAGTGAGCAGCTGGTTCTTGTGTTTTAGCAATAGCTAGTTCTTATGTAACAACTATAGCTGGTTCTTGTGTTTCAGATACTGAATGAGTAGTTGGTTCTTGTGTAACAACTATTGTTGCAGCATCCTGGGCATCTGGTTCTTGTATTTTAGGAATGAAGTCGGTAGTTGGTTCTTATGTTTCAGCTGTAGTTGGTTCTTGTGTAACAACTATAGCTGGTTCTTGTGTTTTAGCTACTGAATGAGTAGTTGGTTCTTGTGTTTCAGCTACTTGATGTAAAGAAAATGATGTCCCAGCATCTTGGGCTTCTGATTCTTGTGTTTCAGTGCCCGTGGGTTGAACAGGTAAAAATTCCAGGGTTTGGGAGGGTAGAGGTGTATGGGTTTTTAACAAAATGGGTTGGGGGTTTAGGGAAGTGGCAATAGTGGCTACTCTTGTTGAAGCCCTTGTTCATTTTTTTGGTAAAAAGGAAGGAAAAGTAGGAATTTGCTTCTTTCTTTTGCATGTGGGTTTTTCCTCGGTGATGGGGCAGGGAGGGTTATTAGGTTTTTCTACTTCAGAATCATCACTAAGGATATGAACAGTAGGAGTAGATGATTCCAGTAAGTTATGGGGTGGACTTGGTATGGTATGAGGGTTAATTGGATCAATTGGATCTGTAGGCGGATTAATAGGTATTTTCGGAGGGTCGGGAAGGTTTTGCGGTTGCTCTTCATGAGGATTTTCAGGATGTTCAACAGCTTCCTGAGGGTTTATGGGTGGATTGTTTAGGGGAGGGTTTTGTTGGCAAAAACCCTTTTGGATGAGTAGTTGAATGAGGCGGTGATGGGTGAGGGAAAGGATGGGATTTTTAGCCTGTTTACAATAATGCGACATGTTTCTAAGACATCCAAGCAGATAGTAAGGAATATTGACCAGTCTAGCATGTCGTAAATGAGATAACAAGACAAAATCGTACTGGTAAACTACCTGGTATCAGCCTTCATAGGTGAGATAGTGCTTGAAAAACTTTGTAACTTTCGGCCAAGGAGGCGGCAATGAGATAAGTCGAACACCCCGGCCTTTAGACTCAACTTGTTCTCCTGGCAAGAGAAAATCTTGTTGGGCATTAATGATAATGTGTTTATGGATGAACCATCGAATGCCAGTGACGGGAAGACCTGAGACCTATGTGATATCATCCTCTGTGACTTGAATCTGAACCCCTTAAACAATAGAATGGTCTAGTTGAAGATTCCGAGCAAATTGAAGAACCTGTTGTTGATCAAATCCCTGGAGCCTCTGAAAATAACCTAGCCAGCCTGCCTGCTGAAAAATTTGGTAGACTTCTGGATACAATTCTAGCAGGGTTGTCGTGGCGAGTTCGTATCGTATAACAGGGCCTCCCATAGCTAACAACTTAGTAGAATGCACAATCAGAGAGTCAAGTAACCACTTCCAAACATAGTAAGTTTTGCGGATGAAGGCATGCAAATGGTGGTGAAAACAAACGAAATGAAGGGTAAAAAGAAGTGATGGTAGTCGGTTCGTGTGAAATTATGGCATAAGATTTCGATATTCCCNCGGTTAAAATAGTGACTTTAAGTAAATGATAGTAATGAATCGGGATCTTCTCATTAGTCATAGTTCAATTGTATTTACATATAAAGTTTACATACCTCATCTTTACCTTTGATTTATACTTCAAAAAATATAGTGCATGTCCATAATAAATCTGCAGTAACCATGGGAGAGACTTTGGATTTAGAGAAATTGTATCAAGGGTTTGTTTAATCATGAGAGAAGGTCGTGAAAGGACAAAATGTAGTATGAAAATAGGAGAAGTGAGAGCAAAAGAGTTGAAGAAGATGTTTTTATTGACAGGAAATGCTGAAAAAGTGGTGTTTCAGCAATAGGAAAAGAATGGAAAAATGTTTGCTGAAGGGTGATGTTTTAACAATGGAAAATACTGTTGAAGAAATGGTGTTTCAACAGTGGGAAAAATGGGGAAAAATGTTGTTGATCAGTGGTGTTTCAGCAATGGGGAAAATGAGGAAAAAATTGTTGAATAGTGGTGTTTCAGCAATGGGAAAAAGGGCGAAATGTTGCTGAACAGTGGTGTTTCAGCAATGGGAAAAATGGGAAAAATTAGGAAAATGTTGTTGAAGAGTGGTGTTTGAGCAATGGGAAAAATGAGGACAGTGTTGTTGATCAGTGGTGTTTCGGCAATGGGGAAAATGAGGAAAAAGTTGTTGAACAGTGGTGTTTCAGCAATGGGAAAAATGAGGAAAAAGTTGTTGAACAGTGGTGTTTCAGCAATGGGAAAAATGGAGAAATGTTGTTGAACAGTGGTGTTTCAGCAATGGGAAAAATGGGAAAAATGGGAAAAATGAGGAAAATGTTGTTGAAGAATGGTGTTTGAGCAATGGGAAAAATGAGGAAAATGTTGTTGATCAGTGGTGTTTCAGCAATGGGGAAAATGAGGAAAAGGGAATGGAAAGGAAAGAAAATAAAGAAGGATGAATGATGGGGATGTTGAATGGGAAGTGAGGATGAATGGATTGAAGAAAGAGGGAGAAATGCTTCACAAACTGAAGCTTGGATCTGCTTGTAGTAATATTTTCCTTTATTGGTAGGCCTGAGAATCTGCAAAAGAATCAATTGTAACATGTCATTTCTTGATAGGGATTATTAGTAAAAAAAAATAATCTAATACTAAAGAAATTAAATTCAGAAAAATTAATTGCAATGAAGGGCAGGAGGCTCCTCTAAAAAGAGATAATGTGAATCTACCACACATGTGGCCTTAAAATCTTGTTTGGAAATGGGGTGCTGGTACAGATGGAGCCGATGACCATTCACTAATAACGGTGTTTTAGAGTCATCAATTGTGAGGAGCCTTACTATTCATTTGGGGAAAACAGTGTCCACTTCGTAAGGTCCTAGCCATCTTGTATGTAGTTTCCCTTGAAATTCTTTAAACCAAGAATCATACAGTAAAGCCCAATTACCTTTTTGGAATTACTTATGCTTGATGGTTTTATCATGCCATTTTGTTCTTTGTTGTTGAATCATGGTTGTCTGATGAATGATATCTAATCTTTTTTTGTCCAATTCATTAAGCTGCTGCAACCTGGCTATTTTTGCATCAGTCAAATCAAGGTTAACGACTAAAGCAGTCCTTAAGGTTTTGATTTCAAATTCCACAGGAAAGACAACACCTTTTCCATAAACTAATTCATAGGGGGAGAATCCTGTAGTATTTCTCCAGGTAGTTATGTAAGCCCATAATGCTTCAGGGAGCCTGTGAGACCAATCCTTTCTGTTTTTCTTCACTGAGAATGGCTTATATTACTTTGTTTGTGCTTTCCACCTGTTCATTGGCTTGGGGGTGGTATGGTGTAGTCATTCTATGATGAATTTGATATTTTTGAAGGGTGGCTTTAAAACCATGAGAAGTGAAAGGAGGTCCTTCATCTGTGACTAATTCTCTAGGCACTCCAAATCTGATAAAGATATCTTCAATAGCTAGAATTGCTTCTTCAATAGCTCTATGGAGTGCTTAAGCCTCCACCCATTTGGTCATATAATCTGTGCAGACCACTATATAAAATTTTTGATTGGATGGAGGGTTAATGGGTCCTACAAAGTCTAAGGCCCATCTTTCAAATGGTTCGAGTACTACCTGGGGATTTAATGGCATTTCATCTCTATGATTAGGTTGACCCATTCTTTGACAACTATCACAGGCCTGAACATATTTCTTTGCATCTTTAAAAAGTGAGGGCCAATAATAACCCATCCTGAGAATTTTATGTGTTGTTCTCTTATCAACAAAACGCCCTCCACAAGGACCATCATGACAAGCTTTTAGTAAATCATAAACCTCATCTTCTCTAACGCATCTTCGGATTTCTTGATCAAGTCCTATGTGGAAAAGACATCCACTTATCCAGCTATACCGAGCACTTTGTTGAATGATTCTTCTTTTCTCTCGGTGGGATAGGTGTGGTGGTAACTTCCCTGCAACCAAGTAGTTAGCGATGTTTGCATACCATGGTGAGTGAGCAGATACTGCAAATAGATATTCATTAGGAAATGAATCATCTACTGGAGTATTATCATCAGGTGTTAACCGAGAAAGGAAATTAGCAACTACATTTTCTTTTCCTGGTCTATCTACAATTGTAATATCAAATTCTTGTAATAATAGTAACCATCTGGTGACTCAAGCATTTGTGACAAGCTTGTTCATTAAATATTTGATAGCTGAGTGATCAGTATGGACAAAAGTAGAATATCTAGTGATGTAATGTCGAAATTTATTAATAGCATAGATAACTGCTAAAAATTCCTTTTCGATAACTGTATAGTTAAGTTCAGTAGGAGTCATATTCTTTCTAATGAAGTAAATAGCATAAGGGAGATGATTTTCTTCTTGTCCCAAGACATATCCTATTGCAGTATCTGAAGCATCAGAGGATATATGAAAGTGAAGTGTCCAATCAGGTTCTCTTAGAATAGGAGCTGTAGATAACTGATGTTTGAGTGTATCAAATGCTTCCTAGCAAAGATTAGTCCACTTGAATTCAACATTTTTTATAAGTAACACAAACAGAGGAGAAGCTATTTTGGAAAAAAATTTGATAAATCTTCTATAGTATCCAACATGTCCTAAGAAAATTCTCACATCTATTTGGGTTTTGGGAATAGGAAGGTCTTTAATGACTTGTATCTTGGATGGATCCACCTGAATTGCTTGAGATTAAATAAAATGTCCAAGTACTACTCCTTCACTCATCATCATATGACATTTTTCTGTGCTTAAGGAGAGGTGGGCTTGTATACATCGTTTAAGTACTTTCTCAAGGTTTTGTAGTGCTTCCTCAAAAGAGACACCATAAGGGGTA
>ML788408.1:386569-404985 GCA_009831015.1 Picea engelmannii
CTCAACTGAGATGATTAGGTCTTCAATGAATCCTTCCAGTTTGATTGTAGAACGATCAACTAATTCTAGAATGGTTGGGGTATCTCTGATTTCATTCTTCAGTTGTAACAGTTGTGAAGTTTCAAGAGTCATAATATTGATAGCAGCGCCTAAGTCTACCAGAACTTGATGAATTATTGTTTTTCCAATTTGCACTGTGACGGTAGAGTGGTCAGGATCACCATATTTAACTAGAGGAGCTTTACCCAACATTAGTGAGGACAAATCACCCATGACATGAACTGTGAGGGGATCTTTAGTTTTCCTACCGGGTTTCTTAACACAAATGTCTCGCATAGTTTTGGCATAAATTGGTACATCTCTTAGTGCTTGTAATAGTGGAATTTTGACATAGAGATTTTGTAATTCCCTTAGAAGATTGAAAGCAGGTGGCTTGGGCATTTTAGTCAAAGCTAAACATTCAGGGAATGGTGGTTTTGCTATTTCAGCAACAGTGTTGGGGGATGATTGTACCTCTTCAGGTACATCGTGCTTTTTTATTTCTTCGTTATCGGAATCAGAAGAGGTAACATCATCAATGATAGGTTCTATTATTTTCCCAGATCGTAAATGAATATCATTGCATTGCGCAGGGAAAAGAGAAAGTATAGGCTAGTTTTGAATATCAATGCACTGCACAGACTTATTATTTGGGTTAGGGTTAGGTTGTACAGGTAGTTGGGGCCTCATCATTTGATTGTTTGGTGGAGTACCTGATGGTAAAGAGAGTGGTTTCTGAACTTGTGATTGAAATTAAGGAAATTGATTTGGGAACGAGGGTTTTTGACCTCTCCAATTTGGATTCCATTGGTTAAAGTAAGGTTTTTGTTGTGAAGGCCAAGGTGTTCATATTGTTGGGTCTACAAAGGGAGGGTTTGTTTGTTGCATGGGTGGGTAATTCATTTGATTGAAGGGAGGGTAATTTGCTTGACTAAAAGAAGGATAATTATTCCAACGATTAGAATATGTAAATGGAATATTAGGATTCATACCTTGTCCCCATGGTTGCCATTTCCTTCTCTGTGTCAACAGATAGACAGCTTCAGCTTCTTCATCGGTTGGTTGTAATGTTGCTTTGATTCCTGGTAAAGAAGGGCATTGTCGAGTTTCATGATCCTTATCACAAATGGTGCAAATTGGCTTTTTGTCCAATGGGCATTCCCTTCGTGGGTGCTTATCTCTGCATTTGGAACAAAATATGGACAGAGCTACTTCTGCTTCGGCTTGTTTCCTTTGAATCTGCAAGGTGTCAATTTTTGAAGCAAAAGAGCTTAACATTTTAGTTTTAAATTCCTCAAGTAGATTACTTATTTCGACTCTTGTTGCTCCTCCACTGGCTGATTTTTGAACTCTTGAAAATGTGGTATCCCTGTCATTTGATCTATTCCTTCCAGCTCCTCTTGAACATATTTTACAGAGGTTAACAATTTCATCATATGATTCTTTAGATATGTCCCATTTTCCCAGCATATTCAGCATATCTAGACAGTCATCCCTTACTCCTTTTAATAATATTGTTTTAAGAATATCCTTACTTACATCAGGGTGACTGGATCTTTGTAGATTATACTGTAGCCTTTCCACAAAGTCCTCTAGATTTTCATCCTCTTTCTGTATCATCTTGAATAATTCCTCTCTTTTTTCTCTTGTTCGGCAATAGTCTTGATATTTGTGCAGAAATTTTTGTTTCATCTGATCCCATGTTGTGATTACATGACCTCCAAGACTCATGAACCATCTTAATGCATTTCCCTTTAATCCTGTTGGGAATAGATTTAATTTTTTAGCATTGGAAATGTAATCATAACTTATGCATAATATGTCAAACTCGAAAAGGAATTCATCGGGATCTTTAGAAGATAAACCATGAAAGTTAGGTAAAGCTAAAAGTGGGATATTCTTCATGGGAGCTACTCCTCTAGGGAGATCACCAATAGGAAATCCTAAGGTAGAAAAAGAGTTTTCATCGTTTACCTCTGCTTCAAGACCTACCTGTTCTTCATGGTGCAGTTCTTCATTATATCCATCCATGGTTTCTTCTGTTTGTTCCCCTACTGCACTTTCTTGATCCTCAATGTCGTCTGATGGTTTTTCAACTGTCTCCATTTCAAAGTTCACTTGAAAGGAAGGTTGAGGCTTTGGTTTTCGAGAGCTTGGTCATTGAGGAACAACAGATTCAGATTTTGATATAATCTGGTCGATGAAGGTCTTTCTTCCTCCTCTTCCTCTGCCCCTGCCACCTGTAGGGTCAGTTTCCTTGGGGGGTCCGCGTCCTCTCATGCAATCTATACATCTGAAAGAAAAACGTAAATGCTTTTGAAATCTATAATTTCCTTCCTCGGCAACGGCACCAAAATGTTGGTCACTATAATTGCTTATTAATTAAACAATCAAGTGTTACATAAATTGTCAACCTAGGGAAGTCTGTTTATTTCAAAGGCAATCACACTATATATGCTCAATCTCAAAATCAATCTAGAATTGTAGTAAAAGTACACTAATCACACCTTACTTTGAACAGAATGAAGTTCTGCTTTGAATTATAGTAAAAGAAATCTATCTATTGCAGAGTTTTAAGATTCAAAAGGAAATAACTATCAGAAGAATCCTGAATTACATTAAGAAATAGCAACCTAGGAAAAAGGAACTTTTCAGCACACTGCAAAGAAGACTAACTATTCTGTAACAGAGAACAGGACCCTATTCCCCAAAGCAGGAATCTTCAGCACCTGTCTCTGACTATCACACTTTCATAAACTCGGAATTACTGATCAAAATGATTAATAATTACCTAGGAATGAATTGTATGAAAACAATGTAACAATCAGTGGAAACAGAGTTTCAGCAAAACAAAGTTTTAGCAAAACAGAGTTTTAACAAGGTATGAATAAAAACAATACTAACATACTACAGAAACTAATGGGTGAATCTTGTGAAGAAGGTGGGCCCTTTCCTTCTTACAAGATTCCCCAGAAATGAAAGAAACTAAGAAGAAATGCTCAGAATGATTTTTTATTCATTTGTCAAATGTGTCAGGTTACAATATCCAACGTGAACACGCTCCTTCTCTGTGATTCATTTCTAGCTAAGCCTTTCGTAATCCCCCTTCTAATGCTATTTTTTCTACTATTTAAAGAGGAGAATCCTCTTAATACAATTGATCATAAAATTACATGTGTACATACAAATCCTATTCTTAGTCTGATCTAATCTTCTATGCTGGAATAGGATATTCTGATCTCCCGTAGCAAAATGTTGTTACAGTAGTTGGAATGGTGTTGGCTTGAGGTATAGCTGTTGCGACCAGTGTAACAGCTTCTTTATTTATCTTTTCGTGTTACTGTTGTTTGCAGAATACTGTTTCAGCATCGCAAATCAAAGACTGTTTCAGCAACGGGATTTGCGACCTGTTTGACTATTTCAGCAATGTGGTCTCAAGCAGCAGCAATGGTTGGTGCTAGCTTAAGGTATGGCTGTTGTGGCCAGTGTAACATCTCCTCCTTGTTACTGATGTATGTGAAATGTTGTTTCAGCATCACAAATCACAGACTGTTTCAGCAATGGGATTTGCGTACTGTTGACTGTTTCAGCATCGTGGTCTTCAAGCAACAACAGTATGTTAACTGCATTTCAAATTGTTTCAGCAACTATATATTTCTTATTAATGGCTAAGTATGAGAGTAATGTAAAATTACATGTAAAACAAATTAAACATATAGTAAAGAGAAGAAACGTTATATACCTTTGGAAAAATAGGTTAAGGTGATAATGTAGGCTTAAATATGAGTGGGAAAAGGATGTAATGATAGAAAAAAGCATGAGCAAAAAGGTACATTATAGGCTCCTAGCAATGATGTTGGTACATATTGATGAGTCATAACTGATGAGTAGTTGATACGTGATTGGTACATACTTGATACATGGTTGGAGTCACTTTTTAGTAGTATTGTTGACACATGGTTTATGGATGATGTAGCATACTTGTATTGGTATATTATTAGAAGCACATATTGATCTTGGTGATGATTATGAGTTGTTGTGTTATGCTTAGTTGATGCACATATTTGAGATTTTTCTTGGTGATTGATCTTGGTGAGTAGATCTGATTTGGTTGATAAGATTGATGAGATAGGTTGTTGTGATAGGTTGTTTGGATAGGTTGTTGTGATAGGTTATTCGTACAGGTTTGGTGCATGGTTGTTGCACTTGTTCATGGTACAGGTTGGTGCATGGTTGATGCACTTCTTTATGGTACATATTGATTACAGGTTGTTTGGTATAGGTTGGTGCATGGTTGATGCACTTGTTTATGGTACAGGTTGATTACAGTTTGAGGTATAGGTTGATGCATGGTTCAGGTTATTAGTACAGGTGGTTTGGTGCAGGTTGATTGGTACAAGTTTACAGTAGTATATCTCACAGTGATAGTGTGGCAGTGGTTCCATAATTCTACTTATACGTCAAAGCGGTTGGACGGGGAAAGGACAGGTGGTTGTAGCCACCTTCCGGTTGTAGTGGGAGAACATAGGGGGTTGTAGCCTCCTTATGGTTGTAGCCAGAGAATTGGGGAGTTGGAGCTTCCCTCGGGTTGTATCTTGAGAAACTAGGGGGTTGGAGCCTTCTTCCGGTTGCAGTTGGAAAACAAAGGAAGTCGGTGCTTCCAATGAGTGTAATTCTTAAAGACATATAAGAAAAAAACATTATGTGGTTTTCACCCACTTTAGGTTTCCACGTAAAACACTGGTGTATTGTGTATGTGTGTGATTTCTCATTTGTTCATTTTTTATTTACTCTGCAACTATTGGATGATAATGCTACATTGATATAACACTTGCATTTTATGGTGAAAAATGATTAAATTTCTCTATTACTGATTCACCCCCCCTCTCAGTAATCCAACACTTTCATGTCCTTTAATTCTCGTATTTCTCGAAGAAGGAGAGGATTATCTCCTGAGGTTAGTCCTATTTATGAAATAGGAAGTAAAATTGTCATATCAACACAACAAAGTGCTCTTAGGCGAACCCTATTTGATTCTATCAAGTCATCTTCATCACCCATACCTATCACTTTCAACATGACGTCTTCGGGTAGTGGTAGTGGTACTGGAGGTTCTTCCTTCTTTCAACCTTTTGCTTCATATTTAATTGGAAGTATCTATAGTCATCAAATCCATATTCAATCCACTACCAATCCTACAAAAATCATTAATAAATATGGACTTTTTCAATTCAAAGAACATGCCACAACAACACTGTGGCACGTGTCTTCTCCTTGAATCTTGCACCAGCCACTCAACCACTACCAAAATTCAAGGATCATTTACCTATATTCTCAAGAAATGGTATTGTTACTACAAATGAACACCTGGTAGAATTTTCTAATGCTTGTCATAACATAGGGGCTAATGATAATGATACTTGCATGAGTTTAAGGGAAAGATGATTTGGATTTTTGGGAATAACTTATGGAAAGTGTTACATAGGGGGGGATTATTCCTATATGCATAGAATTTGATTAATCATATTGAAAGTGTTCTTTGATTAAAGGAGAAAAATTATGGTGTTCTCTTTTTGAATCTCAGGCGAAAGAAAGAAAAGGAAAGCACAAAATAGGGATAAAAACCAATTATCTTATCTAACAACAGTATTGGAAGCAGATAGAAATTTTAATGATGTCTTCAAGGAGGTACATCATGACAGTTGTGTAACCTGATTGTTATTGATTAATAGTACTTGCAGAATAACATTGTTTTGGAAAAACTGATCCAAAATTTTATTTCCGACAAGAAAAGAAATCAATAAAATAAATAAAACAACAAAGAAAAATCAAAGTAGTGAAACAAAACTATAATACAGAAGTAATTACATACATCATTTTATCTTTCAAGTTGTTTCCACATAGTATTTCAAGTGGGAACTGTTAGTGCTATAAGAAAATAATCGCTCTTACAAGTCCTTTAGAATATAAGAATTTGCGCCCAGGACAAAAGAGATTTTAAAAGGACCCAACCATAAATTTTGAAACTTTGAATGCCTTCCTCTATCAGCATGAGTTGAATCCCAAAGCAAGACTTTCTCATTTAATTTAAATATGACATCTTTTGCTCTTTTATTGAAATATTCTTTTACGGTTTGTTGTCTTTTCTTTATGTTCTCCAAGGAAAAATTCCTTTGTTCCTCTAAGGCCAACAATGCATTTATCCTTTGAGATATATTAGAAGAATTTAATTCTTCAATCTATAGCATCAACCTTAGAGAATAAAGTTCCATCTCGGTAAGAAAAATAACTTCTTGACCATAAACAAGTTGAAAGGGAGTGCAACTTGTGCTCACCTTGGTAGTAGTGTGATCTGCCCAAAGGGCGTAAGTGAGGAGGGTGTCCCATTGACGAGGCTTATCTTCAATGAGACTCTTGATCATCCTAACCATATTTTTGTTGGTAGACTCAGCTTGCCCATTTCCTTGAGGGTAATAAGATGATGAGGTAAAATGTTTAACTCCCAGTTTAACTAGAAACTGAGTCAGCTTAGCAGAAATAAAAGTGAGACTGTTGTCTATAATAATCTCTAAAGGAATGCAAAATCTGGAGAAAATGTTAGTTTCAAGAAAATAAATAACCTACTCATCCTGTGAATGTTTAAATGGGACAACTTTAGTCCATTTCATAAAATAATATGCGGTTGTCAAGATAAAACTTGCCCTGCTGAAGATGGAGGATTAATAGGACCGATAAAGTCCATACCCCATTTTGAAAAAGGAAAGTTAGGGAGGACAAGTTGTAAAGGCATGGCAGAAATATGTTCTTTCCCAATGAACTTCTGGCACTTATCACAAGATCTTGAAAAGTTATAAGAATCTTGAAAAATTGAAGGCCAAAAATACCCTTTCCTAATGATTTTTAAAGCAATAGTTTTAGCGGAAAAGTGGCCACCCACATGAATGATAGAATATGAATATCCATGGGTTTCTTGTAAAAAATTTTGTGGTTTGTCATTATTTACACAACGAAGTAATATACCATCGACAGATCTCCTAAATAATAAGTCTCCTAAAATGACATATCTGAAAGATTCAAGACGGAGCCTTCTCCTTTGATGAGTATCTAAGCTATCTGAACATCTCTTATTTTGCAAGTAATACACCAAATTTTTGTACCAGGGATGTTCAACTATAGGAAGGATTTGACTATCAATGTAAAATAGTGTTGACAGAGGGTTATCTTGTTCATAAAATTCTTCACTTGCTTCAGCATGTTGAGATAAGTGAAGGGTTAAGTCACGTCCCTTAATGGTTTTTTAATTCATAATGTTTAAATAATGCTCTTGGATCTTGGTAAGCCAATGTGCAAGTTTCCCTGAAAGATAAGTCTGTGAGAGAAAAAAAACTTGATAGTAGGTAAAGGGACTTTTACCAGTGTGTGCTTGCTTAAGATAAAGTGGCGAAATTTCTCCACAACTTTAACAAGAGAGAAAGCATGTTTTCAATATAAGAATATTTGAACTCATCATCTGATAAGATTTGACTCATGTAATATATTGGTTTTTCATTATTTCGGTCATCACATTGTATGAGGATAGCATAGACTGCTTCCTCTGTGGCATTCGTGTATATAATAAACTCTTTCTCAAAATCCAGCTTCGCCAAAACTAGTGCTGAACTAATTTCCTTCTTAATCCTTGCGAAAGCATTCTTGATGTCATCAATCCAAGAAAATGAGTGATATTGCTTGAGAATATTGTGAATTGGTTTGACCATTACATCAAAATAAGGAACAAACCTACAGACAAAGTTGATAATGCCTTTAAGGGATTGAACCTCCTTTTTGGAAGTGGGGGCAGGAAGGTTTAGAATAGCATCAATCCTTTCGGGATCTATGCTTATTCCTAAATCATAGACAATATGCCCAAGAAGCTTTCCCTTGGTAACATTGAATATAGACTTACAAGAGTTGAAAGAAATGTTGAATTTCCTGCATCGCATGAGAACCTTTCTAAGATGACCAAAATGATCTAATCGGTTCTTTGAATATACAATCAAGTCATCAAGATAAATCTAAATAATCTTACCGATCAGATCGTCAAAATCTATCTTCATAGATCTTTGGAAAGTGGCACCTGCATTAGATAAGCCAAAAGGCATGCATTCATAAGAAAATGTGCCCCAACGTGTAATGAAAGTGGTTTTGTATTTATCTATCCATTTTACCGTGATCTGATTATAACCAGAAAAAAACGTCAAGTAAAGAAATCATGTGTGACCCTGGAACTTGCTGCAAAACCATTTCCATATTAGGGAGAGGAAAATGGTCTTTTATGCTCGCTCTGTTTAATGCACGGAAATCAACAAACAGTCGGATCTGACCCGTTGTTTTTCAAACGTGAACCAAATTGGAAACCCACTCAGAATACTTAACAGGGAAAAGTATCCCATCCTTCAAAAGTTTTTCCAACTCCTTCCTAATAGTTTCTTTCATTGCGGGGTTAATGGGTCTTTGTTTTTTCCTAACTGGTTTTATGCCTTCCTTGATAGGAATGGCATGATGTATAAGAGCAGGATCAAAACCATGGAGATCCTCATAAGACCAAGAAAAAATATCTTTAAATTCACGAAGTAACTCAGGGAATTTCAATTTTTATTCATCAGTACATTGGACACCTATCTTAACATTCTTTGGGGAATCGGGTGTCCCAATGTTCAAGGAAATGGTTTCACCCAGTTTCCTTTTTGACTCCTCTTCTTTATGTGTTTCTTTTTTTTCTACATCACTCGATGAAAATAAAATTTCTAGAGGAGTCAAGCCCTTCAGAATTTTGTTGTTTTCCATGGATATAATCTCCTTGGGCTTATATGGTTCATTTTGTATGAAAGCACAGATGCTTTCATCACTAGGGAAGACCTACCTTGACTTTACATTGTCAATGATATGAGGACGATATAAGGATTGAAAAGTGCAATCAAGTATTTGTGGCAGAAGTTGTCGAGTAGGAGAGGTTGCATAAAAATCTAAACTGTCATCCATTGAATTTAGTTCCCTTTTAACATGAGTGATGTTAAATGATAATAAGTTCGAGATAAGAGCCCAAACAAATTGGGCGTTGCGTTTCATTAAATGTTTTCTAGGAGAATATATTTTACGTACAAGGTTTACAGCAAGTTCAGAGTCTCCAAAAATTGTAAGGTGACCACAACGTAAATTATAGGCATCTTCAATGCCTAGCAGTAATGCTTCAAATTCGGTGACGTTGTTTATGCAAGCAAACTCTAACCTATAGGAAAAGTTGTGAATTTTACCTATAGGTGAGTACAGGATAATTCTAGCTCCATTACCTTCATTGGAGCATGAACCATCAAAGTGCATATGCCACATCCCATCCTTCGGGTAGTGTTATCCTCATCTGCAAAGATGTGTTATCCTCATCTGGAAAGATGGAATACACTCCTAGGTCCTCCTCGACATAATTTACATTAGGTTGTGGAATACTTTCTATATACAGTGAAATTCTTCCCTCTCTTTGGACTATGATGTTCTTCCCATTCTAAGGAATGGATAAGTGTGTCTTGTCGAGTGAGAGATATCCACCTGTCAAAGCTTGATAGTATCTCCCTAAGATGATTGAATAATTACTCACTGGCATATCAATTACATGAATATTAAGGGTTGTCCTTATTTCAGGATGCGCGCACAGAATGCAATGGATACTATTGTTTCCTAAGGGGGTAGGATTGATCCAGATGGATGTTGGTGGCCTCCCACGTATTCCAACTGGCTCATTTTGACAGTTTTCCAGTTCGACATTTTTTTCCTAGTTTTCGGGTCCCTGATTTTCAGGGTCATTTTGAGGCCCTAAACAACGTTTTTAGGGATCACCATAATAAGCATGTGTAGCGATCGCCATACAAAACGTGTGTATTCGTTGGATATACCTTTTCAACAGACTATCGTGCGACTAAAACAAAGATAATATGCACAAGTTACGACCTCGAGAAGTTGATGTACTAACTTACCCAAACGAGGCCCACATGACTTTTGGCGCTTCATCTCCTACGGTTAGGTTTTTTGATTTCTAATGTATTTGACATTCTTGTTTATTTTAAAAAGTCCTTGAGAGCCTCATTGTAATCATCTTCTTGCGAATGAGAGAAACTGTCACGTCTATTCTCAAAGATAAGCCGACACCATTCTAGCAAGCTTGTTTTCTGCTGCATTTTACAGTTTCAGCTTATTTCCTTATTGAGTAGAATCCAGCCTAATGTATATATGTTATTCTGTGTTGATAATATTTTGATAATAATTTGTATTCATTTCATTATGCTCATAAAATCCAGATCAACATCAAATTAGGGACTTGCACCTCAAACACAGCTTCCATATTTTACAATGTTTTTGGCTTAGAGTATGACCTGGTATAAAAATGACATACCAAGGGTTGTTGTGCATGCCAATTTGGCATGAAAAACAACCCTATGGTTGTTGTGCATTCCAAATTGGCATGCAAAGAAGCCACATGGTTGTTGTGCATGCCAAATTGGTATGCATAGAATCCACAGTGTTGATGTGCATGCACAATAGCCATAGAATGAAGCACTATACTTATCATCTATCAACAATGTAAACTTTAAAAAAATTCAGGATTTAGTTTATTTCCTATCAATAATGGGGAAAAAAAACATGAGTTTTAGGATTAAAAAAACATTCTTTTTAGAAAAAAATAAGGATCAAATTTAAAAAATCATAAGTCATAAAAGGGAACATGCATGACAATGAAAGCCAAAAACAACAAGATGGCATTGCATCGAATTAGGGACTTTCACCTCAAACACAGATGGAGTATGACCTACTATAAAAATGACATACCTATGGTTGTTGTGCATGCCAAATTGGCATGCACAACAGCCTTGTGGATTATGTGCATGCCAGGTTTTTTTTTCCCATTATTGATAGGAAATAAACTAAATCATGAAAAATTTTAAAGTTTACATTGTTGATAGATGATAAGTATAGTGCTTCATTCTATGGCTATTGTGCATGCCAAATTGGCATGCAAAACAACCCTGTGGATTCTGTGTATGCAGATCATCAAGATTAACATAACCATGTGAGCAAGAATAACATACCCAACCGGAGTTCCACAGATCTAAGATTATTGCTCTCTCTTTATTATACTTTTTTGGCATTTTTTTAAAACCAAACTTACATCACTTCCAAAATAGTTACTCTCCATATTAAGTCATCATTTGCATAAATCTTTAATTTTATTTTATAACCAAATTCTCTTAAAACATTGCCTACTTGATCTAAACAAAGTAAGATCATATCTAGCAAATTTTTAAAGAGAAAAATTGTGTGTTTGGTAACCAATATTAGTGTTCAGAGTTAGATAATACCTTGAAAATAAATTCACTTGTGTATGTAGAAAGTTCACAAATATTCATATTAAGTCATTCTTCCAGGAAAATACTTATCTCCTCTTCTGTAGTGGAATATATGTTCTCATATAATCAAATGTCCTTTCAAATTAAAGGACTCACAAATCTCCATATTAATTCATTCTTCCAAGACAATACTTATATCTATGAAAGTTCACAAATATCCATATTAAAAGCCATTCTTCCAAGAAAATACTTATCTCCTCTTTATGTGGTGGAATAGATGTTTTCATATAATCTTTCATGTACATGCAGAAAACACAAATCTGCACATATATTAAGGCATTCTTCAAAAACCATTAAAATATTTCATCTTTCTACATGAGATGTATTGATATTACATATAATCAAATGCTCTTTAAATTATTCCTTCATCGTGATCTAAACATAAGTGAGATCATGCATGTACATAGCTTATTTGTAAATATACAAATGTTGGTGTGTGGTTAGTAAGCAATTAGTTAAGAGTTTGGCAGTACCCCAAGAAGGAATTCACTTCGTCAAGTATGCAGAAAACAAAAATCTCCATATTACGTCATTCTTGGACAAGAAGGAAAGGAATGCAATTGAAGAAAATTTAGAATCTTCCCCTTTTCTGATGTGGGATAGAGTTTGTTCTCAAATAATCAAATTCTCAAGTTCAAAATTGTTTGCATCATGATCTAAAGTTTAAACATATAAATAAGATCATGAATAAGATCATGTAATCATATTTTTAAATCTAGAATAGTTTGGGTTGAATCATGATCTAATCTCAAATAAGATCGGTATCCAAGTGAATTTAGAATATTTCCTTTTTCTCATGTGGGAGATCTATATTTTTTTCTCATATAATCAAATGCTAGATTTTAGAATTAGGTACATACTAATGTGCAATGTACATACATTTAATTAAACATCATCATGAATAAAAACATCCTTCTCAGGTATGGATGCATCCTCCTCAATCCCAACCTCCCACACTCTCTTCTCCACATTCTCTTCAAGCACAGTCCCAAACACTCTATTCTCCACATTTCCCTATAACACATTTCAAATTTGTACATTTGAAAATTAAATTTAAATGTTTTTAACACATTAAATTGAAGTTTTAAATTTTGAAACATGTAATACCTGTGATGTGCCAACCTGAATATCATCTACCACATAAGAGGATGGCATTCCCACATTTGGTTGAGTGACAGTCTTACCCACCATACCCTAAGATTCAATAAATTATATATTGTTTAAGCTATTTTTCTTTTAAATTAATAATTTAAATGACATTGCAATTTTCATATATAACTAAATTTGTTTTCAACATGCAATGATACATGTGAACTCCCACCCTCTTCAAACTCTCCCAAAGAGAATTGGGACAAGCATGCCCAAGTAGTGGGAGACAGAATAGGAATCTGTGTTCACATTAATACAAAACTTAAATTTCATGTATGTTGATTATTCAACAAGTTCTAAAGATTGGACAACTAAAATGGATATTTTTAAGCACATATTTGATTCAACCCTTCCAAATTTAACCTTGATGAATCAAGTCCCCTATTTACTGGAGATTCATTTAACAAATGACCAAACTGCAATGAATGATGATAACACGTCAATTATTTTTAAATATATAATGATATGTATCTAGATCTAGAACTACAAGAAAGCTATCATCAAATGTATGAAAAATTTATGAACTATAACACATACCAATCTGGTGTTCGGTTCATCATTTTGAATTAACTCCTTCAAACTATTACGAAAACATTTTTGCATACTCCCATATATCTTCTATGGACATAGAATCTATCTCCTCATCTGTTTTGTAAACAAAATTGACTCAAGAATTGGCTTAATCTCTCTGACGATTCAAACCAACATCAACACCATAAAAAAATGATTCTAAATTTTCTCTGACTGCATTCCTGGCCCCCTTTCCAACATCTGATGTAGTTTGCATCTGTGAGTGTGAGGAAAATTTCCCTGTTGGACGAGATACGAAAGGTTGTGGAGGCCTCTGTAATGTTGCATTTCGATATGACAATTTTCGATCATATGTTTGTCCTTTACCAGCCCCATAATAGCTGGATGGTAGGATGGTATAATTAGGGTGCATGCCCATGAAAAACTCTACATAAAAGAGTCTATAAAAGTAATATGGAGCCTCATCATTCCATGGCAACTTCCCATATGCTACCAAAATTCTATTATAAAGGTGTTTTGTTATGTTGAGGTGCTTAAAATATTGCACCTTAAACATCTTTCGCTTTGACCCTTTTTTGAAATTGAACATAGAAATTGCATCTTCTTTTGAAACTCTATTTTTTACTACTTCTCATTTATCGGGGCCCATCACCTCTGACTTTCGTCTCCTCATCAAATCGATAAAACTATTAGTCATTGGCCCCATCTTTTGATATGCATCATAAAGTTCTGCAATGAATGCAAAACAATATCCAAGATTTGTTTACTCTCTCGAGGGAGATCCAAGCACCTCAAATCATTTTGTGGTCCATTTTTAACACTTGAGCATCGTTTGAGGGTCATTGTTTCAATATACCCTTCCCAAGGAAGCTCATCACCAACATTTGAGGGATAGATGGGCGTAAATGTGTAATCTTTGGTTTCTTGATAACGCCCCATGAATCCATCTTCACCCTCTTCACCAACATTGGAATCTTCATGATAACTACTCTCTATTTCATTATCTTCTCTCGCATTAAACTCATCATCTACACATACACATTTGAAAGTAATTACAACATTTAACAGATTAAAAAAAATACATATATTGTTTAAAGCTTTCTATGTGGGAAACTTTGGTAATAACAATATTTTTTTGTAAAGTCTCTCCAATTGGGTGGATCCATTTACAATTGGAACAAATTAAATCAATATGAATCTAAAAACTTTTTTTTAATTGGAAAATTTTGAAAAAAAATTACATCATGGTAGATTTGATCCCTCTCTGCTTATGAGACATCTAGAGTTAAGATAGATTTATATGTGTGTATGTGCCACTAGTCAACTCCATGTAGCACACCATTAAAATGTTTTAACCATAAGAAAAAAATTACTTTCAATTGCTTTTTGGATATATATAAAGTTGATATTGAAATATTTTTTTGCCATATGTCAACTCCTAGGCACTAAAGGAATTACACATCTCCCTCATACTGAGATGCAAACAACACCTATTGGCAGAATACTAAATTGTTTACTTTCAATTACTTTATATATATATATATATATATATATATATATATATATAGTTGATATACAAATATTTTTCTTAAAGTGCACACTGAAATATTTTATTTATGGTCGACATTGAAATATTTTTTTGGGTTGAAACAAGCTTTCTACAACCCAAAATGAGAGAGATGTGTAATTTTTCCCCTGCTCAACATGGATGTGAGGGAGATGTGTAATTCCTTCTATTCTCAACATGGAGTTGACGCATGTCATTTAAACAAATATTTCATTGTCGACCATAAATAAAATATTTTAATGTCCACCTTAACTGAAAAAATAACTTTAAAAAATATTTCAATGTCGACCATAAATAAAATATTTCAATGTCCACTTTACTTAAAATATTTCAATATCAACTTTATATATATTATCAATAAAGAAATTGAAAGTGAAGTTTTTCTTATGATTAAAACATTTCAATGGTGTGTTTCTCAATATGAAGGAGATGAGTAATTCCTTATGTTCTCAACATGGAGTTGACATGTCACACACACACAAAGCACTTGCAAGATTATAAGATTTCCATGAAATATAAGGAAAGAACTCATCCATAGAAACAAATAGAAATAAGTAATATGTTTTTTATAGAATTGTATGTGAAATCTATCAAGTGTCAAGAGGGATCAATTCTTTTTTAGGTACAAACATTTTCTTAAGTTTTTCAATCTTAAAAAAGGTTTCACCTAAGGGACTCGATCCCTCTAAACACATGATAGATCGGGAGTTAAGTTTCACCTTAGGGCCTTGGGATCTTGATAGATCTGGAGTTAAGTTTCACCTCAGGGCCTTAGGGACTTGATAGATCTGGAGTTAAGTTTCACCTAAGGGTTCCAAGGACTTGATAGATTTGGAGTTAAGTTTCACCTCACGGACTTGATAGATCTAGATTTAAGTTTCACCTCAGGGCCTAGGGACTTGATCCCTCTAAACACATGATAGATCTGAAGTTATCCCTCTAAACACACGATAGATCCGGAGTTAAGTTTAAAGGCCTCTTGCAAGAATTAAACGTGGGTGGAAAGGATAACAATTATTTCTCCCAACCACCCAAGCTAAACTCAATTGAGAGTGAAATATACATAAAATTTATATAAACATATTTTTGTTTAAGAAGAACATTGAAATATTTAATTTATGATGAAAATTGTAATTTATTTTATTATTAATATTTTTTAAAATACCACTGGTTAATTTCATCTTAAACATCAAAGAAATTACACATATAACTACATAACCTATTAACTTAATAATAAATAAAATCTTTAATTAAAATTTTTAACAATTATTAATTTTTAAATATTTATTAGTATACTACATTAATATATATAGACACCATTTCAATTTCCGAAGCTTATAATGCACTAAAAAGGGGTAACCACATGGATACAACTCAATAGATCTCAAATGCAAGGGATTATATCATGGAGGTAGACCCATTAGGTGGCATCATGCACGGCTGGACCATATTGAACTCAGAAGCTGCTTCTTTATTATTTTAAGTGTCTTGATTTGTTTTTTTTTCGATTAAGCTAAACATTAGATTTTTTGAGTTTTTAAGAATATATTTATTTTTATTGAAATTCAGGTTTTTGAGTTTTTAAGAATATATTTATTTTTATTGAAATTCAGGTTGGAACTTCAAATTTGAGTATGAGTTTCAATTTCCAAAACTTATAATACACTTAAAAATGCTTAGACGACATGGATACAACTCAATAGATCTCAAATGCAAGGGAGTATATCATGGAGGTCAACCCATTACGTGGCATCATGCACGGCTGGACTATATTGAACTCAGATGTTTCTTTATTATTTTAAGTGTCTTGATGGCATGTCATGTCATCTCTCGGTGTCAGCGTTGGTTTTGGTTTTGTCATGCTTTATTTTATGATTGAAAGAACAATTGAGCATAGCAGTGTAAGGCGGGGCAGAATGGAGGGGCTGATCCCATACATTTGCAAAGCCGTCAGTCGGCAGAGGAAGCGGCGTTGTTATCACTCTCTGAATCACTCGGAGGATTCCTCCGACGCGTCAATTTTGGGCCCGGTTGTTCAGAATAAAGGGAAGCTGTTTGGTCGAGGGAAGCGAAGCCGAAGGCAGGCGCAGGTGCAGATGCGAGAAATATCGGTGCTCGCCGCTCGCAGCCAACGCTTCCACAATCCAATTTCAAATCCTTTGAACATTAACGGGGCGGCGGATTTTAACGCTAACAATGGAGGAGTGATGATTTTCAGCAAAAAAGGTGGATCCAAAGGCCCTCCGCGTCTTCCAATTCGAATCTGAGGGTGGCAGCTATTTCGCTTATTTCTTGATAGTGTAAGCAAACCAGCAAATAAATCGATGAGACGACTGTCGTAGCAGCAGATTTCGTCATCATCTCCCACAACATACAAATGCCATTTTCACGTCCGTTTTATTGTTTGTTTTGCATTTGCAGACAGTTTTGATTTTTGTTTCAACCTTTTGCTATTAAAATAATTTGGAGGTATTTCTTCCCAAATAAATAATAAATAAAGGCTTTGTCTAACTTTTCAACAAAATGATATTTTTTTTGTTGGGATTTAGTCATTTATATTTGTACGAAATTATTATTTATTGCTTTTTAAAATTTATTTTTGAATGTAGAAATAAATTTAGCATACTGAAAAATCCAAGGGACACTTTGATTATAAAAAATAATCATTCAAATCTGTGAATTTAATAAATATGTGAATCTGTAAATCTAATAAATACTCACCTGATTTCGATTAAATACCTCCAGAAAATATCATAGAAAAAAAATCATTTAGTAAAACTTTTAGACTAATATAAATAAATATTTGTCTATTTTTTGAAAGTTTAAAATTGATATTAGGGATTTCATTTTTTTGGTTTTACCAATCTGCAATTCAGATAATTCTAGATAAGGATGCCCTTATAAAATGAAGAATGTTATATAATTGAATTTTATTTTAATGTAATCTTGAAATATAATTTTTAGTCAAATTGTAATTTTTAATCTCATTAAAATTATATTTTTGAATGTTAAAATCATAATGAATTAATATCATCCCTCTTAATTGGATTTTATTTTAATGTAATTTTGTCATATAATTTTTGGTTAAATTATAACTTTTAATCTTACTAAAATTATATTTTTGAATGTTAAAATCATAATATTACCCCCCACCTTGACCTCACAAATGAAAGACTGTTATATAATTAGATTTTATTTTAATATAATTTTGTCATATAAGTTTTGGTCAAATTGTAACTTTTAATCTTACTAAAATTATATTTTTGAATGTTAAAATCCTAATATTACCACCCCACCCCACCTCACCCCACCCTCATATAATGTTTTTCCTTTTATTTATGTGGGGGTAGGAAGTAATATTAGGGAAAACACTATAATACCCCACCCTCCTATGAAGGCCGAGTGAGGGATAATATTAAGGAAAACTATAAATAGATTTAATCCCCTCAAAAACCCTTATTACACTAATATTGTGCAATGTTAATAATTGATATTTATCATTTCAACAATTCTTTTAAATTTTAAACAAAAATGTTATAATATTTCTCAGCGGGAATACTACTTCTCTGCGGTTTTGAAATTAATATTTCTCCACGGTTTGGAACGGGCATACTAGATCTCTGTGGTTTTGAAATTATATCTCTGCAGTTTTGAACACCAATAATACTTCTCTTTTTTTTTTTTTTTTCTTTTTT
>ML788408.1:408401-437496 GCA_009831015.1 Picea engelmannii
TCACACTACCAACCTTCCTAACCTCTTAACTCAACAAAAGTATGGTGATCTTGGAAAGATTCTCTTAATGCTTTTCAAGCACAGAAACAAAATTCTAAAGAATCACAAGTAATCACTTACCCTCTTAAGGTCCGATAGACCAAATAGATCTTAGTGGACGTTAATCATCATCGTCATCATCATCATTATATATATATATATATATATATATATATATATATATATATATATATATATATATATATAATTTTACTTTTATGTTGAAAAAATGAATGCTTTATCTTTACTTATTTTTCAAAAAAACATATGTTTTAGATTTAGTTTATTGATTTTCATATTTAAATTGATTTATTAAATGTATATTATTAATAAATTAAATTAAAAAATTAAAAATAACTTATAATAATAATAAAATCACAATAATAATAAAAATTTACAATAACCAAAAATTAATATTAATTTTAAATTTTTTAAATACAACAAAATTGTGTTTTTATTCTCTTAAGAAATTTCAAATTAAAATAAATCTATATTAAAAATTATAATGTGTATTTTAACACATGGATGCTTTATCTTTACTTATTTTTCAAAAAATATATATTTTAGATTTAGTTTATTGATTTTCATATTTAAATTGATTTATTAAATGTATATTATTAATAAATTAAATTAAAAAATTAAAAATTAAAAATAATTTATAATAATAATAAAATCACAATAATAATAAAAATTTACAATAACCATAAATTGATATTAATCTTAAATTTTTTAAATACAACAAAATTGTGTTTTTATTCTCTTAAAAAATTTCAAATTAAGATAAATCTATATTAAAAATTATAATATGTATTTTAACACTTTAGCCATTTGCACAATCACAATAACTTACAACTACTAACTCTTCTTATATTCACCAAAAATTGAGTTTTTATTCTCTTGAGAAATTTCAAATTGAGATAAATCTATATAAAAAATTCAAAAATGATGTGTATTTTAACCCTTCAAATTTAACTTAAGTTAAATTAGCCATTTGCACAATCACAATAACTTAAAACTACTAACTCCTATTATGCTCACCACCGGGTTTCGAAGATTAAGGTTTCCTTGTGCTCACAATGGGGTTTCAAAGACTAAGGTTTCCTTGTGCCCATAATGAGGTTTGAAGAAAGGATTGTACCATTTTCTTTACTTGGATATTCATACAAAACTTTCATTTAGATATTTTTTTTAATTTCTTTTTTAGATATTTTTTAGTCTTGGATTTAATGGATTAAAAAAATAAAAATAAAAAATGAGTATTTAATAAAAATGTTTTAGATTTTATTTTATTTTAATATAATTTACTTATGAATGAAGATATTCATACAAACTTTTCATTTAGATATTTTTGAGTATTAGATTTAATGAAAGTATTTTAGACTTTAAATGTAAGTTTGAATTTTTATTTGATTTTAAATAGGTTAAGTATTTTATTAATCTCCATTTAAATTAATATGAGTTTTTATTATATATCGAATGTAAGTTTGAATTTTTATTTTATTTTAAATACATTAAAGTATTTTATTAACTTCTATTTAAATTAGATGACAAGCTGGAGAAGCTGAAGAATTCGCTCCAGTTCCAGCTCGATTTTTTGGAGAATCTTGATTCAGAAGCCGGACGAAGAATGGAACAGCTGGAGCAGGACTTATCCTTCGTCAAAATCGGGTTCACAGAGGAATTAGACAAGCTCCACCAGGAGCTGAAAAGCCCTCAAGCAAAATTTGAAGACGGGATTGGGGATCTGGAGGATAAGCTGTCCAAGCTAAATCTAGAATGGGGGGGAAATTCTGGAAAGTAGCCAACTTTCGATCTGAGAAGCACCAGTTTGTAGAAGTCTTCAGCATCCTAGTGTTTTGTATAGAAGCTAGGGCTCTAAATAAATTTAGTTCCAGGTTTCTGAATGTGCGTGGGAGTTCTGTCATTCTGGCATTATTAGCATTGTATCTCAGTTTTGCAGGCATTAGCTCTGTGTAGCCATGCCATATGTAACTGATATGTGGCTTTGCCACCATTAATATAATCTCTCTATTCGTTATCGTCAAAAAAAACTTCTATTTAAATTAATATGAGTTCTTTTATGATGATGATGATGATTAACTTCCACTAAGATCGAATTAGTTTATCATACTTTAAAAAGGTAAGTGATTACTTGTGATTCTTTAGAATTTTGTTTCTGTGCTCAAAAAACATAAAAATAAAAAAAAATAAAAAAATCTCGCTAATAATAATAATAAGTATTTTATACTTTATTTGAATATAAATTTTAATTTTTTATTTTATTTTAAAAGGATTAAAGTATTTTATTAAGATTTACTTAAATTAATATAAGTTGTCATATATAATATTTTCTAACAAATTATATATAATCTAGTATTTTCACATTTCGTGTTCACTCTTGTAAGTATCCCAAAATGTCAAAAAAATAATACAGTAGATAATTAAAAAAGTCATATCCAGTGTCAACCAAATTGCCCATCAAAACATCTATCTTACTAAACATTGTTGACACCCAAAAGCGCAACATGAAATCCCTGCCTGCAAATGACTTGTAATGCATTATTGCTTATATATTTTTATTAATAATACTAAATAGGTGGAACCCCTTTAGAACAATAATAAGGAAGAGAAATGGTTCATCTTGTTAAGATCTACTCATGATTACCTTACAATAAGAATTTCACGGTTTGAAAATGAAAAGAAAAGATCTTAACCTGGTTCTATTTGCAATTAATGGATGTTGGGTTTGTTAGCAATTTGATTTTAAGGGAAAGAAATGTTTATTTCATTAGACATTTTACTCTTGCTACACCTAGATTTTAACATGTTATCCAAATACAAAGTGCAAGCTACATGCAAACTTATGGTATATTTGGGCAATCGATTGTTATGTGGTATGGTAATCCTCCATTTGCAAGAAATGTGGGTCATGTTTTTTTTTATGCTAAGTATATGATGGGCATATAATAGATTGGATCTATATATCAACCTTGAGCCTGATTCTTGATTTTGGAAATTTATGTGGCAAATAGCTAAAGTATGGTCGACATATGTTTGGAATGATTTTCTAGAGGCTAAGTGCACTCTATCGTTGATGGTGGTTGATAGCATTGAATGTATAAGATGGGAAGCGTTGTGCATTTACTACACGTCGTTCTTACCCTACCTTGAAGCTACCACCTTCACTATACTTCTTGCACTTGTTTTGGTTGCTCTGGTTAGTAGTGCCTCCATTGTACTTGGCCCTTGGAAGAAAAATACTTGTGCTCTCTAGTTTTATACCATCCTTCTTTTAGGTATGTGTATTTTATCTCTTCATTCATGGATTGTTGGCTCTGCTCCAGATAAAATCATCTTGTTGGCTCTTATATTTTGCATGCATAATGTGTTTGTTTTCCAAAGTTTACAAGAATTTTTTGTGAGCATTCTAGCCTTGTAAAAACACATTTCAATTTGGGTTTCTTCCATTTTGGAATTTAAGCAATTCAAACTAAAAATATTGTTCGACATTCTATCTTTTTTTTTTAAGTTTATGGTTGTATTGCGCATGGAGCAAATGTTGGTATTACTATGGTATCATTCTTGGAAAATTTTTGTGGGTGAATACATTTGGTTTCGCTCATTTTTCATAATTAATTTTTAAGGGTTTTCTCTATAAAGGGAAAAGAAAAGTCGGGTTTTGTGACTTGTGTATAGTACCCTCACCTCATGCCCAGAACTTGGATGATATGCAATACTTTCGTATTATTATTACCATTGTTTGTAGAGTTATGAAGGCATGTGTATTATGTCTTGTTGTCACTTTGAAATTTTGTTATGGGAAGGGATTGCTATTGTCTCACTTGCAGTCCACACTTCAAACCTCGTGCCCACTCCATCTGCTCTAGGATTTGTTTCCCCATCCAATACGAATGGGAAAGTAATAAATTTAAACCCAGTTTCAAAATCTTGTCTAATTGTTTTGACCCAACCGCTAAAAGATTGATTAAACCCACAAAATCGTGGCTCACTTTGTTATTTATCCATGAGGGAATTCGATCGACTTTGAAGCTAGTATGGATTTGATGAAACAATGACTACTAAGCTCGCATTGGGGTTTCGAACCTAGTTTGATTTCGCAATAGTTATTTTTGGGTTATGGTGTAATTTTTATATAATGTGTTGGGTTAGATCTCCTTTATACTTCTTCTTGGGTTGACCCAGGTTTAGATCTGAATAGGTTTCCAACAAAACCCTCTAAAAACATCGGCCCTCTTGGTAAACTAGAAGGAAGCGTTACGTGTAATGCACACAACACAGTCTCACCCGAGATAGCTCTATGGGTGACTGCAATACCCAAGTGTTTGCAATCTAGGAATGAGTGGGGATCTGGGAGTGTATTCTTTCTTTTCTTTAAGCATTAAACTTGTTATTCATCCAAGTATTTTTAGGATTCATCCATCCATATTTTATCCTTATGCATGCATGTTGATACATCTAGTTATTCATTCATTCATAAACTAACCGTTAAAATAAAGTAAGCATTTAGTAAAACATCACATAGGATACATGTTTTATCGTTGTTCATGTTATAAGTAAAATCTCTCTATGGCTAGGGGAAAACCACAACAGACAAAAATGACTGCAGAAATCAACTCTAATCTCAAGTATGCTATATAAAAAAATATTCTAACAAGACAAGATAAGAGGTTTACCTCGTCCAGACGTTCAATGAAGTCCATCATTGAGCACTTGAATCAAAACAATGTGTCTACAAATAGTCCTCAACAACCAAGTAACACAAGCATATGGTGATAATATATGATGTTAGCACATTCAATAGCATAATCCATCAACATTCATAAAAAATACGCCCATGGAATAATAATTCAAATATTTGCAAGATGTTAATTGGATGAGAAAATAATATTTCTATTAAGATATAATCAACATAAGTGAATAAGTTATAGACTTCTGTGTCGGCATGGTTCGGAACCGAGAAACTAAGTTCTTTCCAGTGGGGCCTCCACCAATTCAATCCTCCACCAAAGGCAAGCTCATATAAGAGAGACAATGAAGTTCTCAATCAGTAAGGGAAGAGCTTGGGGGTTGAACAATGTGTTCAAACTTAAAGGACAAAGGGATGCAGACTGAATGTGAAGTGAATAATTTCTCCAGAGTAACTTTTCTCTCAAAGTTGAATTCTTTCTCCTCTTTTCCATAGCTCAGATTTGGCCCATTTATAGCCTTCAAGTGGAACTGAAGGGTCGAGTCGAAACATTTCTAGTATATGAAATGCCAAGGATCATTGATCTCATGACGTGACATGGAAACCCGACACCATTTTTCAACTTTGGGCACATTTCCCGATGTACACGGGTTGTAGTGGTGCAACCTGCGTATATGCATGTTTTATAGTAGGCAAGGTGCCTATATGTGGAAAAATTATATTTTTAGCTCTAGGATTTACTAAAAGGGACTTTAAGTTTGCATATGAAAATCGAAAAAGGCCTTACGTGCAAGATTGCATGGGGTGAGGCAAATAATGCTATAACATATGCCCCCTAATGTGTGAGGTCAAAGGAGTATCTCTGATGGCCAAAATAGATTATAAAAACCCAGAAGTGGAGTAATGGGGATCCAGTTGGAAGCACTAGTTACTCATTACAATATGTATTGACTTTTCATACATGGCTGCCAAGTTGAATTACACTGCAGATCCATGTGAAAATATACCAAACAACTGTCCATGGCCATGAATAAGCAAATACAAATGTGGTTATATGTCAAAGGTTGTCATAGTCACGAACAAGGCCTAGTAAAACTAGTCTCAAAATCAATCTGAAGATATATGTATATAATGGAGTACAATATGATCTCCCATGATCACTGAAGTCACACAGGTACTGGTCCAATGAAAAGGTAGGAACATCTCATGAAAGTTGTGGCTACAAACTAATGTCTTCAAGTCTTCTACACAATCTGTCAAAGATGAAATTCTACATTATGTGAATAAAGGAGTTGAGGTCAAACACAATGAGACTTCGTTTGATTACCGGTCATTGAGGTATATCGTTAACAAATGTGAGACAACTTACCAATGATGAAAGTAGGTATCAAGATATCGAGTACATTCTTACAAGTGTGAATAAAGGAGTCAGGGTCGAACACTTGAAGAATCCATCGATCAGGAGACATTTGTGTATTCCCAACTGTTGATGGAGAGAGAATCCGCCACTAATGACTGCAAGCCTCTAGGCACTCATGGGACTCTAGGTCCCTTTTCTAGAATAGATGAGCTCGAGTCGATGGAAGGGGACCTACTGAAAGGAGAGCATTAAGGTATCTCTCATCATTCAACATAGAGTATAAAGCAAGAGCTTAATGATTTGGAGGAAATCGAACGAAGAACATGTTCACTAACCAACGACCCTGTGTATCTTTTATGTGTGCCAAATGAAAGAGGTACATGAAAAAGACTCTCTGAATAGAAACCAATGAGGAAAATTGTTGACAAAGGCAAGGAAACAACCAATAAGGCTAATCGAATCCAAGACACTGCACGAATCCCAATGTGTTGTTATCCCTTGGCTAGGTTTTATGGAAACGTTGGTCATGTTTGACCAATTTTGGGACTTTGACAGGTTGGTCGAAGACGAAGCGCCAGGCAAAGTGGAGATCGTGGGATCTCGCCCACTTTTGTGAGGTTTTTAGGTTTGGGGTTTATGTAATGGGTATGGGATGTCGGCCCATGAGTCTTACCCATGTTTAGGCACTTTTGTAATGTATAAATATATATCTAGGCGATGTAAGAAACACACTAGATCTAAGAGGTATGCGGTGCTAAGTGTTGCATTGTGCTAAGTGAAAGTGATGTAAGTGGTTGGATCTATGTGACTGAGTTATCTCTGTGCATATTCTATATTGAGAACTTGCAGGGCTAAGTGCAAGTGATTGTAACAAAGGCTCTATGTTGTGCCAAGATCGGGGAAGGAGGATCTGGCGAGGTGCGTACAGATCTCCTATCCTATGCAGAGTTGGTTTTGATGCTTTGTGCATGTAAGGAGATTGACAGAAGATAATAAAGAAGACGAAGAGTTGGTGGACGTAGCCCCATGCTGGGGGTGAACCACGTATATATTGTTTTATGGTTTCTTTGTGTGATTGATGTGACTTATGCTTAGTGTTGCCATCTTTATGTATGTTAGATGCATCTGATATAGTAGCTTAGTGTTTAGTAATGTGAATGAATGATATATCTGCTCGATTTCTATGTGCTAAGTGCTTTGATGTGTTAGATCTTGTTGAATATTGTGTTGTTCTTTAATTAGGATTTTACCTGCGATGTGAATAGGGGTTAAATGCTAATGAATGTTAACTACTAAGTGCTTTGTTAAGTATTGTAATCAGAGATCTATGTCCCAGCTAGGTTGCAGACACTTGAGTCCTGCAACCTCCCTTGCCTCTACCTCGGGTGAGACTTCATATGCTTCGTAGGTGTTGCCGAAAGGGCTGGTAGTTAGGGTTGTGTTGGTGCATTGTTGAAGTGTTGAACCTTGGGTTTGTCCCTGTGCCAACTAATGGTTCTGTTGCAGCTGAAGAGGGCCATTGAATCTTTCTCTCGCATGACATCGAACACTCTGCACAGGTTCATGCCACTTGCGAAGTTCTGTGCAGACATGCACTTCATCTATATCATTACGCGCAGAGATGAACACAAATAAGAGCTACAATCCTATTACAAACTCACAGAGGAGGACATGGAATAAATAACCAAGGAATGGCATGTAGAGTTCCTTGTACCAGTCAACCAAGAAAAACTCTTCGACCCTAACCTCATCGTAATTCCTGTAGTCACTTGCAAAGAATATGATGCACCCAACAACAACAGGAAGAAAAAGAAGGAAGAGGTACATGAATTAAGCAACGCATGAAAGGAAACTACACCAGATTCACCTGAAGGAGGAGGAGGTGACGAAGTAGACAAAGAAGAGGATTAAGGGGGAGAAGACAAGCAGAAGCAGGGCAAAGTAACACTGCCTAAATATCCCCTTCTATAAGAAGAAACATCCAAGAAAAGAAAGGGTTCCCCAACGAAACCTTCATCGCGGAAGAAGTCAAAATCCAATAAAACTCCATTCCACACTGTGCTCACAATGGATGACATTGACCTTATCATTGCCACTGTATCAGATACCTCAGAAGACATCTTGCAGCGAAGTGAAGCCAAACATGAGACAATGTTTGACAGGATCGAGGTGGAGCTCAAAGGGGTACAACAGGCTCTTTATTCGAACCACATAGTGTCTATTGCACCGTTATTAGCAGGGGACGTAGAAGTAGGAGATGAGCCTACCTAGCTATGCAAACTAGCTGACTCGACAGAGGCTCGCCTTCGTCATGTCCAGGAGGAAAAAGAACAGGCCACAGAGCCCCTAGAGCAAGAAAAGGAGGAAACCATAGAGCAACATCGGGTTGCGCAACAAGAAAAAGACGACCTCGAGAAAAAATTTGCAGAGGATAGAGAAAAGATCCAGAAGGAGAAAGAAAAGTTGCTCACATAGCAGATGGGAGTCAAGGAGGCAGTCACCAGAGAACTTCACTTTGTGTTGGGCCTCGCACAGATAGAAGAAGACAAAGTGGAGAGCCAAGTAGGGAAGCTCGTTGAAGCCATTCGGCAGCTCCAAGCACAAATAACAGAACTGGAACTGCAAGTTGTGCCAAGCACTCCATAGGAAGTACGAGATAAGAGAAAGGAAACTGTCATGAGCGCAGTCAAAAGAATCAAGGCATTGACCTTGGAATGCAAGCAAATCAACAGTCGAAGTGCGCAGGCCTACGAGCACCTTGCAGAGGACCCAAAACTAAGGACATTGGAGTCACAGCTCCATGAGGAAAAGAAACAGTGCAATCACAGTTGAAGATACTGTCACCGGTCGAGAGGATGAATAGGTCACAGGAACAATGCATCATTCAACAACAGGTCCATGCCATCCAGAGTAAAGTCATGTAAGTGACCTAGAGGCTCCAGCGAGTACAGGATGAATCTTGCACACTTTTTGAGGGGATTGAAGGACAAGGTGCACAGCTAGAACAAGTAGTCACCATAGTAGAACAATGCTTGGAAGGAGCGGTGACTGAGAAATTTATTCAAGAGTTCACTAAGCAGGAGGATCTAGCAAAGCAACAGGTCGAGGCAGCTCAATGCCTTCGAGTAAGAGTTCCCTAGATCAAAGTGACTCGGGATGAGTCACAAGTGAGTGTTGGGGGCCTGTTGGCCCTTGACCAGGTTTTGTGGAAACATTGGTCATGTTTGACCAATTTTGGGACTTCGATAGGCTGGTCAAAGATGAAGCGCCAGGCAAAGTGGAGATTGCGGGATCTCGCCCCCTTTTGTGATATTTTTGGGTTTAGGATTTATGTAACGAGTATGGGATGTCATCCCATGGGTCTTACCCATGCTTAGGCCCTTTTGTAATGTATAAATAGATATCTAGGCGATGTAAGAAACACACTAGATCTAAGAGGTATGTGGTGCTAAGTGTTGCATTGTGCTAAGTGCAAGTGATGTAAGTGGTTGGATCTATGTGATTGAGTTAGCTCTATGCATATTGTGTATTGAGAACTTGTAGGGCTAAGTGAAAGTGATTATAACAAAGGCTCTATGTTGCACCAAGCTAGGGGAAGGAGGATCTGGCGAGGTGCGCACAAATCTCTTGTCCTATGTGGAGTTGGTTTTGATGCTCTGTGCATGTAAGGATATTGACAGGAGATAATAAATAAGATGAAGATTTGGTGGACGTAGACCCACGCTGGGGGTGAACTACGTATATCCTATCTTATGGTTGCTTTGTGTGATTGATGTGATTTATGCTTAGTGTTGTCGTATTTATGTATGTTAGATGCATCTAATATACTAGCTTAGTGTTTAGTAATGTGAAGGAATGCTATATCTACTTGATTTCTATGTGCTAAGTGCTTGGGTGTGTTAGATCTTGTTGAATACTATGTTGTTCTATAATTAGGATTTTACCTACAATGTGAATAGGGGTTAAATGCTAATGAATGTTAACTACTAAGTGCTCTGTTAAGTATTGTAATCACAGATTTGTGTTCCAACTAGGTTGAAAACACTTGAGTCTTGCAACCCCCACTGCCTCTACCTCAGGTGAGACTTCATCTACTTCGCAGGTGTTGCCAAAAGGTATGGTAGTTAGGGTTTTTTTGGTGCATTGTTGAACCCTGGGTCTGCCCCTGTGCCAACATGTGTGAATAGATGTCTTTTCGTCAAACACAAGAGAAACCACACAGCCAACGACCAATGATGAAATGTCGACTATTGGGTTCAAGGTTACCTACCAATGAGGAAAGTAGGACCAGGGTGCGCAATAGGAATAAAACTTCATGTGATTCTGAGACAAACTGAGGGTATGGTAGACATGCAAAGTCAAGAGTTATGAGGAATGTTCGACACAGGTTGATAAAAATCCTTTGAATAAGAGCATGAAATATATGGAATACTCTGGCAGCATAGACTCAATGATGAAACCATGAGATGCAGGAGGCATCAATCAAACTCTACATAGGGACTGGAAGATTAACCAGTCAGGGAAGTAATTTTTTTGTAACGAGCTCAGCTTCCTAAGGCCATGCTAAACCCAAAATTATGATGACAAGTGGACTCAACAATTTTGTGCTCTGTTCAAAGGAGACACGACTGCTGCCAACATAAGATAATACTCCCTTCCCACCCATCTTTTTTTTTTCATAGTCAAATGAATGTTATGATATAGAGGAGGAAACGAGTGTCGCAAGTAAGCAAAACTAGTTCCAAAAGTGGAACATACCTATGCTCAATGCAAGGAGGTGCATGCGGGAGATGGACACTCGGGGGAATGTTCCCTCCTGGGTATAGGGTGTCAAGTTGCAAAGGATATAAACGAGGCTCTTCTTGGCAATAAACTGAGGAAAATGATTTATAACGCAAAGTGAGAACCAACAATAGTCTCAATACTGCAAGAAAGGGCATGAGATGCAATCACAACTTAACGCCAAAAAATGTCACTTTTCATTATCTTAGTCTACTTGATTTGAAAAAGGGATAAAATTGCACCAAATAGATGTCTTTTCAAATCCAATTTATGAGTGTGAAAGAGACAAGTTCACTCGACTATCTTTTCACTTTTTGAAAACGATTCAGAAAAGAGCTTAACTAAGATTCATGACCTTTCTATTCCAATTTAATGAGTGTGAAAGGGACAAATTCACCCGGTAATATTTTCTTTTTTTTAGACGAGTCGGAAAAGAGATTAAATTATACTCACTTGGTAGTTTCTAGGCGGCATGTTACGGAGGAGGCCAAGCCTCCCATGTTGGACTTCTGTGGAATGTTAGTATTTTACGAATAGCTGATACAAGGTTGGGGAAACCCAAATCTCTCCAAGTCGAGGAGGATAAAGTGCTAGGGGAGGTTACTTTCTCTGTGATATATCGGATAATGTCTCTTACTTGAAAGGACATAGGAGGAGGCATCGGATACCCCACAAGACCATCCCAATCAAAGGGAAATTCTCCAGGACTTGGAGGGAGAGTACTCGGGGAGACTAAAACTCTCTCTTGTTTAGAAGGTGCAGTACTAGAAATGCTAATGACATGGTATAGAAGGTATATAACTAGAACTAGAAAAGTGGGATTGACCAAAAATTGCATCGGCGTGACCACTTATTCAACCATTAGTTGAATAGGATGCGAAACAAAAAGTTCAAAAGACGCATCACCCCCAAAATAGGAGTGGTGTCGGTAGAAGATTGCATTGACATGACCGTTGGTTGAATAGGATGCGAGACAACAAGGTAAAGGGATTCATCAACCCCTAAAGGAAGAGGGGCGTCAGTCGAAGATTGCATCAGCATGAACACAGTATCAACCAAAGAAGGAATGGAGTGTGGGGAAACCACAAACGAATCAGAACCTGAAGGGCCCTCAAGTGATAACCATGCTTCTGGTATCCCGACAGTAGTAGGAAACAAACGATTAAGGTGACTTCCTTCGCAAGCCCTACAAAGGAATCTAGCCTTACGTCTGACACGTCTAGATTTCCCAATCATATGAATTCCCCGGCATGACTTGCAATGGATGGTCACAAACCTTCAACATGACTATTGGAAGTTGATGATGGATCCCCAACATGACTAGTAGAGGTTGGTGATGGAAGTACAGTGTGACTAGTAATGACTAGACTTGTGGCGGCGGTGGGTTGTGGCATTTGAGACCAAGGTCCAAGGAAAGATTGGTTTTGATACATTGCAGGTCAGGAAGGGTCCTATTTTACACCTTGTACATGTCTGGCAGGATAGTATCCTCCTCCATACTATTTCATAAAGGGTTGTAAGGGTATTGATGTTGAGGAAGCTGCTTGTGAAGAGAAAGCGACATGACAAGGGTTACTCATATGAGGATATATGTTGCCCCCAGATGAAGGAACTTTGTGAAGCAGGTTTCCCATACTATAAAAATAACTCCCCTTGGATGAAAAACCAGAGGAAATATGGAGGTCCTCCATTGGAAAAGTGTTTGTAGAAACCAACATAGCGTAAGAAGGATAATTGGACGGAATGTAATAAGTAGAACGACTTCCCATTTGAGCACTTTCTCCTCGCAAAGTGGATTCGTAGGAAGGAAGATTCCAACCTCCTACTGTAAGAGTTGTTTGAAGGATATAACTCCTACCAAATGGAGAGGGAGAATAAGGAGACAAGACAGAGGGAGGCAAGTGTGGAGACATGTTTGGCATACCATGAGAAAAATGATTAGAGACCCAAGGCATTGAATAAGTATCATAATTATGCATACCATTATGTAACATAGACAAATTCGTCCCCATGAAATGAGTGAACGTCATTGGGGGGGGGGGGTTGTAGTGGTAAAGGAGGGAGGTACAGGAACTCCGCTATCCATGATAATGAAAACTAAAGGTGCAATAAAAAATCCTAAGGTCAACTAATAATAAAATAGCACACCAAAAATAATCAAACGACCAATATGCACACAAACAAGATAAAGTGGTTGAAAGGGGCCTCCCTCCCTAAAGTAGGTATGCCTCGCCCAAGAGGGGTTTGAGACTCCCTACTAAAGATTGGAGGTATCAAAATTAGTTATAAAGGCCCTCGTGGGCTTAACAACCAGTCGGTTAGATCCCCCCGGAGAGGTAATCCTCCATACAGGTTGTGTGTTTTCTGACCCTTGTCTGAATCAGGGTACCTACAGAATAACCCTTGCAATTAACCTATGTGGCACCTAAGTCAAGGAACTAAGAAACCATGGTATAACCGATGCACAGGTGAATAGTCGTAAGCCAGGTCCATTGTATGGGCAGGGTAGTAAAGCCTGAAACCTTGAAATCATCACCTCTCATGGAGGTAAGGGCACTAGAAATATCCCCATATATGAATAGATCCCCAGAAATATATCTAACGCTGAGAACGTATCAGGAGGATATCCCTTCAACCGACCTCACGTGACCTCGTTCTTAACTCCAGTGTAAGCGGAGCCTCCTGATCTTACCGATTATATAATGGATATATCCACTCCCTTAGTTAAACATATATGTTGATTTAATAGCCTTGGATAAGTTTACTCAAAAAATCTTATTCCAAGGCACTAAATCCTAAGCTATTTTGTGCACCCTAGAAAATGAAATCATTACTAATCAATTTTAAATTATAGCATTAATTTTAATGGCCTTGCTTACTCAAAAGGTGTGGTCATAAAACTAGTGATGTTATGACTCAGCAAGTAAAATAAATGAATATGAGTACAATGCGAAGTCCTAACTTCAATTTCCAATAAATGATATGCTTCCTAAAAATGCAATTTTCAATTCAATTTTGCAATTCTAAATAAAAATGCAATATTTTTGTACATGCACTAAGATAAATGACAAAGACTCAATAGATCAAAATTCCAATCAATGTAAAATTCCTAATATTTGTTTATTTTCAATATAAGAAAAATGAAAATGCAAGGACTGAACAACAGCTTGATATAAAGACTCTACTGTGTATAGACAAAGACAACTTGATTCAGATTATTTTCGGCAAGAAATGAGAGCGGAGATATAATACAGAAATGCAGAGAGATATCAAAGATATTCAATAATATAACATAAATGTATCATAGATGCAACCATAAACACATATATACAGTAATGCACAATTTTTATTAATGAAAGAAATGTATAGAGACTATAAAAATACAGAGTGAAAGACTCACTAGAATGGTGGCAGCTTATCTCTGAGAAGAGATGTGACGACTACTCGCATTCACAAGAAGATGATTACAATGAGGCTCTGAAGGAATTTTTTTTCAATAAATAGGAATGAAAAAAACCATAGACATCCAAAAACCTAACCCTAGGAGATGAAGCGCCAAAAGTCATGTGGGCCCCGTTTGGGTAAGTTAGTACATCAACTTTCCAGGCTCATAACTTTCGCATACGATCTTTGTTTTAGGCGTATGATAGCCCGTTGGAAAGGTATCATCGAGTAGATTCATTTTGGGGGCTCAATCATGCATTCGAATATCATTGAAAATCTTGATCCCGAAAAAAACTTCATTTAGGCCCTCAAAATGGCCCCGGAAGTTAAAACATGTTAAAAATAGTAAATTGCCAAAATTGCCAGAAAACTGTTTTGAGCCAGTTGGAAAAGGTGGGTGGCCACCGATATCCACTTGGATCAATCCTACCTCCTTAGGAAGCAATGGTCTCCATTGCCTTGATTTCCCGGGGGAGAGGGAAAAGCATTTGTTGAATCTGCATCTTAGTGAGTTGCTTGCCTTGCTGGAGACGTCACATTGGTCAGTTTGTGGAAGTTTGTCACGAACCTGTTGAGGTTGAGGCTGTTCAAAAAGTTGATATACATGAGAGGACGATGTGCAGAAGGAATATTTGTGCTTTTTTGTAGCCTTGTCGACCTGCTTCTATTGGATAGAAGGTGCTTGGGGCGAGGTTGTAGTGGTTGCAGTGTTCTTCTGTTCTCCTTTTGAACAGATTGTGAAGAAGATGAATTTTGCAGTATGAGATACTACCTTGCGACACTTTTTAGGTGGTACAATAGTCAGAACTACCTCTAGTATTCTGTAGAGATCATGCCCCAGAGAAACAATGACACTGTGGGGTTGAGACTCATAAATAGCATGGCGCTTCCACATATATGGTTGGCCCAAGAGAACATCACAGACATCCAGTGGAGAAACATCACATAATACCTCATCCTTGAAGGGTTGGATGCCATATGACAATCAACATTGTTGGCTGACACGGAGATCTCGTCCTTGGCGAAGCCACCCGATGTGTTATGGTTGCGGGTGTGGTGTTGTCAACAATCCCAACTGTTTGATGACCTCTGCTGAGATGAGGTTCTTTTGAATTCCACTATCAACAATAAAATGCAGTGGGGTCCCCTTCACCCACATCTATGAATGAAAAATGTGCTTCCCCTCTTCAATATCTGTTGGTTCTTCTGGTTGAATTGTTGCGGTCGCGACAATAGTAGTGGGGTCCGCGTCAATGATCTGTCCTTTACCAGTATTTTCATAATCAGATTATGAATCAGGGTTCGGCTCCTTGTCTTTGATGTCGGCCATCAATGACTGTTTTGAGTGAAATTCATTGGTGTTGTGCTAGGGGATTTTGTGGAAATCGCACCATTTTTCAGTGTCCTTCTTTGTCTTCCCATGACCCTTCTTTTCCTGTGCCTTGGACTGGTTTTTGGGAGACTGTTTGTTAGGGTTGTATTTTTCATACTTTGGTTGTTGCAGATTTGCAGACCCAAACTCCTATTTGTTCTGGTGCTTAAATTTCTTCTCGATTTTAACATCATATCGATAAGTACCAAGTGATGAGATGTCCAGAAAATCCATTTCAGTCTAGATGTCTCTGTGTAGAGCCCCACGATATTTCAGAACCAAATGTCGTTCAGAGTCTTTGATACCCAACTTGGTGCACAAGGTATGGAAGGTATTGGTGAACTCTGGAACTGCTTGTCCCCTCTCTTTCTGCAGTGTGGTCCATCTCATGTACTGGTCCTCATAGTTTTCAACAGGTTAAGACTGTTCCTTTACCGCATCCACAAAAAAATCCCAAGTGGGCTCGGCCCCATATATTCCAGACTCCTCTGTGGAACTTTCCTCCCAGTAAGTTTCCCACCAATGTTTGACATGAGGGAGAGATTTAAGGAGTGTGAAGGTGATATTTTCTTTGTCGGAAAAATTGTGGACAGAGAAACAACCTTCTAGCAGATTTAACCATTTGTTTAGGGCTTCTGTATCTATCTGTCCTTCAAATACAGGAATATAAAAATTAACTTGTACCTTGAAAGGTGAGGTGCCTCCAAAGTGGTTGTTTGATGAAGATGCACCTGTTTCTATCGGCATGCGTTGAAGGATGTGGGAAAAATTCTCCATCATTTCATCCCTCTGTCACGTGAGAGCTTGCTCAAGAAACATACTAATAGGATCGTCTACTCCGTCGTTCTTATTTTATTCCACCATTGAGGGTTTCTTGGGTGTGCGAGAGTGATTATCCTCCATAGAGACAAGCTCGAGACCCAACTTTCTATACTCGGACCTCATCGAGGACATGCACTGAAAAATGATCAAGAGCATCCTGCTCTGACACCACTGATCCGGATTATTTTCGGCACGAAATGAGAGCAGAGATATAATAAATAAATGCAGAGAGATATCATAGATATTCAATAATATAACATAAATGTATCAGATATGCAACCATAAACACAGATATATAGTAATACACAATTTCTATTCATGAAATAAATGTACAGGGACTATAAAAATACAGAGTGAAAGACTTGCTAGAATGGTGGCAGCTTATATCTGAGAAGAGATGTGAAGGATACTCGCATTCACAAGAAGATGATTACAATGAGGATCTGAAGGCCTTTTATTACAATAAACAGGAATGCCAAAAACCCTAGACATCCAAAAACCTAACCCTAGGAGATGAAGCACCAAAATTCATGTGGGCCTCGTTTGGGTAAGTTAGTACATCAACTTCCCGAGGTCATAACTTTCACATACGATCTTTGTTTTAGGTGTATGATAGCCTGTTGGAAAGGTATCGTTGAGGAGATTCATTTTGGGGGATCAATCATTCCTTTAGATATCATTGAGAAGCTTGATCCCGAAAAACCTTCATTTAGGCCCTCAAAATGGCCCTAGAAGTTAAAAACTGCTAAAAATAGTAAATTGCCAAAATTGCCAGAAAATTGTTTTGAGCCAGTTGGAAAAGGTGGGTGGCCACCGATATCCACCTGGATCACAACTCAAGTAGGATATCAAGGAGAAAAATACCTAACCCAAGGTGCAAGGACAATCAAAATGAAAATATGATGAGAAAGGCACAGCCCAAAACTTCAACCAACGACAGGTTTCTTATCATTCCACAAACACTTAACAGTCACTATAGAGACCCAAGAAGACTCAACAATCATCAAAACCTACCTAGAAACAAAAAAACCCAAAAACCAAGAAACAAATGTTGATGTACGCGACTATTCAAGGGAAAAGCGCGTATGTACACAGCTTGCAGAAGGACAACACACGTATGTACGCGACTGTCAAGAAAATACCTGTGTATATGTGTCAAAACATAGCTAGGCTAAGGAAAAGGTTGAAAGACTCATACCCAGAGTGAACAGAGGTTGTCAAGTAATCATACGACAAGAAACTCAATATGAACTAGAGAAATCTAAGGAGAAAAACAATCCAAACCCTGAAAAAGAAGATTCAATCCCCAGTATGGTCGCCAATTATGTTACGAGGAAAATCTCTCTACGGCTAGGGGAAAACCACAACAGATGGAAATGAATGCAGAAATAAACTCTAATATAAAGTATGTTATATAAACAAATATGCTAACAAGACAATATAAGAGGCTTACCTAGTCCATACATTCGATTAAGTTCACCATTGAGAACTTGACTCAATGCAATATGCCTGCAAATAGTCCTCAACTACCAAGTAACACAAGCATATGGTGATAATATATGATGTTAGCACATTCAATAGCATAATCCATCAACATTCATAACAAATATTCCCATGGAATAATAATTCAAATATTTGTAAGATGTTAATTGGATGAGAAAAGAGTATTTCTATTAAGATATAAAAAGTGAATAAGTTACAGACTTATGTGTCAGCACGGATTGAAACTGAGAAACTAAGTTCCTTCCAGTTGGGCCTCCACCACTTCAATCCTCCACCAAAGGCAATCTCATATAAGAGAGACAATGAAGTTCCTAATCAGTAAGGGAAGAGCTTGGGGGATGAACAATGTGTTCAGACTTAAAGGACAAAGGGATGCAGACTCAATGTGAAGTGAATAATTTCTCCAGAGTAACTTTGCTCTCAAAGTTGAATTATTTATCCTCTTTTCCATAGCTCGGATTTGGCCCATTTATATCCTTCAAGTGGAACTGAAGCATCGAGTCAGAAAGTTTCCATTATATGGAAAGCCAAGGATCATTGATATCATGACATGACATGGAAACCCAACACCATTTTTCAATTTTGCGCACATTTCCCGATGTACGCGGGTTGTAGTGGTGCAACCTGCGTATACGCATGTTGTATAGTAGGCAAAGTGCGCATATGTGGAAAAAATATATTTTTATCTCTGGGATTTACAAAAAGGGACTTCAATTTTGCATAGGGAAATGGAAAAAGTCCTTTTGTACAAGATTGCATGGGGTGAGGCAAATCTTTCTATAACATTTCACCCCCTCTTGGGCTACGTCCACAAAGATTTGGCTTCTCTGCTCTTTTAATTAGTCTACTGCAAAATATGGCGTTGCACACATTACATATTCACTCATACAATCCTGATAAGATTAAGGAGCCTCTGCTAGATCACACCAGGCTCCCCAGCCTATGATCTAGCCCTAAAAATATACCTTACTCGACTCTTCTACAACTCAACAACTTTCAACCACAATTATCAACAATCTTTTTCTATTTACTTAACCGAACAGACAAAACCCTAACCTAGACCTCCTAGATTCTTATTTATACTATTTTATAGGCTTATAGTCATTACAACCCTTATTAAAAACCCTAACCCTAACATGGTTAGGATTTTCTTCCTCCTTGCACTTGGATTTTCCTCTTGCATGCTACTTTTCCTTCATTTTTTGCATGTTGCTTTCTTGTCAGTTGTTGCATGTGCTCCAAAATTAGGTCTTTCCTTCCAAAAATAGGCCTTTCCTCAAAATAGGCCTTTCCTCAAAATATGCATGCACCCAACAGGCCCCCAACACTAACATGTGGCTCGTCCCGAGCCACTCAGGTAGTGCACGCTCCTTGTACTATTGTGTCCAAACCGTGGAATGTTTTTGCTAGTTCCCTTCCTTTTTCCTTGACCTGTGAAGCTTTTCCTTTTAGGGCCTCCATTGACTACGTTGTTATCTCTTCCTGCATCAATGTTGCACCATATGTGTGTGCTTGTTACATACTTTTCTTCTCTTCCATCAACTGCGCAATCATTTGTGTTGCTTGTTCTTGGAGGGGTTCCAATTCGGCTTATCTTTATTGCTTCTTTGTCTGTGCAGTTTTCAACTCTGTCTGTAGATTATTCATGTCTTGAGTTCCCTTCAAGTTCTCTATGATGCTCATTTTTTTCTACCTTTTCTTTATCTCTTGTATGGAAGCGTTGATTGTCTCCTCTTCTTGGTCCCACTACTAGACCTTCTCGTCTTCTTCCAGGATAGTCCATATCTGCGTGGCTCTGTCGAAAAAATCTTATACTTCCTTTGCTTCTTTCTCCATCTTATCTATCTAGAGTGCATATTGTTGTTCTCTCTGTTCTCGAACTTTGAGAGGATTTGAGCATTGAGCCTTTGTTTGAGCTCCTCAATTTCCTGCTTATATTTGTCAATTTTTTGTGAGATCATGTTGATCTTCTCCTATGCACTCCTCTCAGGTGCTTGCATGTTGTCTGGGATGCGATCATAAACCTTTTTTAATCCCTATTCCAATTTATTTGTGCATCCTTTCTCCTCTTATTTCTCCGAATTTAGTTGGTCGCATGCGATTTGTATCATTTCAACAACTCCTCTACCCACCTCCAAGTTGGTTTCATCTGCGCGGGCCCTAGATTGCACCTCTTTCATTACACTGGCCGTACAATGCCTTGGTGGGTATTTGTTCCATGATGACTTCAAATTTCTCCACGTCCCACATGGTTTTCTGTGCAGTCTCCTGATCCATTCTGATCATTTGGCATGTGACTATAAAATTATCCATGTCTTGGACTACCAACTGCACTCTCTCCTCTCATTATTTCTGTGTAGGGGGTCACTCTACCTTTTCCTGTTGCTGCGCTACAGCATGTGGTTTTTCCTATCTCTATAATTTTTGGAGATTCTCATGGACTTCTATGATCTTGGTCGTGATCTCTTCATGTTTCACCTCTATAATGCATACCACTTATTCCTCCTATCTTGGACTTTGTTCGTGACTAGCTCAGTATCATCATCTGTTAGGGTGATGACTGGGTCTTATGTGTCATACTTTCTTTTCTTGTGTGCCTCTTTTTCCTGCGTTGGTTTCCTTATTGTTTGTGAGGGTTGCGCTCTACTTGTTGTACCTTGGACCCTGTCTTCTCCAGCCTATGGAGTATCCTTCTTTCTGGTCTATGACTCATTTCTTGTCCTTGTTGTTGTTGTAGCTATCCTTGGTCATTTCAGTACTATGTTGCTCCTGGTTGGTTGATTCTACATTGTATCCATTCTAGTATTATTTGTTGGGTTGTTTTTTATCGCTGAAGAGCCTGCTTTAGCCTTGTTATTAGGCCTAGAGGATTGCGTCGTGATTGGCCTTGTTATTGGTTTTGATACTGGCAACTGCCACTGCGCAGGCCAGTATTTAACTATCCAGTCCACTTCTTATTTGGTGATGCAATAATTCATTTCTATCCATGCGTTCTTTGGATCCCTTGCGACCTGGATCCACATGTGGTGTCAGGATGCCTTGAACTTGGCTATCTGATACAAAAATATCTTTTAACGACAATGGTTGAGTTTTAAAGCATGAATTAATTAACCATTTAGGAAACTGATGAAAGAGGAATAATTAATGAAGAAACATGGAAGCCATATAAACATATACAGATCTGGAAATAAGCATAAAAAAACTGCAAACCATAACAAGAGAAGTTGATAATGCAGTTTGACAATCTCGCCTATGTCTCTGGGCCTTTGTCTCAATGGGTGTGGTTTTCTTATTTTTGTTCAAATATTCAAAAGTACATCATATTAGTACCAAATGGCTTACAAGCTTATCTGGTCGTGTTCTACCAGATATCAAGAACCCAAAAAAACTGACAGCACTGAAAATAGATGAACGAAGCTCCCATAAATGGCCCACAAAGGTGCTCTCCTCAATGGCGTCCCTGCATAAAAATGGCTTTGGCTTGGAAATTCTTCATCATTTATCTTTTTTGAACCCCTCCCCATGGCTCCAAGAACCTATAGTTTATATATACTAGAAATGGATAACAACCTCCCAACTTCTACCCAAGATCTGGCCTCAAAAAAGGTCCAATATCCCCCAAAAATGGGCTAAATCTCCCAAAATTGTTGAAAAATCCATTAAAAATCATATATTATAGTTATAAAACCCACTTTTGCAAATAATTAGGACGCATTCCCTTTTCTCGTGAGCTCCTGATCCTATGGAGTGCCTCCATGTGGCCTTGGTCTAATCTGGTAGTCCACTAGCCCCCCGACGGTTATGGGTCATGATCCTATGGCCTGGGCATATGGCCCAACTCTTACCTTCCATGCCCCATAATGGATAGACTAGCCCCTGGTTGCAGTCATTGGTTACGCGACTTGGTCAATGGGATAGATCGGATGACCAAGGCTAACCCCTAAACCTCTGCGCCAACAATTAACACAACGTGCATATGCTATGGACGTATGCAACCGAGATCTAGGGGCTTGGAGCTACAACCAATCTTGCGCCAAAAGGTATAAGGTGTGTCAATATGTGTAGAGACAAATGACCGTGGGATTGGGCCTAGCCCCAACCTTTTACCCCTCCTCCATGACACATAGTTCACTTTAAATATATGTTTTATACCATAGTAATCAAGGAACATCATGGGCGGGCTGGCTAGACTGGCTCTGCCAAAGCTCTTCCAACCCAGCCGGAGGTCACGGGTTCGACTCCCCAGGACTCCAAAACGTTTTCCAAACATTATGACCAATGGAGGGGTGTCACATGGCACCATGCTACTTTTCCACAAACTTCCACATGTCAATAGTTCATTCGACCACTTGTCTACCTACATCAGCACCTGTCCACATCAGCTACCAGTCCAGTCAGCGCCATGTATCATACAGACCTTGCCACGTCAGTTGTACAGATGTGCCACATGTCACCCTTGCAATGGTGCCATGTGTCACAGCTTGACTAATCCACATGTCTTCCCTATCAGTGTGCCATCTCACTGCCATGTCACATGTATGGACTGTACGACCAGCTGTCATGTCAGCACTATACAGACTATACGAACTGCACAGTCATCAATTTTTGGTTGTTTGACAAAACGAATAGATCGATATATATTTCTCATATGACGTTTTTTTGAGCCCCTTCAATTTGTGTTGGGTTCGTATCGATGAGGCCTACGCACACGTCTGTTTTGAAGCCATTCTGAGCACTTTGACTTTTAGGCCTTCCTGGACCCATTTTGGTCTCGAGATCCAATTTTGGATCACACCTCCCCACTAAAGACATTTTGGTCCTCCAAAAGGTTACTGGCCATTCATCAAGTGCGGGATAGGCCACCCCACTTGTTCTCTGTTTTTAAACTATGTCCTATGCACCTGTCTCATCAAGATCAACTGTAAGACAACCATGATAACTGACAGCATATTGTTAGCAACTTGTACTTTGTCACATCTTACTGAAGCCACTATCATCCATGTTGACAACATTACTAATGATAACATCATAAATATGACTGCAAACAAGCTAATATATTTGTAATACTTGCATGACATTAGCTTATCTTGAAGCAAAGTGTGATTGATCTTCCATTCTACAATCATCTCATGTTCTTGCTTAAGATCAATTACTTGATTTGAAACAATTACAGGTGTGTTTCTTGCATGAGCCACCTTTCTTAATTGCTCCATTGTTTGAAGGGATTGATTGGCTATTAAATGATGAGCATGTACCACATATTCTTTGCATGCTTTGATTCAATGATATTGATTCTTTTCCCTGTAGAAGATTGTTTTACGATCATACAAGTAAGGATTTCCTAAGACCATTCCACATTCATTGAGTGGCACCACATCACATATTACCTCGTCCAAAAACTTAGATGAAATTATAAACTTTAATGTGCATTGCTCTGTTATGTGCAATTGATGATTGTTTCTTATCCATTTAAGTGTGTAAGGCTTATGAAGCATCTGAGTGTTTAATCCCAATTGTTTAACCAATTCTTCTAAAATCAAGTTAGATTGGGATCCACTATCTATCAATGTGTCTACCTTAGTGTGTCTCATAATGAGCCTTATGTGAAACAATTTACTTCTAGCATCAAATCCATCACCAATTTTACCTGTCAAACCAACCAATGAGACTCTAGATTCATCATCTGAATCTGATCCCAAGTATGTTGGTCGTGATCTTGTGGAAATTGTTTGCCTCCCTTTCCTTTGTTTGAACCACTTTGGTCTCTTCTCAGGATGCCATTGCCAGCAATGGTCCTCATCATGCCCCTCTTTCTTGCAATGCTTGCAAGAGGGCTTCTCTTCCTTTCTGGCCACTGAATTTTCCTTCTTTCCATTCCACTTCCATTTGTCCTCTTTTCTTGGAGACAATTCCCCTAATACACCAACCCCCACTTTATCTGCTTCAATGTATTTAGCTTGAACAGAAACTCATCAATATTATTAGGTCCAATCATAAATACAATGTTCTGAATATGTGCAGGTAAACCTCCTATATACTTCATAAGAGTTTCTTGGGTATGTAAAGCAATATCTAACATCAATGCCATCTTACGAAAACCATCTGTGTATTCTTGCATTGTTTGTTTTTTTCTTAGTTTAAGACCTTGCCCTTCGATTAAACATTTCTCTTTATAACCCAAAGGATATAATTTCTTTCTAAGTGCTGAAATAAAACTTTTCCATGATGGAAATACATTACCCACTTGTTGCATGCAATTTTTCAACTTGCTTTGCCACCAGATGAGTGATGTGCCTACAAGTCTAAGTGATGCCAACTTGATTTGAGTTGCCTCATCCTTGATTTGTTGCACACTGCAATAAACCTCCATCTGTCTGATCCAGTTATCAAGCCTCTCTACATTAACTTCACCATCATACATGGGTAATTCAAATTTCACATCAAGTTTAAGTAAAGACATTTCTTGTTTATGTTTATGGGAATGTTTTCTTGCGGTGCTTTTAGAACTTGAAATTGAAGAAGAAGAAGTTGATGGAGAAGAAGGAGGTGAAGGAGGAATTTGAGGATGATCCTCTCCTTCTTCACTTTTGACCTTTGAAGATTCACCTAGATTCAATATCTTCCATTCCAAGTAATCCTCATATAAAACCTTCATCATCTTCAACATGGTGAAGAAAGTTTTTCGAAACTCTTTCTCCTCATGAGAAAGTCCCTCTTCCAATGACATCTTCTCACTTTGAGAAGTTCTTTTTCTTGATCCAATCTTTGGATTCTCTTCAACAATCTCGCCTTCACCACGATTCATATTTTCTCTAGTAATCATGCAAACTCAAAAATCAACTGTCAACTAGCCCTGATACCACTTGATCCGAAAATATCTTTTAACGACAATGGTTGAGTTTTAAAGCATGAATTAATTAACCATTTAGGAAACTGATGAAAGAGGAATAATTAATGAAGAAACATGGAAGCCATATAAACATGTACATATCTATAAATAATCATAAAACAACTGCAAACCATAACAATAGAAGTTGATAATGGAGTTCGACAATCTCGCCTATGTCTCCAAGCCTTTGTTTCAGTGGGTGATGTTTTATTATTTATGTTCAAAGATTCAAAAGTACATCATATCAGTGCCAATGGATTACAAACTGATATGTTCATGTTCTACCAAATCTAAAGAACCCAACAAAATTGACGGCACTGAAAACGGATGAACAAAGCTCCCAGAAATGGCCCACAAAGGTGCTCTCTTCAATGGCTTCCCTGCATAAAAATGGCTTTGGGTTGGAAATTATTCATCATTTCTCTATTCTGAACCCCTCCCCATGGCTCCAAAAACTTCTATTTTATATAGAATAGAATTGGGTAACAACCTCCCAACTTCTCCCCAAGATCTGGCCTCAAAAAGGGCCCAATATCCCCCAAAACTGGGCTAAATCTCCCAAAACTCCTAAAAAATCCATTAAAAATCATATATTATAAATATAAAGCCTACTTATTCAAATAATTAGGGCGCATCCCCTTTTCGCGCGAGCTCCTAGTCCTATGGAGCTCCTCCATGTGGCCTCGGGCTAATCTGGTAGTGCGCTGGCCCCCCCACGGTTCTAGGTCCTGGTCCTATGGCCTGGCCATATGGCCCAACTCTTACCTTCCACGCACCATAATGGATAGACTAGCCCCTGGTCACAGTCGTTGGTTACACCGCTTGGTCAGCGGGCTAGCCTGACCGACTGGGGCTAACCCCTAAACCTTTGTGCCTACAGTTAACACAATGGGCATATGCTATGGACATATGTGACTGGGATCTGGGGGATTGGAGCTATAACCAATCCCATGCCAAAAGGTATAACCAATATGCGTAGAGACAAACGACCGCAGGCTGGGGCCTAGCCCTGGCCCTTTACCCCTCTGTCATGACACACAGTTCACTTTAAATATATGTTTTATACCATAGTAATCAAGGAACATCACGGGCAAGATGGCTAGCTCGACCTTGCCAAATATCTTCCAACCCAGGCTAGAGGTCATGGGTTTGACTCCCCGAAACTCCAAAACGTTTTCCAAACACTACGACCAATGGAGGGGTGCCATTTGGAAGCCCATGTCTGGGCCACGTGGCACCATGTTACTTGCTCACAAAATGGCACGTGTAAACAGTTCATTCGACCACTTGTCTGCCTACGTCAGCACCTGTCCACATCAATTGTCAGTCCAGTCAACGCCACGTGTATTACGGGCCTTGACACGTTAGCTATACAGACATGCCACGTGTCACCCTTGCAATGGTCCCATGTGTAATAGTCTGACTCATCCACCTGTTTTCCCTGTCAGCATTCCATATCACTACCACATCACCTGTACAACTGTATGGATTGTACGGTCAACTTCCACGTCAGCACTGTACGGACTGCACAGTCATTAATTTTCACATGTTTGACAAAACGAACAGATTGCGAAATCTTTCACATACGATGTTTGTTTGATCTTGTTCAAGTTGAGTTGGGTTTGTATCGATGAGGCCTACACACACGTTCATTTTGAAGCCATTCTGAGCACTTTGACTTTTAGGCCTTCCTAGACACATTTTGGTCCCAAGATCCAATTCTGGATCACTATCCCTTCGGTCTCTTGGATCACCTCCACATGTATGTTCCATATATTCGTTGTGTGTTGCTATATATCTTCCAGCAACATTGAAAAACATGTGTTGTTTTCTTCTTGTGTCTTATTATCCTTGGCCTACCAGAGTGACTCATATATGGTCGCATAACATTTCCCCATCCTATCCAAGAACGCTAATAATTTTGGCTCCTTCCATCCTACAAATGCTATCAAAATGATCAACCAGGATTAATGGAACTCAGTTCCATTGTCCTACGCATCTCTACAGTCTATTAAAAACTGGTTCAGCAGGTATGCCGCCCAACTAAACATTACTCCTTTTGTGCATTGCACAACTACTATAATAACGCCTCCCTACGCTTCTTATTTTCGACATTTCCTCAATAGTTTGCAAGCCATGAGCTTGTTGGAAAACCTTGTCATGTTATCTTTGATATCCTTGAGTATGATGCCTCTATTTCCCCAACCGGTATCAAATTGCGCTTTTACTAGCTCTGTTAATTCCTTCTCGTGCGTTATTAGAAAACTTATAGTTTTGAACTTTTAATTCTTGTGTTTTTACCTTTTAGAAATAAAATTTGATAAAAAAGAAAAAAACTTAGGAAATTTCCTTTTAAATTTAAAATAAATTCATTGGTCATTATATATAAATAAAGCACTTACAATAACGCTCTTCAATGAGGTATACTATTTGATCGAACAGTTCAGGTGATCTCCGAAATATAAAAGTTTCTTGAGTTTTAAAGATAATATTTAACGGTCGCTTCGGAGATTCACACTTCGGGTGTGCCAAGATATTTAAACAACGAAAACCCCGAAGTCCCAAAGATAATTCTTTGCAATAATTCCTAAAGGACTTATGGATGATTCATAGGACACGGTCATTTAAAAATATTTTATTGGGCTAACACATGGCACTTATTTTTAACACTTTCGTTAGATGATTCACATGATTTCAAGTGACATGTGTCACCTCTCCTTTCTTGACACATCATCAAGAATGATGTCATCTCTGCCACATCACTTCGAGAGATTTCCTTTCGGGATTTTAAACAAAGATTGATTTCACAAACTGTCAAAGTATCAAAGCGTCGAAGTAATGAATATTACAAAAAGTAAAAAGTGTTTTAAAGAGTTAATAAAACATTTAATAAATTTAGTTAATCATGATTAAGTATTAATTAATCACTTCGCAGTTTCAGACTTCAAAATATTTTCATCCTGTCACATCCAAACCTTTTGAATGTCGAACCGTCGAAGTATTAATGACATTTATGATTGACTAAGGTTAATGATTTCAATAAAGATTGTGAATCACCAGGTGATAAATTCCATTAAGTTTTTAATAAATTCTTCGTCAGTAGATCTATATGAAGATCCATAGAATTTATGAATAAAACATTTCGAATTTCAAAGTCATTTTACCATTTACAATTAGCAGTTTTTCATTCAGTAAAGATCTTACAGACTTCTCTTGTTACAGGCAGGCTAATTTTATTTCCTTAAGGATTATGGCACCACTAAAAGTTGTAAGGAAGCTTGATGCATCAGGTGATGATTCTAATCCAAATGCATATGTTCTATTAGACACAACTCTGTGATTTACGAACACCATTAAGTCTTGGAAGCAGGTTTATGATATCTTAGTGCATGAGATTATTAACTATCCATTCGACTCTGCCGATGAAGACAACGAGTCATTTTCAGCCAAGCTTAGATTGGTAGCACAGTCAGAACTACATAAGATTGTTGCATGGATTAGAATTATACCCTACAATGATATGATAAATTAGGCTTTGGAACACATCGACATCTAAACCAGAAGCATCAACAACCACCAGTAGACCATCGTCGTCTCTTTTCGATCAGAGAATCTACAAGTAATGTATAAGCTTTCTCCTACACCCAAATATAATTACAATGCAACACTTCTCATAGATTTCTAGAGAAAATAATGCACTCAATACGGTAGAAATGGTCATGATATAATCAAGACCCGGTGGGGACATCTGGATAAATTCAGAGCCGACACTCATGGTATGTATTCCACTTCGTCCTTAGATGCTCATATTTTATATATAGCCATGATGCTTTGTCGTCTATTTGGGAATTTTATGGGATTAATTGGTAAATGCAGACATAAACAGATCTCCCTAAATCCACCTGGATCTAGAACAAAATAGAACATAATATGACGTTTTCCCTAAGATCTAACTATTGAGTTTACTAGTTAACAAGAGATAGGCAACATCTATTTAAATGCCACTTCCTCTTGACATTGTCATCCTAGCTCCACTCCGGTGCTCCTGTGATATTGAATCTGCAAGGGAACACAAGCCAACCAAAGTGAAAGAAATCCAATATACTCAACAAGAACTTATGCATGTGATCAATGAATCATACAATAAAACAAGACAAGTTTTATGGGAAAGAAACA
>ML788408.1:449809-482759 GCA_009831015.1 Picea engelmannii
TGAGAACTTGACTCAATGCAATATGCCTGCAAATAGTCCTCAACTACCAAGTAACACAAGCATATGGTGATAATATATGATGTTAGCACATTCAATAGCATAATCCATCAACATTCATAACAAATATTCCCATGGAATAATAATTCAAATATTTGTAAGATGTTAATTGGATGAGAAAAGAGTATTTCTATTAAGATATAAAAAGTGAATAAGTTACAGACTTATGTGTCAGCACGGATTGAAACTGAGAAACTAAGTTCCTTCCAGTTGGGCCTCCACCACTTCAATCCTCCACCAAAGGCAATCTCATATAAGAGAGACAATGAAGTTCCTAATCAGTAAGGGAAGAGCTTGGGGGATGAACAATGTGTTCAGACTTAAAGGACAAAGGGATGCAGACTCAATGTGAAGTGAATAATTTCTCCAGAGTAACTTTGCTCTCAAAGTTGAATTATTTATCCTCTTTTCCATAGCTCGGATTTGGCCCATTTATATCCTTCAAGTGGAACTGAAGCATCGAGTCAGAAAGTTTCCATTATATGGAAAGCCAAGGATCATTGATATCATGACATGACATGGAAACCCAACACCATTTTTCAATTTTGCGCACATTTCCCGATGTACGCGGGTTGTAGTGGTGCAACCTGCGTATACGCATGTTGTATAGTAGGCAAAGTGCGCATATGTGGAAAAAATATATTTTTATCTCTGGGATTTACAAAAAGGGACTTCAATTTTGCATAGGGAAATGGAAAAAGTCCTTTTGTACAAGATTGCATGGGGTGAGGCAAATCTTTCTATAACATTTCACCCCCTCTTGGGCTACGTCCACAAAGATTTGGCTTCTCTGCTCTTTTAATTAGTCTACTGCAAAATATGGCGTTGCACACATTACATATTCACTCATACAATCCTGATAAGATTAAGGAGCCTCTGCTAGATCACACCAGGCTCCCCAGCCTATGATCTAGCCCTAAAAATATACCTTACTCGACTCTTCTACAACTCAACAACTTTCAACCACAATTATCAACAATCTTTTTCTATTTACTTAACCGAACAGACAAAACCCTAACCTAGACCTCCTAGATTCTTATTTATACTATTTTATAGGCTTATAGTCATTACAACCCTTATTAAAAACCCTAACCCTAACATGGTTAGGATTTTCTTCCTCCTTGCACTTGGATTTTCCTCTTGCATGCTACTTTTCCTTCATTTTTTGCATGTTGCTTTCTTGTCAGTTGTTGCATGTGCTCCAAAATTAGGTCTTTCCTTCCAAAAATAGGCCTTTCCTCAAAATAGGCCTTTCCTCAAAATATGCATGCACCCAACAGGCCCCCAACACTAACATGTGGCTCGTCCCGAGCCACTCAGGTAGTGCACGCTCCTTGTACTATTGTGTCCAAACCGTGGAATGTTTTTGCTAGTTCCCTTCCTTTTTCCTTGACCTGTGAAGCTTTTCCTTTTAGGGCCTCCATTGACTACGTTGTTATCTCTTCCTGCATCAATGTTGCACCATATGTGTGTGCTTGTTACATACTTTTCTTCTCTTCCATCAACTGCGCAATCATTTGTGTTGCTTGTTCTTGGAGGGGTTCCAATTCGGCTTATCTTTATTGCTTCTTTGTCTGTGCAGTTTTCAACTCTGTCTGTAGATTATTCATGTCTTGAGTTCCCTTCAAGTTCTCTATGATGCTCATTTTTTTCTACCTTTTCTTTATCTCTTGTATGGAAGCGTTGATTGTCTCCTCTTCTTGGTCCCACTACTAGACCTTCTCGTCTTCTTCCAGGATAGTCCATATCTGCGTGGCTCTGTCGAAAAAATCTTATACTTCCTTTGCTTCTTTCTCCATCTTATCTATCTAGAGTGCATATTGTTGTTCTCTCTGTTCTCGAACTTTGAGAGGATTTGAGCATTGAGCCTTTGTTTGAGCTCCTCAATTTCCTGCTTATATTTGTCAATTTTTTGTGAGATCATGTTGATCTTCTCCTATGCACTCCTCTCAGGTGCTTGCATGTTGTCTGGGATGCGATCATAAACCTTTTTTAATCCCTATTCCAATTTATTTGTGCATCCTTTCTCCTCTTATTTCTCCGAATTTAGTTGGTCGCATGCGATTTGTATCATTTCAACAACTCCTCTACCCACCTCCAAGTTGGTTTCATCTGCGCGGGCCCTAGATTGCACCTCTTTCATTACACTGGCCGTACAATGCCTTGGTGGGTATTTGTTCCATGATGACTTCAAATTTCTCCACGTCCCACATGGTTTTCTGTGCAGTCTCCTGATCCATTCTGATCATTTGGCATGTGACTATAAAATTATCCATGTCTTGGACTACCAACTGCACTCTCTCCTCTCATTATTTCTGTGTAGGGGGTCACTCTACCTTTTCCTGTTGCTGCGCTACAGCATGTGGTTTTTCCTATCTCTATAATTTTTGGAGATTCTCATGGACTTCTATGATCTTGGTCGTGATCTCTTCATGTTTCACCTCTATAATGCATACCACTTATTCCTCCTATCTTGGACTTTGTTCGTGACTAGCTCAGTATCATCATCTGTTAGGGTGATGACTGGGTCTTATGTGTCATACTTTCTTTTCTTGTGTGCCTCTTTTTCCTGCGTTGGTTTCCTTATTGTTTGTGAGGGTTGCGCTCTACTTGTTGTACCTTGGACCCTGTCTTCTCCAGCCTATGGAGTATCCTTCTTTCTGGTCTATGACTCATTTCTTGTCCTTGTTGTTGTTGTAGCTATCCTTGGTCATTTCAGTACTATGTTGCTCCTGGTTGGTTGATTCTACATTGTATCCATTCTAGTATTATTTGTTGGGTTGTTTTTTATCGCTGAAGAGCCTGCTTTAGCCTTGTTATTAGGCCTAGAGGATTGCGTCGTGATTGGCCTTGTTATTGGTTTTGATACTGGCAACTGCCACTGCGCAGGCCAGTATTTAACTATCCAGTCCACTTCTTATTTGGTGATGCAATAATTCATTTCTATCCATGCGTTCTTTGGATCCCTTGCGACCTGGATCCACATGTGGTGTCAGGATGCCTTGAACTTGGCTATCTGATACAAAAATATCTTTTAACGACAATGGTTGAGTTTTAAAGCATGAATTAATTAACCATTTAGGAAACTGATGAAAGAGGAATAATTAATGAAGAAACATGGAAGCCATATAAACATATACAGATCTGGAAATAAGCATAAAAAAACTGCAAACCATAACAAGAGAAGTTGATAATGCAGTTTGACAATCTCGCCTATGTCTCTGGGCCTTTGTCTCAATGGGTGTGGTTTTCTTATTTTTGTTCAAATATTCAAAAGTACATCATATTAGTACCAAATGGCTTACAAGCTTATCTGGTCGTGTTCTACCAGATATCAAGAACCCAAAAAAACTGACAGCACTGAAAATAGATGAACGAAGCTCCCATAAATGGCCCACAAAGGTGCTCTCCTCAATGGCGTCCCTGCATAAAAATGGCTTTGGCTTGGAAATTCTTCATCATTTATCTTTTTTGAACCCCTCCCCATGGCTCCAAGAACCTATAGTTTATATATACTAGAAATGGATAACAACCTCCCAACTTCTACCCAAGATCTGGCCTCAAAAAAGGTCCAATATCCCCCAAAAATGGGCTAAATCTCCCAAAATTGTTGAAAAATCCATTAAAAATCATATATTATAGTTATAAAACCCACTTTTGCAAATAATTAGGACGCATTCCCTTTTCTCGTGAGCTCCTGATCCTATGGAGTGCCTCCATGTGGCCTTGGTCTAATCTGGTAGTCCACTAGCCCCCCGACGGTTATGGGTCATGATCCTATGGCCTGGGCATATGGCCCAACTCTTACCTTCCATGCCCCATAATGGATAGACTAGCCCCTGGTTGCAGTCATTGGTTACGCGACTTGGTCAATGGGATAGATCGGATGACCAAGGCTAACCCCTAAACCTCTGCGCCAACAATTAACACAACGTGCATATGCTATGGACGTATGCAACCGAGATCTAGGGGCTTGGAGCTACAACCAATCTTGCGCCAAAAGGTATAAGGTGTGTCAATATGTGTAGAGACAAATGACCGTGGGATTGGGCCTAGCCCCAACCTTTTACCCCTCCTCCATGACACATAGTTCACTTTAAATATATGTTTTATACCATAGTAATCAAGGAACATCATGGGCGGGCTGGCTAGACTGGCTCTGCCAAAGCTCTTCCAACCCAGCCGGAGGTCACGGGTTCGACTCCCCAGGACTCCAAAACGTTTTCCAAACATTATGACCAATGGAGGGGTGTCACATGGCACCATGCTACTTTTCCACAAACTTCCACATGTCAATAGTTCATTCGACCACTTGTCTACCTACATCAGCACCTGTCCACATCAGCTACCAGTCCAGTCAGCGCCATGTATCATACAGACCTTGCCACGTCAGTTGTACAGATGTGCCACATGTCACCCTTGCAATGGTGCCATGTGTCACAGCTTGACTAATCCACATGTCTTCCCTATCAGTGTGCCATCTCACTGCCATGTCACATGTATGGACTGTACGACCAGCTGTCATGTCAGCACTATACAGACTATACGAACTGCACAGTCATCAATTTTTGGTTGTTTGACAAAACGAATAGATCGATATATATTTCTCATATGACGTTTTTTTGAGCCCCTTCAATTTGTGTTGGGTTCGTATCGATGAGGCCTACGCACACGTCTGTTTTGAAGCCATTCTGAGCACTTTGACTTTTAGGCCTTCCTGGACCCATTTTGGTCTCGAGATCCAATTTTGGATCACACCTCCCCACTAAAGACATTTTGGTCCTCCAAAAGGTTACTGGCCATTCATCAAGTGCGGGATAGGCCACCCCACTTGTTCTCTGTTTTTAAACTATGTCCTATGCACCTGTCTCATCAAGATCAACTGTAAGACAACCATGATAACTGACAGCATATTGTTAGCAACTTGTACTTTGTCACATCTTACTGAAGCCACTATCATCCATGTTGACAACATTACTAATGATAACATCATAAATATGACTGCAAACAAGCTAATATATTTGTAATACTTGCATGACATTAGCTTATCTTGAAGCAAAGTGTGATTGATCTTCCATTCTACAATCATCTCATGTTCTTGCTTAAGATCAATTACTTGATTTGAAACAATTACAGGTGTGTTTCTTGCATGAGCCACCTTTCTTAATTGCTCCATTGTTTGAAGGGATTGATTGGCTATTAAATGATGAGCATGTACCACATATTCTTTGCATGCTTTGATTCAATGATATTGATTCTTTTCCCTGTAGAAGATTGTTTTACGATCATACAAGTAAGGATTTCCTAAGACCATTCCACATTCATTGAGTGGCACCACATCACATATTACCTCGTCCAAAAACTTAGATGAAATTATAAACTTTAATGTGCATTGCTCTGTTATGTGCAATTGATGATTGTTTCTTATCCATTTAAGTGTGTAAGGCTTATGAAGCATCTGAGTGTTTAATCCCAATTGTTTAACCAATTCTTCTAAAATCAAGTTAGATTGGGATCCACTATCTATCAATGTGTCTACCTTAGTGTGTCTCATAATGAGCCTTATGTGAAACAATTTACTTCTAGCATCAAATCCATCACCAATTTTACCTGTCAAACCAACCAATGAGACTCTAGATTCATCATCTGAATCTGATCCCAAGTATGTTGGTCGTGATCTTGTGGAAATTGTTTGCCTCCCTTTCCTTTGTTTGAACCACTTTGGTCTCTTCTCAGGATGCCATTGCCAGCAATGGTCCTCATCATGCCCCTCTTTCTTGCAATGCTTGCAAGAGGGCTTCTCTTCCTTTCTGGCCACTGAATTTTCCTTCTTTCCATTCCACTTCCATTTGTCCTCTTTTCTTGGAGACAATTCCCCTAATACACCAACCCCCACTTTATCTGCTTCAATGTATTTAGCTTGAACAGAAACTCATCAATATTATTAGGTCCAATCATAAATACAATGTTCTGAATATGTGCAGGTAAACCTCCTATATACTTCATAAGAGTTTCTTGGGTATGTAAAGCAATATCTAACATCAATGCCATCTTACGAAAACCATCTGTGTATTCTTGCATTGTTTGTTTTTTTCTTAGTTTAAGACCTTGCCCTTCGATTAAACATTTCTCTTTATAACCCAAAGGATATAATTTCTTTCTAAGTGCTGAAATAAAACTTTTCCATGATGGAAATACATTACCCACTTGTTGCATGCAATTTTTCAACTTGCTTTGCCACCAGATGAGTGATGTGCCTACAAGTCTAAGTGATGCCAACTTGATTTGAGTTGCCTCATCCTTGATTTGTTGCACACTGCAATAAACCTCCATCTGTCTGATCCAGTTATCAAGCCTCTCTACATTAACTTCACCATCATACATGGGTAATTCAAATTTCACATCAAGTTTAAGTAAAGACATTTCTTGTTTATGTTTATGGGAATGTTTTCTTGCGGTGCTTTTAGAACTTGAAATTGAAGAAGAAGAAGTTGATGGAGAAGAAGGAGGTGAAGGAGGAATTTGAGGATGATCCTCTCCTTCTTCACTTTTGACCTTTGAAGATTCACCTAGATTCAATATCTTCCATTCCAAGTAATCCTCATATAAAACCTTCATCATCTTCAACATGGTGAAGAAAGTTTTTCGAAACTCTTTCTCCTCATGAGAAAGTCCCTCTTCCAATGACATCTTCTCACTTTGAGAAGTTCTTTTTCTTGATCCAATCTTTGGATTCTCTTCAACAATCTCGCCTTCACCACGATTCATATTTTCTCTAGTAATCATGCAAACTCAAAAATCAACTGTCAACTAGCCCTGATACCACTTGATCCGAAAATATCTTTTAACGACAATGGTTGAGTTTTAAAGCATGAATTAATTAACCATTTAGGAAACTGATGAAAGAGGAATAATTAATGAAGAAACATGGAAGCCATATAAACATGTACATATCTATAAATAATCATAAAACAACTGCAAACCATAACAATAGAAGTTGATAATGGAGTTCGACAATCTCGCCTATGTCTCCAAGCCTTTGTTTCAGTGGGTGATGTTTTATTATTTATGTTCAAAGATTCAAAAGTACATCATATCAGTGCCAATGGATTACAAACTGATATGTTCATGTTCTACCAAATCTAAAGAACCCAACAAAATTGACGGCACTGAAAACGGATGAACAAAGCTCCCAGAAATGGCCCACAAAGGTGCTCTCTTCAATGGCTTCCCTGCATAAAAATGGCTTTGGGTTGGAAATTATTCATCATTTCTCTATTCTGAACCCCTCCCCATGGCTCCAAAAACTTCTATTTTATATAGAATAGAATTGGGTAACAACCTCCCAACTTCTCCCCAAGATCTGGCCTCAAAAAGGGCCCAATATCCCCCAAAACTGGGCTAAATCTCCCAAAACTCCTAAAAAATCCATTAAAAATCATATATTATAAATATAAAGCCTACTTATTCAAATAATTAGGGCGCATCCCCTTTTCGCGCGAGCTCCTAGTCCTATGGAGCTCCTCCATGTGGCCTCGGGCTAATCTGGTAGTGCGCTGGCCCCCCCACGGTTCTAGGTCCTGGTCCTATGGCCTGGCCATATGGCCCAACTCTTACCTTCCACGCACCATAATGGATAGACTAGCCCCTGGTCACAGTCGTTGGTTACACCGCTTGGTCAGCGGGCTAGCCTGACCGACTGGGGCTAACCCCTAAACCTTTGTGCCTACAGTTAACACAATGGGCATATGCTATGGACATATGTGACTGGGATCTGGGGGATTGGAGCTATAACCAATCCCATGCCAAAAGGTATAACCAATATGCGTAGAGACAAACGACCGCAGGCTGGGGCCTAGCCCTGGCCCTTTACCCCTCTGTCATGACACACAGTTCACTTTAAATATATGTTTTATACCATAGTAATCAAGGAACATCACGGGCAAGATGGCTAGCTCGACCTTGCCAAATATCTTCCAACCCAGGCTAGAGGTCATGGGTTTGACTCCCCGAAACTCCAAAACGTTTTCCAAACACTACGACCAATGGAGGGGTGCCATTTGGAAGCCCATGTCTGGGCCACGTGGCACCATGTTACTTGCTCACAAAATGGCACGTGTAAACAGTTCATTCGACCACTTGTCTGCCTACGTCAGCACCTGTCCACATCAATTGTCAGTCCAGTCAACGCCACGTGTATTACGGGCCTTGACACGTTAGCTATACAGACATGCCACGTGTCACCCTTGCAATGGTCCCATGTGTAATAGTCTGACTCATCCACCTGTTTTCCCTGTCAGCATTCCATATCACTACCACATCACCTGTACAACTGTATGGATTGTACGGTCAACTTCCACGTCAGCACTGTACGGACTGCACAGTCATTAATTTTCACATGTTTGACAAAACGAACAGATTGCGAAATCTTTCACATACGATGTTTGTTTGATCTTGTTCAAGTTGAGTTGGGTTTGTATCGATGAGGCCTACACACACGTTCATTTTGAAGCCATTCTGAGCACTTTGACTTTTAGGCCTTCCTAGACACATTTTGGTCCCAAGATCCAATTCTGGATCACTATCCCTTCGGTCTCTTGGATCACCTCCACATGTATGTTCCATATATTCGTTGTGTGTTGCTATATATCTTCCAGCAACATTGAAAAACATGTGTTGTTTTCTTCTTGTGTCTTATTATCCTTGGCCTACCAGAGTGACTCATATATGGTCGCATAACATTTCCCCATCCTATCCAAGAACGCTAATAATTTTGGCTCCTTCCATCCTACAAATGCTATCAAAATGATCAACCAGGATTAATGGAACTCAGTTCCATTGTCCTACGCATCTCTACAGTCTATTAAAAACTGGTTCAGCAGGTATGCCGCCCAACTAAACATTACTCCTTTTGTGCATTGCACAACTACTATAATAACGCCTCCCTACGCTTCTTATTTTCGACATTTCCTCAATAGTTTGCAAGCCATGAGCTTGTTGGAAAACCTTGTCATGTTATCTTTGATATCCTTGAGTATGATGCCTCTATTTCCCCAACCGGTATCAAATTGCGCTTTTACTAGCTCTGTTAATTCCTTCTCGTGCGTTATTAGAAAACTTATAGTTTTGAACTTTTAATTCTTGTGTTTTTACCTTTTAGAAATAAAATTTGATAAAAAAGAAAAAAACTTAGGAAATTTCCTTTTAAATTTAAAATAAATTCATTGGTCATTATATATAAATAAAGCACTTACAATAACGCTCTTCAATGAGGTATACTATTTGATCGAACAGTTCAGGTGATCTCCGAAATATAAAAGTTTCTTGAGTTTTAAAGATAATATTTAACGGTCGCTTCGGAGATTCACACTTCGGGTGTGCCAAGATATTTAAACAACGAAAACCCCGAAGTCCCAAAGATAATTCTTTGCAATAATTCCTAAAGGACTTATGGATGATTCATAGGACACGGTCATTTAAAAATATTTTATTGGGCTAACACATGGCACTTATTTTTAACACTTTCGTTAGATGATTCACATGATTTCAAGTGACATGTGTCACCTCTCCTTTCTTGACACATCATCAAGAATGATGTCATCTCTGCCACATCACTTCGAGAGATTTCCTTTCGGGATTTTAAACAAAGATTGATTTCACAAACTGTCAAAGTATCAAAGCGTCGAAGTAATGAATATTACAAAAAGTAAAAAGTGTTTTAAAGAGTTAATAAAACATTTAATAAATTTAGTTAATCATGATTAAGTATTAATTAATCACTTCGCAGTTTCAGACTTCAAAATATTTTCATCCTGTCACATCCAAACCTTTTGAATGTCGAACCGTCGAAGTATTAATGACATTTATGATTGACTAAGGTTAATGATTTCAATAAAGATTGTGAATCACCAGGTGATAAATTCCATTAAGTTTTTAATAAATTCTTCGTCAGTAGATCTATATGAAGATCCATAGAATTTATGAATAAAACATTTCGAATTTCAAAGTCATTTTACCATTTACAATTAGCAGTTTTTCATTCAGTAAAGATCTTACAGACTTCTCTTGTTACAGGCAGGCTAATTTTATTTCCTTAAGGATTATGGCACCACTAAAAGTTGTAAGGAAGCTTGATGCATCAGGTGATGATTCTAATCCAAATGCATATGTTCTATTAGACACAACTCTGTGATTTACGAACACCATTAAGTCTTGGAAGCAGGTTTATGATATCTTAGTGCATGAGATTATTAACTATCCATTCGACTCTGCCGATGAAGACAACGAGTCATTTTCAGCCAAGCTTAGATTGGTAGCACAGTCAGAACTACATAAGATTGTTGCATGGATTAGAATTATACCCTACAATGATATGATAAATTAGGCTTTGGAACACATCGACATCTAAACCAGAAGCATCAACAACCACCAGTAGACCATCGTCGTCTCTTTTCGATCAGAGAATCTACAAGTAATGTATAAGCTTTCTCCTACACCCAAATATAATTACAATGCAACACTTCTCATAGATTTCTAGAGAAAATAATGCACTCAATACGGTAGAAATGGTCATGATATAATCAAGACCCGGTGGGGACATCTGGATAAATTCAGAGCCGACACTCATGGTATGTATTCCACTTCGTCCTTAGATGCTCATATTTTATATATAGCCATGATGCTTTGTCGTCTATTTGGGAATTTTATGGGATTAATTGGTAAATGCAGACATAAACAGATCTCCCTAAATCCACCTGGATCTAGAACAAAATAGAACATAATATGACGTTTTCCCTAAGATCTAACTATTGAGTTTACTAGTTAACAAGAGATAGGCAACATCTATTTAAATGCCACTTCCTCTTGACATTGTCATCCTAGCTCCACTCCGGTGCTCCTGTGATATTGAATCTGCAAGGGAACACAAGCCAACCAAAGTGAAAGAAATCCAATATACTCAACAAGAACTTATGCATGTGATCAATGAATCATACAATAAAACAAGACAAGTTTTATGGGAAAGAAACAGATCTATGTATTATATTAAAGTGAAAGTGGAGATTACAACCAAAGCCTTCATGTCGCGAGGTATCCTTTCGATTCCCTTTGCTCCAACACACACACTTTCTCCAACCTTGAATGAAGAAGATCCACAATGACTTGATGAACTAAAATGAAGCTCTCAAGTATGAGATGAAGTAGAATTCCTCATCCAATTCTTAGCCTATTCAACCTTAACCTTGCTTAACCTTTTCCATGAGAGATCCCTCTTTATATAGGGGAAAGAGAGATGGTTTGAAGAGATTATGATGATCCAACCAAGTCAGAGAAGCGAGAAATATCCAAACCATTTGGACGCCACCTCATCTTCTAGAAGATCCCCTTTTAGAACTTTCGTGAAGTTTGAATTTTCCTTGGCTTTTGACATCATTGCACCCTAGATATAGTGCAGCCTGCGGAGACGTCATAGTCCAACTCTAGAGTAGGGAGTGATGATTATGCATCATCGCATCCTGTACCTTTTACAGCCTACGACGACCTTCTTTAATAGGGTTTTTGAGAGGAGAAATCCAGTCACTTTCCTCATGGAAAAAGACTCTTTTTGGGAACATGAACACATGTTTGTCAATGGATCACTGGGTGACCAAAATAATGTGTAACAGGGAAAATGAACCCTGTGCATTTCTCAATTGAGTGGGTATCCATAATGAATGAAGTAGCTGAGGGTTATACCTTCAATTGGGATAAAATGCTATCTGATAACCTGTCCAAGTAAATTGTTGAGTATCAATCATCAAAATCAAAAGGGAAACTTGCTCCTTTTTACATGTCTTCATATATTATGGATGCCATTTGTTTCATGACCCAATTCCCCCTGATGAACTGGAGTTGGACCTCGGCCAATTCTAAGCCAATACATTTCTACCACTCCAAATTATGGGAAGAAAATGCCAAAGATTTATTTTATGAAATTTGTCATAGCATAGTGGTACATGTTCACATAGATATCTATGGCCACTCGCCGCCCATGATTTCAGAAAATATTATGGGGAACTTAGGCACACTTGCAAACTGGTTCATCGAGGATAATTTCTCCTATATTAGAGTATTTGGTTGTTTTGTTCCTCCTCATGCCCTTCCACAGTTTTTACCCAACAGGCTAGTGTGCAGAGAAGTGGCATACCAAGCAGTAGCACTAGGTATCACCAAGGATTTGAAAGCGGCTCAGAAAAAGGTTTGGCCAACTTTTCCCATTCAAGTTGGTATGTTCACATTGTTAGATTTTGGTCATTCCAAAGTTGAAGCTGCAGCTCTGGAAGATGTCAAATTAGTCGACATTGAATTCAAGAGACATTATCCACATAAGATAGTGGAGAATCATTTGGCTCAATTTATCATGAAGCGATACATTCATGAGGATTCTACTTATGATGAGATGTCCAGGGAAGTTATATCCTATGAAGAAGTTCAAAACAGATTCCAGACTCTGCCTCTTGACCAACAGGTTGGTTTCCTCATCTTTCAAAAGAATAAACGAAACAATTTTCCAAAGATATTGCAAGGAGAGTCAAAACCCATGCCTTCTTCACAAGAATTTAAACCCACATTATCTGAGCCAAGTTGCTCCACTAAGCACAAAGATGAAGAATTCCCAAAAATTTCAGAAGGGTTATTTCAAGAAATAATAACATCATTGTCAGGTTTGAGTCATCAGCAAATATTAGCTCAGTTTGAATATTTCATGAATCAGGCACAAGCTATTCCTCATTCAACACTAGCTACTCCTGTTGGCACCCCAAATACAATAGGTCAAGAATATTCCACAACAATTATTTCTCTTATTCCATCATTAACCCCTTTACAGACAATTTTTGGAGCTCCTAGTTTAGAGCTCATTCATGTAGGTGATCTTACCCCTATCTTTCCTGAAGAGTTGCCTCCCTCAAGTTTCTTTTTCAGCAAGAAATGAAAATCTATTGTAAAAAGAGAATCTCACCAAAAGGATGGAGTAATCACTAAAAGGAAAATATTAGTGTATGATGGGAATGACCAAGATGATCCTAAGTTTGGAAAAGAAGTTGCAGATTCACTAGGGGATTTTGCCACTTCCAATCAATGGTCAGTAGACAATTTAACCAAATAACTGCAACAGAAATTTATCTTGGTGTAGCAATTGCGGAATGAGATACATAGTACAGAACAGACTGTTAGAAGTAGAATGAATCAAGACATTGAACAAATCAGGGCTAGTTATCAACATAAAATGAAGTAGTTATAGGATAAACTCGAGCTGATCTACCAGAGTTCATAGACCAACAAAGGTTTGATCACTCAGCAGAACAATTTGATTGAACAGTTGCAGGCCAAATTGGCCCTAACAGAGAACACAACAATATATATTACTTCCTTCAAAACACAAGCATCAGAAATCAATGAGAAGATGGAAGTTGTCCAATAGGAGATATATCAAAAGATAGATGTTATTCAGAAATGTTATCAGACAATAAACCTTTCTCTTAAAAGTATTTATGTCAAGGAAAAAGATGTATGTGCATCTAGGTCTAAGTTTCAGGAATTTATCATATGCAGGTAGAAAGCTAATATACCTAGTCTCGCCCCTTTCTCACATTATGAACAAGTGAAGGAAGAAATGGCCCTGAAATTCTGGGAAACAAATATGGACGAAGGAAAGAAACTTGCTATAGATGCAAAGGAGGCTCTTCTGGAGGCATTATCTTCTGTAAATAAAAAAACTGATTGAATTTGAAGGAAATAATATCTCAGATGCATTGGGGCAGATTGAAATAGAAATGAACCAAGAAAGATCCAGAAAGAATAAGGAAAATATTCAGTCATTCATCCAATAGATGAACCAGATCGATTTAATCAAAATCAATGAGTTGTTTTTGAATCCAAGTTTATAATATCATATCACAGTCCAAGAAGTAAACAAGATCTAAGAGAAGCTACCACATGTACAAAGGAAGATGTTTTCCATTGAATTGAATGAAAAGATTGAGCCTTCAAGATTCGTGGTAGCATTGATGGACATGTGCACCCAATTAAATGAATAGAGGAAAGTGAGTGCAGTTGGGAGAAAATAAAGGAACATATACAACGCCAATGCATCAAAACAAAACTCAGCAATATCTGCATTATGTTATTCTATTCAAATTGTATTTTATTTTTAGAACAGATATTGTGGAAAGTCCAATTGCTTATAGTTGAGACAATTTTGTATAAGTAGATAAATTTTAGATATATTCAAGGATTCTTCTAGCGTAATGTAAAAGAGAAAAAACTTTGAATATCAATACAAGTGCAAACAGAGATTCTAAGTTTCGTTCCATTTGATTTATGTGCTTCCTTTGTGTTTCCATCCCTCTGAATTTCTTTCTGTAGTTCTTGAAGAGTGAATGATTACAATTTATTAACATGTCTACTGTGATCATAATATATAAGAAGTTCATTCAGTAACATCTTTTCCTCTGTTATTACTGTGAGTAAAACAAGACACGTGACCTGTGTGAATTACTGCATTTTTATCTCCTTTCAAGGGTGCATCTTCTACTTTTCTTCTACTGCAAACAAGGTGAGACTTATCTGTAATTGATACCTGGATTTGTTTTAACAGTTTTTAAATCATTTCTACATCATTTGAAATTCTAATTGCAACTCAGATAATGAGATACAACATACCTATTGCCTTATCATTAATTTCATTTAAAGATTACTTCTTGGAAAACTAAAGGTAGAAAAAAGAACTTATAAAAACACTTCATTTTAAATCTTTGATGCCTAACATTATTCTTTGAGCCTTAGAATCAATATCAGGAACAACACGCACCTTATTATCCAGATATTCCTCTGGTTGTGCGTCGATTTTTGGTAGTCTTGTGATTTTGGAAATCAGTGCCACATCTATCTGTACTAGCCTATCCATCCACAGGATGCCTCCATGTATTTGGATGACTAGTTGTTTGACATAGAGCCACATTCTTACCACACCCAAAATGTGGTATATCCAATAAGTTCATAATACCCGAGTTATACAACCTGGTTATCCACTATGCTGGCTCCATTATTGGTTTACCCAGGGGTCCAATTTCCCCTATTTTTATTAAATAATTCTCCTCGGCCAAATCTAGGAATTTGGCCGCATCACACACATCATGTTCTATGTACCTAAGTTTTGGTACATTTCCCATCATATCATCCACAGTAATCACTGCGTCTAGGAGAAAAGGGAGTGTAATATCCATGGCATCATGCTCCTTTATTTTCTCTCCCACGGTAGATGGGCCTACCTCTGTTGGGTATATGTTCTCTTCTTCCCTTTTGGACTCCGACCGATTGGTGATATCCTCAACCAACACTTCCTCACCTTCGTGGTTCTATCGCGGTCCCATTGTTTCATTAGGATTCACAGGCGTATCAAAGTTAGGGTTCGAAATACCATTATCAGCCTGAGAGCTCTGCCCTATTTCCCCTTGTTGTGTTGTTTATGTTTCCTCTTCAACCCATGTCAGGTTGATTGAATCGATTTCCGAGGTGGTCACATCTTCGAGCTCTACCAAGTTTTCGGGTTGTCTCATTCTTTCTTTGTGTCTCTGACCCTGCCGAGTAACTCGTACATACTGGCATCAAGCATCAAACTTTGGTGGGGTCATTGACTCTCTAAGTCGCACACTCTCTTACTTCTCCATAAATTTCTAGCTAGGGTACGCACTTTGTATTTTTCTATGTGCTAAAACATTTCTAAGTGTTGAATAAACGTGTGCTTTCCACCTTTTAGAGACCCTGTCATGTCTGTTTTTCACTTTTTGGGTGCATTTGTGTCGAGTGTAATTTTTCTTGTGCGATGTCTTCTGATGTTTGTTGTGGTAATTACTGCGTGCAACTTTTTTCACACTTTCTTATGGTTCAGTCAACTTCTGCGTATTTTTGTGTTTTTCTTCCGTTTTCTATTTTTGTATTTTTTTTGTCTTCTTTTTCTCCTTTTTATTTATTTTTATCATTTTTCTATCCTAATCTCTGTTATAATACACTATATACATGCCTTTCCCCACTGCACTATAAATTTTAAGGGTTAGTAGGCCGACTGTCCCTATACATTTTCAGTCAACTACCATTGAGCATTCCTTTATGTGATGTTCCTCCCAAGTATTGTAGTTTCACAGATCTCCCATTGGTGACAATATTTACTTTATATGTCCCTATCCAATGCATTCTAAACTTCTGAGGGTGTTGAAAAAAATTATTGTCATAGATAAAATCTAGGTCTCCCTCCTTAAAAATCTTTTTTTTAATACTTTTGTCAGGCCAGACTTTGTCTCTTGCTTTTTGTACTTCGTGGTGAAATCCTGCTAGAATCATGTCCTCTTCCATTTCCATTAGTTGACTTAACCTTTCCTATACTATGCCCCTTTCTTTCATGTTGGTAATTGTTGTTACATGCAGGCTGGGTACTGTTATCAATCCAGGAGTCCTTCTCAGGTTGTAGCTTGAAGAAGCCTGGTAACTTAAAGTGTAATTGTTTTTGTGTTTATGTGTGGATCAAATGGGATAACTGACCTACTAGATTGGTATCAATACAGTCAAATGTATATAACCAAATGAGACAATGATTTCAAGAATTAATGATTAGATAGATAGCTTAACTGGTGGATGAAGAAAGCTATGCTTATTAACCAGAACACACATGTGATGGGTCAAATAAGATAGTGTAGATTACTATTAAATCAAGCTTATGAAGTAAAAAAATGAGATAACAATCATTAGCATTTAAGACAAACTCGAATCAAAGTACAGAAAGAGAAAGGTAATGGAAATCTAACATCAATAATGAAAGGAAACTATGATTTGTATTATATATCTGAAAGTCTATTACAATAGCATCAAGGGTTGTCTATCCAGACTCGAACCACGGTCCTCGGGATTGTTTTCCCCTATTTAATTGTTGTAAACTTTGGCTTAAATAAAATTTACAATAAAAACTATGATCCTATATGGAAGGATCGAGAAAACTAAAAATAGCATGATATAAAACTAATTACAAAATTATAGGAACAGATCTTATATAAAAGGAGTCAAACTCCTATCAATCTGATGGTCTTCAGTATATCTATGTAGTCTTCAAGGAGATGACAAGGCAACTTGGAATCCTTTTGGACACCTGGGCCTATCTTCAACTAAAAATAGAATCCCTTTGAGCCTTTTATCCATAGTATTTGCCTCAGAATCTGGGGGGATAGGATGATTTATATCCATTTAAATATTGATGTTGATTTGAAACCTTCTTCGAATGAACTGAAAACAGAAAGATTCAATCTGAGAAAAATTATTAACATTCCACCTGTGTCTGCGCTTTCGACAGCTTATAGGTATGAAACAAAGTGGGATTAGTTGTCGAAAGCTCTACTTTCGACAGCTAACAGTGCCTTTTATAAACCTTCTAAGCTGTCGAAAGTGCAGGTCTTCAAAATCTGTAAAAATGAATTTTCATTCTGTTCTTGCCTCTTATTTCTAGCTTCAAGCAACAAGAAAACTCCATCTTCCATGGCTTCTTGTTTGTATTGAGATGCTATGCTCTGTCTTTATTTTATTTGAGTTTTAAAGAAAAATCTTTAACATCTAATCCTTTAGGTATATTCCCAATTTTTCATTATGCCCCTTTGCATTGTATGGATTAGAGTAGAAAACCATCTAGTTATTGTGCTTACTCTATTTGGCCAAATAACTTACTTACATTTTCAGGAGTTAATTTGCGATCAATAGCCTTTAATCTCCTTCATATGAAGTCGATCAAATTGACTAAAGTTGCGATGGTTGGGAAGGTAAAAGCAATAAAATCCTGTGCATTCTTTGAAATGATCTTTCATTGAATACAGTTCGGATTCCTCTCTATTTTCAAGACATATGGTTGCATGTAGTTGGCCATGGAAAATACTGAGAACAGATCCACTTATTCAAGAGTGATTGTGTTTTAACTAGATCTGGTAGCTGGACTTTAAAACCTGATATCTACCAATATGTTTCGTGGCCACATGTACCCACCCTCCAGGGGCTGCGTAGAGATCCAGAAGGGACCTGGCCGAAAAGAAAAACCTACACTTTGTGTCTAGTTTCACTATTTTGAACACTTCTCTGGACTTGTAACCTTTCTCTTAATCTGCAGTGCTATATAATTTGGCACATTCACTTGCGAATAAAGCTTCCAACCACATTGATCTGAAATTTCCCTTTGACTTATGTAATCTCAACTCTGGGCACCTAGATCAGGGTATCTGGTAGAAAGGTTTTCAGTCAGTGTACAGAACCAGGAAGAATTTCATCGTCTATATTTGATGTGTTGACTTGTTTGTTGACTCGGGGCTTAAGTTTGTGTGACATGTGGATATGACTCAGGAGTTGGCATGTTGAGTGATCTGGTCGATAAGATTAATTCATAGAATGGATTTTAAAACAAACCATCAAACCCAATAGGCTTAGACTTAGATATAAGGAGATTTTTAGTATATTGATAGCTTAAGCTTGTGATTTGAGATTAGTGACTCTAGACTTAGGACAATGACTAGATGCAATAGAGTAGGGCTAATAAATTTATTCATATTGCAGGTCAAGAGGAGAAAGTCAAAGGATGCTAGGCAAAAGAAATCATCGGGAGATTGATGAAGAACCTGGAGGTCAAGACATTAACCAAAAAACGGAGAAAAGAGTGTAATAAGTAAAAGTGATAAAAACACCCTCAAAAATACCATTGTATTTTTTATCGCTTACATCTGGCTCCAACTAGGATGGATACATCCATACAAGTTTTCCAAGAACCTAGTAGTTCCAGTCGCCTTTACCATTGGGATATGGAGTCATTTGGCATGTGCAACTGATCTTCTGCAAACCTGTAGCTTGCCCGTAGCCTGCTCTATTTATTCAACAACAAATAAATGAAAGAGTCTACTTGCTCAGATGAAGAGATTATTCTCCTATATACTCTTAATCTAACCATTGTACTGATGCTTAATCAAGTAAACTCATGCTTCCATTGAAGCCATGTCAGAAAATGATTTATTGAACCTGTTCTTGATCTTAATCCGAAAAATAATGGAATGCATAGCCAACAGAAAAGTGGTTTGAACAAATGATAAAGGCAACATATATTTGACAAAAATACTTTAACACATATTTTGCTCATATATTCCAAATAGTTTGCAATCAGGTCATTAAAACCACAAAAGAATACCTCTCTATGATGTTGTTCCAACTGAAAGAAACGTTGCTACTCTTTTCCTTCATAGATCTCAATGTTGAATATCGGTTGTTTGATATCTGTCTGAGAAGAATGGATGAACTGTTGATCTGGACTTTCAGTTCATCATCTTCCTCTTCGTATCTATTGCAATCTTCCTATGTCTGCAAATCATAAAAATGAGGGCTGCCTTTAGTATCTACTGCAAATCCGAAACTTTCACCTACTGATTTGTCAATCTTCTCATCATCTTTAAAGTTTTCAAAAGAAATAATATGATCTTCATGACAACCATCTTTAATAGATGCATTTAATACAATGTCAAAAGCATCACCGTGGTTTTCATAATGTGGATCATCAATCCCTTGATCATGATAAGATATATCTTATGTTGTAGCAAAGCCTTCATGAATATTTGGATCTTTGTTTAATAAATTGAAATCATGACAACATTTGGGATATAAAAGGTCATCTGAAAATATGCCTTTGCAAAACAAATGAAAGGTAGCATGAAAATATTCCAAAGAGATGATACTAACAATAGGAAGAGACTAGTACCAATCATGAGCAATTCCCTCTAATGAAAAAACAAAGAGCTTGATCTGAACATCATCATGCACAATTTGAAACCGATGAATGAAATCATGAAAATCCAGCAAATGTTCAGCTAGCACTTCCCACTCTTCTCCTCGAAATCTGGGAATACTATTTTCCCATTCATCTCTACTAGGCACTGGATTAGGGAAACCAACGATCTTTGAAAAATCATAGAAATCATATCTCTTAGCTAAGATATTGTTCATTTCATACCAGTGGAGTCGCCAAAATATTTCAGAACAATGGATTCACTACTGAATCTGTCCTTCATGGAGTCTCCATATAGATGATTACAACTGAAAATATGTCTAGACTTTGTCTATCATCAAAGTTGGACCATGTCATCTCCCAACGAAGTTGAGCTTCAATCTCCTCTCCCCGACAACGACACCAATTTGTTATCACTCCAGGAGTCCTTCTCAGGTTGTAGCTTGAAGAAGCCTGGTAACTTAAAGTGTAATTGTTTTTGTGTTTATGTGTGGATCAAATGGGATAACTCACGTACTGGATTGGTATCAAGACAGTCAAATTTATATAACCAAATGAGACAATGCTTTCAATAATTAATGATCAGATAGATAACTTAACTGGTGGATGAAGAAAGGTATGCTTATTAACCAGAACACACATGTGATGGGTCAAATAATATAGTGTAGATTACTATTAAATCAAGATTATGAATTGACAAAATGAGATAACAGTCATTAGCAGTTAAGACAAACTTGAATCAAAGTACAGAAAGAGAAAGGTAATGGAAATCTGACATCAATAATGAAAGGAAACTATAATTTGTATTATATATTTGAAAATCTATTACAATAGCATCAAGGTCTCTCTATCCAGACTCGAACCACAGTCCTCGGGACTATTTCCCCCTCTTTAATTGTTGTAAACCTTGGCTTAAATAGAATTTACAATAAAAACTGTGATCCTATATGGAAGGATCGGGAAAACTAAAAATAGCATAATATAAAACTAATTACAAAATTATAGGAACATATCCGATATAAAAGGAGTCAAACCCCTATCAATCTGATGGTCTTCAGTATATCTCTACAGTCTTCAAGGAGATGACAAGGCAATTTGCAATCCTTTTGGACAGCTGGGCATATATTCAACTAAAAATAGAATCCCTTTGAGCCTTTTCTCCATAGTATTTGTCTCAGAATCTGGAGGGATAGGATGATCTATATCCATTTAAAAATTGATGTTGATTTGAAACCTTCTTCGAATGAACTGAAAAAAGAAAGATTCGATCTGAGCAAAATTATTAACATTCTTCCTGTGTCTGTGCTTTCGACAGCTTACAGATATGAAACAAAGTGGTATTAGTTGTTGAAACCTTTTCTTTCGGCAACTAACAATTCCTTTTAGAATCTGTCTAAGCTGTCGAAAGTGCAGGTCTTCAAAAACTGTAAAAATGAATTTTCATTTTATTCTTGCCTCTTATTTCTAGCTTCAAGAAACAAGAAAACTCCATCTTCCATGGCTTCTTGTTTGTATTGAGATGTTATGCTCTGTCTTTATTTTCTTTGAGTTTTAAAGAAAAATCTTTAACATCTAATCCTTATGGGATATTCCCAAATTTTCATTATGTCCCTTTGTGTTGTATGGATTAGAGTAGACAACCATCTAGTTATTGCACTTACTCTGTTTGGCCAAATAACAAACTTACGCTTTCAGGAGTTAATTTGCGATCAATAGCCTTTAATCTCCTTCATATGAAGTCGATCAAATTGACTAAACTTGCTATGGCTGGGAAGGTAAAAGCAATAAAATACTATGTGTTCTTTGAAATGATCTTTCATTGAATACAGTTCGGATTCCTCTCTATTTTCAGGACATATGGTTGCATGTAGTTGGCCATGGAAAATACTAGGAACAAATCCACTTATTCAAGAGTGATTGCATTTTAACTAGATCTAGTAGCCGGCCTTTAAAACCCGATATCTACCAATATATTTCATGGCCTCATGTAACCACCCACCAAGGGCTATGAAGATATCCAAAAGGGACTTAGATGAAAAGAAAAACCTGAACTTTGTATCTAGTTGGACTATTTTGAACATTGCTCTAGACTTGTAACCTTTCTCTTAATCTGCAGTGCTATATCATTTGGCACATTCACCTACGCATAAAGATTCCAACCACATCGATCTGGACTTTCCCTTTGACATATGTAATCTCAGCTCTAGGCACCTGGATCATTGATAGGGTATTTGGTAGAAAGGTTTTCAGTCGGTGTACAGAACCAGGAAGAAGTTCATCATTTATAATTGATGTGTCAACTTGTTTGTTGACTCGGGGCTTAAATCATAGCTTAACTCCGGGCTTGAGTTTGTGTGACATGTGGACATGACTCGGGAGTTGGCATGTTGAGTGAATTGGTCGATAAGCTTAATTCATGGAATGGATTTTAAAACAAACCATCAGACCCAATAGGCTTAGACTTAGATATAAGGAGATTTTTAGTATAATTATAGCTTAGGCTTGTGATTTGAGATTAGCGACTCTAGACTTAGGATAGTGACTAGATGCAATAGATTAGGGCTAATAAATTTATTCATATTGTAGGTCAAGAGGAGAAGTCAAATGATGCTAGGAAAAAGAAATCACCAGGAGATTGATGAAGAACTTGGAGGTCAAGACATTAACCAAAAAACTGAGAAAAGAGCGTAATAAGTAAAAGTGATGAAAACACTCTAAAAAATACCATTGTATTTTGTATCGCTTACATCTGGCTCCAACGGGGATGGATACCTCCCTGCGATGTTTCCAAGAACCTAGTAGTTCCATTCGCCTTTACCATTGGGCTATGGAGTCATTTGGCCTATGCAACTGATCTTCTGCAAACCTGTAGCTTGCCCGTAGCCTGCTCTTCTTATTCAACAACAAATAAATGAAAGAGTCTACTTTCTCAGATGAAGAGCTTATTCTCCTATCCACTCCTACTCTAACCAATGTACTGATGCTTAATCAAGTAAACTCATGCTTCCAATGAAGCAATGTCAGAAAATGATTTACTGAACCCGTTCTTGATCTTAATCTGAAAAATAATGGAATGCGTAGTCAACAAAAAAGTGGTTTGAACAGAGGATAAATCCAAATTTCATCTGACAAAAATACTTTAACACATATGTTGCTCATAGATTCCAAATAGTTTACAATCGGGTCATTAAAACCACAAAAGAATACCTCTCTATGATGTTGTTCCAACTGAAATAAACGTTGCTAGTCTTTTCCTTCATAGATCTCAATGCTAAATACAAGCTGCTTGATCTTTGTCTGAGAAGAATGCATGATGAACTGTTGATCTGGACTTTTTAGTTCATCATCTTCCTCTTCGTATCTGCTGCAATATTCCTATGTCTGCAAATCAGAAAACTGAGGGTTGCCTTTAGTATCTACTGCATATCCAAAAATTTCACCTGTTGATTTATCAATCTTCTCATCATCTTTAAAGTTTTCAAAAGAAATAGTATGATCGTCATGATAGCCATATTTAATAGATGCATTTAATACAATGTCAAAAGAATCACCATGGTTGTCATAATGTGGATCATCAATCCCTTTATCATGATAAGAGATATCTTATGTTGTAGCAAAGTCTTCATGAATATTTGGATCTTTGTTCAATAAATTGAAATCATGACAACATTTGGGATATAAAAGGTCAGCTGAAAATATGCCTTTGCAAAACAAATGAAAGGCAGCATGAAAATCTGCCAAAGAGCTGATACTGGCAATAGGAAGAGACCGGTACCAATCATGAGCAATTCCCTCTAATGAAAAACCAAATATCTTGATATGAACATCCTCATGCACAATTTTCAAACGATGAATGAAATCATGAAAATCCAGCAAATGTTCAGCTGGCACTTCCCACTCTTCTCCTCGAAATCTGGGAATACTATTTTCCCATTCATCTCTACTTGGCATTGGATTAGGGAAACCAACGATCTTTGAAAAATCACAGAAATCATATCTCTTAGCTAATATCTTGTTCATTTCATACCAGTAGAGTCGCCAACAGATTTCAGAACAATGGAGTCGCTACTGAATCTATCCTTCATGGAGTCGCTAGATAGATGATTACAACCGAAAATATGTCCAGACTTTGTCTATCATCAAAGTTGGACCTTGTCATCTCCCAAGGAAGTTTAGATTCAATCTCCTCTCCCCGACAACAACGCTAATTTGTTATCACTTCAGGAGTCCTTCTCAGGTTGTAGCTTGAAGAAACATGGTAACCTAAAGTGTAATTGTTTTTGTGTTTATGTGTGGATCAAATGGGATAACTGACCTACTGGATTGGTATCAAGACAGTCAAATTTATATAACCAAATCAGACAATGCTTTCAAGAATTAATGATCAGATAGATATCTTAACTGGTGGATGAAGAAAGCTATGCTTATTAACCAGAACACACATGTGATGGGTCAAATAAGATAGTGTAGATTACTATTAAATCAAGCTTATGAACTGAAAATGAGATAATAGTCATTAGCAGTTAAGACAAACTTGAATCAAAGTATAGAAAGAGAAAGGTAATGGAAATCTGACATCAATAATGAAAGGAAACTATGATTTGTATTATGTATCTGAAAATCTATTACAATAGCATCAAGGTCTCTCTATCCAGACTTGAACCACAGTCCTCAGGACTGTTTCCCCCTCTTTAATTGTTGTAAACCTTGGCTTAAATAGACTTTACAATAAAAACTGTGATCCTATATGGAAGGTGTTAGTCTCAAGTTTTGACTATATTTTTTCCTATATCATGTCAGATATACCCCCATTTTCATATATAGTATCATTTCCTTCTGGCCTTACCATGACACATTTGACATCCTTTTACAACTAAATGGGGCTATTCAAGGTATTCCTATGATTCAAGTTATTTTTAATGTATTTTGATATTTTGAACTAATATTGATACTAACTTGGCATGAGTTAGGTACTTGTTCGTTTGAAACAGACTTATCAGTACTAGGTACCGGCTCACACTTAGTGGAGATGCCAAAGACTTGCACGACATGGCCAGATTGGATTGACAGTCCGATTCATATAATTGATTGCGTCATAACTCAATATGATGACTCAGGGCGAGATTGTAGAACTTTTTTATTTTAATGCTTTATGATCCACGCTTCTTGACACTGCGTGTCATGAAGCTGTGAAATTAGTTTTAACTGACTATGAGTCATTTTCGAATCTAAGATTCACTTAGATTAATGCACCTATGTTCAAGACTATTTGGAAAGGATCTATATGAACTGAGATCGCTCTCAAGGAACGTTGGTTATGATATGATATGTGATACGATTTATGATAATACAATTTGCTATGTGTTATGTTATTTGCTGTTAAAATGATTTGAGTTCGTTTATGAATTATGGAGCATGAAGTATGAAACAATTTTTGCATGGAATAATCTGAGTAGCTCTTGTTTCGTTTTAGGGCAATTGCACCTCTTGGTTGGGCCCACCAACAGGTTCAATTCACTGTCTCTTTTCCACAGTAGAGATAGTTTGTTTTTAGTTCTAGAATCTGCATGTGAGTTAGTTTTTGAACTCGAAATTACTCTGTTAAATTCTGGCTTAGCCATTTTTCGATTAGATCATTTTCAGTTTGATATTATCTCATAGATCGATGAATGTTGAATGAGTTATTTATCTTTGTAGAGTTTGAAGAATGAACCAAGTGCTTAATCTAGATTTGCTTTGTTTTCCAGTTTCCAGTATGATCATGATTTAAAGATAATTTGAGTTTAGACTTACTCTGTTCTGTTAGGATAGCTAGCTTGTAGTCTGATTAAAGGAAGCTTCCAGTACCTGTAGGGTAAAATAGGACATTTATTTGTTTCACCTGTGTTGGATTTAGAACTGCTTGATGCTTAGATTAAAAGGGTTTTAAAATGATTTCTCTTTTATGGTTTAGATAGATATGATGATGATTAGATGTTTAAGATAGTGGTAGATAGTCTTGGGTGATTACATTAGATTAGGAATAGAAATACCTTTTACTTAAAATCGGAACTGTTTCCATTTTATGAATTAGAAAAGATATGGTTAGTTTTAAGATAGTCATTAGGGTTCAGTTTCTAAGAGTAAGTTTGTGTTTTCTTCTCAGAATAACCTTTAGATAGGAATTAGAATATTACCATCATATATAGTGTAGTAGCTCTAAGTTCACTTACCCTGGTTTGACAATTTAGTGTTTTCGGGTAATTAAAAAAATATTTAATACAACAGCCTGACAGAAGGATCGAGAAAAATAAAAATAGCATGATATAAAATTAATTACAAAATTATAGGAACAGATCCTATATAAAAGGAGTTAAACTCCTATCAATCTGATGGTCTTCAGTATATCTCTGCAATATTCAAGGATATGACAAGGCAACTTGGAATCCTTTTGGACAACTAGGAATATATTCAACTAAAAATAGAATCCCTTTGAGTCTTTTCTCCATAGTATTTGCCTCAGAATCTGGGGGGATAGGATGATTTATATCCATTTAAATATTGATGTTGATTTGAAACCTTCTTCGAATGAACTGAAAAAAGAAAGATTCGATCTGAGCAAAATTATTAGCGTTCTTTCTGTGTTTTCACTTTTGGCAGCTTACAGGTATGAAACAAAGTGGGATTAGCTGCCGAAAGCTCTACTTTTAGCAGCTAACAGTGCCTTTTAGAATCTGTCTAAGCTGTTGAAAGTGCAGGTCTTCAAAAACCGTAAAAATGAATTTTCATTATGTTCTTGCCTCTTATTTCTAGCTTCAAGCAACAAGAAAACTCCATCTTCCATGGCTTCTTGTTTGTATTGATATGCTATGCTCTATATTTATTTTCTTTAAGTTTTAAAGAAAAATATTTAACATCTAATCCTTCTAGGATATTCCCAAATTTTCATTATATCCCTTTGCGTTGTATGGATTAGAGTAGACAACCATCTAGTTATTGTGCTTACTCTGTTTGGCCAAATAAATGACTTACGCTTTCAGGAGTTAATTTGTGATCAATAGCCTTTAATCTCCTTCATATGAAGTTGAACAAATTGACTAAACTTGCGATGGCTTGGAAGGCAAAAGCAATAAAATCATGTGCGTTCTTTGAAATGATATTTCATTGAATGCAGTTCGGATTCCTCTCTATTTTCAGGACATATGGTTGCATGTAGTTGGCCATGGAAAATACTGAGAACAGATCCACTTATTCAAGAGTGATTGTGTTTTAACTAGATCTGGTAGCCGACCTTTAAAACCCAATATCTACCAATATGTTTCATAGCCACATGTATCCACCCGCCAGGGGCTGCACAAAGATTCAGAAGGTACATGGATGAAAAGAAAAACCTGAACTTTGTATCTAGTTGGACTATTTTGAACATTGCTCTTGACTTGTAACCTTTCTCTTAATATGTAGTGCTATATCATTTGGCACATTCACCTACGCATAAAGCTTCCAAACACATCGACCTGAACTTTCCCTTTAACATCTGTAATCTCATCTCTGAGCACTTGGATCATTGATAGGGTATCTGGTAGAAAGGTTTTCAGTCCGTGTATAGAACCAGGAAGAAGTTCATCGTCTATATTTGATGTGTCGACTTGTTTGCTAACTCGGGGCTTAAATCATAGCTTAACTCGGGGATTGAGTTTGTGTGACATGTGGACACGACTCAGGAGTTGGCATGTTGAGTGATTTGGTCAATAAGCTTAATTCATGGAATAGATTTTAAAACAAACCATCAGAACCAATAGGCTTAGACTTAGATATAAGGATATTTTTAGTATATTGATAGCTTAGGCTTGTGATTTGAGATTAGCGACTCTAGACTTAGGACAGTGACTAGATGTAATATATTAAGGCTAATAAATTTATTCATATTGCAGGTCAAGAGGAGAAATTCAAATGATGTTGGGAAAAAACAATCACCAGGATATTGATGAAGAACCTAGAGGTCAAGACATTAACCAAAAAACTGAGAAAAGAGCGTTATAAGTAAAAGTGATGAAAACACTCTAAAAAATACCATTGTATTTTTTATCGCTAATAGGTAACAAAAATTCGAATGGCACCACTTCTTCCTTCCCATACACCAATATAAATGGTGTATGTCCTTTCAACTTCTTACATGTGGTCCTATATTCCCATAGTACTGTTGGTATCTTCAAGTCCCAAACATCCCTGTTGACATTGTAGATTTTAGTCAAAGAATTTTCCAAGATCTTATTGAAAGCTTCTACTTTTCCATTTGCATGAGGATGATATGGTGTACTCTTCTAGTGATTTACTTCAAAATCCTCAGTCATATATCTAATGGTATCATTGATAAATGAGTGCCTTGGTTACTCATCAGAATCTTGGGACATCCAAATATGGTGATCACTTTCTCAAACAAGAAATGCATTGTTGTACCTGTGCTATAGTCTTTGACTGGTGCTACTTCTGCCCATCTTGTTAAGTATTCAGTTGTATTAATGATATATCTAGCTCCTGATATTTTTGTTGATGGATTAATAGGTCCCACAAAGTCTATATCCCATTTTTCAAATACCTGCAGAGTCACTTGTGGTCTCAAAGACATCTCATCCCTTTTGTTGGCTTTGCCAACCTCTGACAGACATTACATTTATAGCAATATTCCCTGGCATATTTGTGGATTTTTGGCCACAATAATGTCCTCCAGCTACACTTTCATGAGATCCTACTAAAATTATGGGCCTTTCATGTTCCAGTACACACCTTCTCAGAATGTTATATGTGCCCATTTTGTATAAACATCTTGCAATAAGTTGATAGTATGCAGCTCTGACTACCAGATTTTTCTTTTTCACAGTGCTAAAGTATTGTGGTGCAACCCCTGTACATAAGAATTCAATAATATCATCAAAATATTCATCAGCTACATGTATTGAAAATAGTTACGCATTAGGGAAGTTGTCTTCCAAGTTGGTAGGTTCTTCTCCATTAGTTACCCTTGACAGGTGATCAAGTCATGCATTCAACTTCCCTGGTTTGACTATCACTTCAAAGTCAAATTATTGGAATAACAATATCCATCTATAGATCCTCCCCCCCAACACTGGCTTTTTGACTAGATATTTGAGAGCAGAATGGTCTGTGAACATTTTAAAGTGTTTCCCGAGTAAATAGTGCCTGAATTTATGAAGTGCATACACCATGGCTAGGCCTTCTCTTTTTGTGGTGTTGTAATTCTATTCTGATTCTGACAACTTTCTACTTGCAAAGGCTATAGGATGGTCTAAGTCCCCTGCTCTTGGTTGTGCCAGAATTGCTCCAAGTTCTATGGTTGAGGCATCTACATGCACATGAAATGTCTTTTCCCAGTCTGGGAATACTAGGATAGGTTTTGTGACCATATTTAATTTTAAGGTGTCATATCCTTGTTGACAGTCCTCATTCCACTGAAATATGGTGTCCTTCTTTAACAATTTTTCCACTGGTGCATTAATTTGTGCATACCCCTTTATAAATTTCCTGTAATAGCTTGTATGTCCCAGTGTTTCTCTTAACTAATGCATTGACTTTGGTGGTGGTAAATTTACAATGATTGCAATCTTAGCAAGGTCCACTAGTAAACCTTGTTTACACACTATATGTCCCAGCAATATTCTAAAAGGTGTCCCAAAAATGAATTTCTTGATGTTCAATGAGATATAACATTGAATTCATCTTTCCAAAATGAATCTTAACACTTATACATGATCTTTTAATGGACTGTATACAATCTAGTCATTCAGATATACTTCTAAAAACATATGTATGAATTCCTTAAAAGAAGCTATGACTACTCTTGAAAATATGGATGGTGCATTCTTCAGCCCAAATGGCATGATTGTATATTGGTAGGGTCCCCATTCTGTAGAAAAAAGTAGTCTTATACCTATCTTCTGAAGCTAATTTGATCTGATGGTAACCTGAGAATCCATCTGTAAATGAATATGCTTCCTGGCCTCCCACGTTCTCTAAGACCTCATATGTGAAAGGGGTAGGGAAAGGGTCATGTAAGGAAGTATCATTCAGTTTCCTCAGATCTATACAAATCCTTATCCCCCCTTGTTTATTTTCTTGGACTACCATAGGACTGATCCATTCAGATTCCTCTACTAGTTCTATGATACCATCTTCTGGCATTCTGTCAATTTCTTCTTTCAATTTTTTCTTATACACTATATTCAGTATGTAGGGTCTTTTCCTGATAGGTCTAGCCTCAAGTTTGAGAGGTATATTCATCTCACCTATCTACCCTACTATTCCTTTCATCTTTGTAAAGTCTGTTGAAAAGATGTCACTATATTTGAGCAGTAACTCGATTATTCTTTCTACTGTTTTCTCATCCCAATAGTCTCCAATACTTTCCATTTTAGGATTTTCATTTGTCCCAATGTTGAATTTCTTAACTTTGATTGGTGCAGAAAATACTTATGACTCAAGATATGGACCTTAAACCTCTCTTTCTCCCTCAATCTCTGTAATCTGAATGTTGTGCAGGTCATCTTCATCTGGTGCTTCCTCTTCAACATGATAGCATGAAAGTAACTCTTTGACTATTTGTTTGTTTTATTGTTGATATTTTGTCATGATTTAAACCTCTGGTTCATTAGTAAATATCATTCCATGTATCATCTTCATTGTTGAATCCATTTTGGGGTTCTCATGTTCAAATGAGAAGGTTACTACAAAGTTTTTTTGTAATGTTGTCCATTTTGTAGTACCTCTACGCATCTCTATCCTTGTTTGGATGTGTTTCTTGTTGTCTTTATTCCAATAAAATTTAGTTTTCTAAATGTCGGTGTTCTTTCTAGTGTGTTAGTCACACATGGGGTTGTAGGTTCCACACTGATGGTGACTTGGATTGGATTTATACCTTTTGTTCCTGCCTTTGGACCTCATGTTTTCCTCTCATATGTTGTGCGTAGGATTCCCTCAATCTGCTCCATAGCTCGAAGATCCTCTACCTCTTCCTCATCGCTTTTCAAACCCTCTCTATTAGTTATGGCTCTCTTCTTTTTATTCATCTTATATTGGTAGGGTATTCCACTACGCATCTTTTCAAAAAATTTCATTATTTTCTTTATTTGATCTTCCTCCATCATGATTGGATTCATGGCCTCCTTCTTATTTCCCTTATCCATCTCTTCCTCCATTTCTTATCCTCCTTTCATTGCTTCCCCCCTTCCCCCATGCACGCAGGGAAGTTTAGTTGTTTGATTCCATGGTCATCACACCATTTTTATACAATAAAATATTGATTGAAGTATACAATGATACGATATACCTACCTCTGGGTCCTTTTAGAAAAATCTGCTCTGATGTGTTGTAATACTTCGTGGTATCTACGGAAAATTCAGTGATAAACCCTGCAACAATACTGTCTAACCAGAAATCTACTGCGTGAGTAAAAATTTTATTAACTTGTTGTAACTGTGCGATCTCCATAGGATTACACTCCAACTATCTGATTTGATTTGTAGGGTGGTTGTATTTTAACCTTAATAATCACTCTTGCAACAAATGCGGGAAATCACAAAAAAATACCTCACGTTGGTCGCTAAACACATATTTGTCAAGATATTTGAGCGGTGTTAGTTTAGGGTTTTTGTTGTCCTTCTGCGCAAATTCCAATTCCTTTGTTTTCAACCATCTTTTAATCTCTGCCTTTGTTGGATTCCATGGCCCGAACATTCCATTATATACCTTCATTCTCTACGTGTTTCTTTCACGGATCCCATCCACTCAATCCCATGCAGTTCCAGCCAGAAACAAAACCATTTATTGGGTTATATCTCCCTTATACTTATTCTTGGGTTGACCCAGGTTCAGATTTGAACAGGTTTCTAACAAAACCCTCTAAAACTAGCACCCCTCCTGGTAAACCAGAAGGCAATGCTGTGTGCAGTGCACATAGCGCAGTCTCACCCGAGATATCTCTATGGGTGACTACAATAACAAAGTGTTTGCAGTATAGGAATGAGTGGGGATCTAGGAGTGTATTCTTAATTTTCTTTATGCATTAAACTTTTTATTCATCCAAGTATTTCTAGGATTCATTCATCCATGTTTTAGCCTTATGCATGCATGTTGATACATCTACTTATTAATTCATTCATAAAATAACCATTAACAGAAAGTAATCATTCTGTAAAACATCACATAGGATACATGTTTTATCGTGGTTCACCCCCTCCTAGGTTATTTCCACAAAGATTTGGCTTCTCTGTTGTAATGATCCCAAGCCATTATGCAAGGATCATCACTGTTTTGGTGTCCTTTTAAAAACTTTATCCTGGTTGTGGTATTTCGTCAAACAGTTTGTTGATCTATTTGTTTAGATGTGTTTATATGTGTGTATGCAACAAATAACAGAAAGAGATAACCATGGAACATACCTCAACCGTATGCAATAATATAGACAAGCCAAAACATCTCAAATCTTCTTTATTCATAAAATAGAAGAATTTGCTACAATGGAGATGTCGATATGGAATGCTCAACAGATGGCCAAGATGATAGACAATAGATAACAAGTATGAGCTGCTACAAAATTATTCCGCTGATACAAAACAAGCCTCCAAATGATGGATAAGAGATGAAGACCAATGCCAAGTGCCAAACCCCTCAAGCTGGAAGATGCCATGCTCTGCTGGATAACTAAAGCTCATCAACAATTCAGCCCTGGTGCCAAAGATGTCTAATCATCTCAAGAAATGTGTCAAACAGTAGATCGGGTGATGGTAAGAACAACCCAAGTGCCCGAATCTCCAAGATCCCTCTCAATCTCTATAGATCTGAACTCCTCCACTGAATGGTGCACCCCACTAGATGCTTGAAACCCTAGATAATTCGGCCAAGGTGAATGAACCCTCCAAATCTCCTAAAACTCTCCAAACTGATAGATCAGGACGTTGTAATGAGAACCCAAGTGCTCAAATCATCAAAACGCTTGCTAGATCCTTAGATCTAGCTGCTCTCCAAATGATGGTGTGCCCTCCTCTTGGGAAAACGTCCCACTCTCAATAC
>ML788408.1:487926-500160 GCA_009831015.1 Picea engelmannii
CCCTCCAAAGTGACTTTCATTTTATTAATATTTAATTAATTAATTAACCTTTTTACCTTTGAGAAGCTCCTTATCTCTCCTTGTGGCTTCCCTGGCCACTAAAAGTCACTTCTAGCCATCCCATCCTGTAGTGTTTCTCCTCCTGATTCCAATGAGTTATTACATTGAGAGGTTCCTCCAAGTAATGTGCCCAAAATGACCTCTTCAGTGAATACCATTGACTTATGGCTCAAAATAGTCAAAATCATGGAAATCGTCGGAATGCAACGAAACCAAAGCCAACCTATGCAAAATGGATCATAATGATGGAATATGATCATCAATGTAAGATGGACCCCACAATGCCTCTCAAATACCCCTATACTCTCTATAACCTCCATCTGGCTACTGTAGTCATCATAACCCTCTGCACTGTGATGATGTCCCACAGTGGGGACATTACATCTGCTCTTTTATTTAGTCTGTTGCAAAATATAGCGTTGCACACATTACATATTCACTCATACAATCTTGATGAGATTAAGGAACCTTTGTGAGGTGGAATAAGTCACACCAGGATCCCCAGCCTATGATCTAACCCTCAAAATCTACCTTGACTCTTCTACATCTCAACAACTTTCAACCACAATTATCAACAATCTTTTTCTATTTACTTAACCGAACAAATAGAACCCCAACCTAAACCTCCTAGATTCTTATTTATACTATTTTACAGGCTTATAGCCGTTACAACCCTTATCAAAACATCTAACCCTAACATGGTTAGGCCTTTTTTTCCTCCTTGCACATGGATTTTCCTCTTTCATGTTGCTTTTCCTTCTTTTTCTGCATGTTGCTTTGTGCTCCAAAATTAGGTATTTCCTTCCAAAAATATACATTTCCTCAAAATAAGCCTGTGCCCAACATAATGCAGAGTTGATGGCTTTATGATTATTTTCTTAGGCTTTCATGCTAACTTCTATAACTAAATCCAAAATTTCTTTGTCGACAGTCTCCTACATAACGCCTTACCAGTTTAAAAGGAAATTGATGGTTTAAAAGAAAATGAAACTTACAAAGTTTGACAGTTCTGAGATTTCCCTTGAGTTTGATATCGAACAGTTTAAAAGTTGCCATTTCGTGGACACTGTATGTTGAAGTTTTAAAATAAATGGTCTTGGCACAAACAAAATTTGGTTGGTGGGGGTTTTTGTCATGTTGGTTTGGAAATAACTGGCTTGATAAATAGTGGTAAATTCAATATGGTTTCAACATAGGACATTAATGTCGATCATGGAATTGAGTAAACGATAACTTATAAAACAGAATAGTAATCATTCAATTCTCGTTCATAATTTCATTTTTCGTTCATTATATGCCCACCATCTTCCCAATAACATTTAATTATTCCTTGTTCTATTATCACGAATTTCATTTGAAAATGAATAGAAAAGGATTGGATGATGATTGGAATTGGAAATTATGATATGGAGACATTGTTTTTATGAAAATAAGGTTCTTTATTTTTCTTGAAAATTATCCATTTATTCATTCCCACCCATACTATTATTTTTCATTCATTACAAAGCCCCCCATTTTCCCAATGACCTTGTAACTCCATGTTTCAATGCAATTGTTATTAAATTGGAAATGTGATGGATTGTATCGATGGATGGATTGCATATGATTCTATTGTGAATGATAGAGCCAACATTTTTATTTTATCTAGGTAGAGTGTTAATGAATGGATGGTTAAATTTTTTTCATATTCTGATTGGAATATTACTTCAGGATAAGTTTTTTTAGCATGGGAAGCAATGGAAGAGGTGACAACAGAGGCAGATATAATAATTGGAAAAGGTGCCATATAAGTACATGATTCTCAATTCATTTTTGCGATGATCCACAAGAATTGAATCAACTTTTCCAAGTTGGATTATTTAATTTAGTTGGCCAAGGGATTCCGCAACCTAGACCTGAGAGAGCTCCTTTCCAACCTCTTCAAAAATTCTCTGGTGTCTTTGTCCCCCCTCATGTCTCTATGCATCCAGAGCCACATGTCAATGATGGCTGGCAAGAAATTTTCAATCATCCCGTTGTACATCATCATGGTTGTCCTATAGTATCCTTATTGTTGCCTCCTCCTCCACCACCATTCAACCCAAACACCTAAATTAATTATGGTGCCTCACCAATCGAGTCCTCTCATGCAAGAAATATACTCAAAATTTCCATTACCAAGCCAAAAATAGATAAAGGAAAATGGGTGGCCAATCCTTCCAAGTATTCCAAAGACTCCTATGAATCAATTTCCTCTCATGTCCACCTTAAATATGCTTTTTCACATGCCATCAATGAAATTCAACCCCAAGGTTCCAATCAACCATAGGTTGTTGCACAACATAAATAAGCAAAAGGGTCAAAGAAGGTAGCAGTGAAAAAATGCATACTACCTCTCACAGTAAATATGGGTTTTAATATTATTTTTGAGAACTTTTATTGGTAGGATGCCATAATGTTTTGGACAACAAAATATGTCATGCATTTGGCTCGGGTTAATGGACAGTTGGTATGGATTGTTGGTTGTAATTGATGTCAACCATTGGAGAGTGATATTGTAGATTGATGTCAACCCTTGGAGAAATTACGGTAGCGAATTCTGGTAGCACAAAGGTTTGGGTAATGGATCCAAGTTTGTTTGATGTATAATGGTATGAGTTTTAATATATTTGAAGGTAAGACTATTCTATATGGGTATTATATGTCATGTCATTTCCTATGGTATGTGGAAAGTCACATAACTCCTCACATCTAGAGAGTTGTGGCCATGTTAAGTTGGAGAACCCAGGTTTGGGTAATGGACCCAAGTTTGTTTGATGGATAATGGTATGAGTTTTGACATATTTGCAGGTAAGAATATTCTAGATGGATAGTACATGTCATTCCATTTCCTATGGTATGTATAACGCCACATAACTCCTCATGGTTAGAGAGTTATGGCCATGTGAAGTTAGAGAACCCTCATGAGTCATCTAGAAGCCCAAAAAGGTCAAAGTAGTCAAAGTGGTTTAAGAGATTTTAGAAGGTAAATAATAAAGTGAAGTGATGAGTGTACTATAAGTCAAATTGAATAGAAAATAAATTATTTAAATACTAAAGTTAATGGAGAAATTACTAAGTTGACAAGTGGTAAAAAGTGGGTTAACCCTAAAATAAGGAAAGTGGGTTAAGATGGTTAAAAGGTAACCCCTTGAGGAAGCTACATCAAAGTATAAATAAGAGGCAAGACTCTCTCATTTTAATCACACTTGAGCATGTTGAATATCTACAAGTTACTCAGGTAACCAAAGGATATCTAGGCCGAATTTCAGAGGGATGGTGAAGTAAAGAAGGCTGAAATTCAAGGGAGGATAAATTCTTTTGATGATGCTTTCTAAAGTATGTTATTTACACGTCATCTCACCATTTTCGTAATAAATTTTTTTCTAGAATGATTCAGACCGTGAAATTGGGAGGCCATTGAGGAAACATATCCAAGTATCTTTGATACAAATTTTATCTTGTGGGTCGTTGTATTTTTGGAGTTACACGCCATGGAAAATAGGGTTCGTGGCTAGTCCTGAAACTAGTCTAAAGCAGGTGTTTCGGGTAAAAATGTCATAAATTCTTCATAAAATATCCAAATTCAGTAAGACCAAATGTATTGGTTAGATTACATACTTTAGTATTATGTGTACAATTTTCAGATCCATACAACAAATATTCTATGCAGGGCATGCTCTACAAGTTCGCTCTCTAGAATAAGCCAAAATTCAACAAGGTATGCCATTTTTTCTATAACTCCTTTTCTGAGAGGTTCCAAGTAGTGAAATCTAGAGGAATTGCATAAACGACACTGAAGAACATTGTGTACCATTTTCAGATCTTTATTCATTACATGTACATGGTTATAATTATTGCAAGTTAGGGTTTTTGAATAATCCAAAACTAGTCATGTGAGACTAAACTAAAGTTTGATGAAAATGCTAGTCTCTTGTTGTTAAAGTTAAGGAAGGTTTTCATGTATGTGATCATATACACCAGGTCTATTACAGAGTTACAAATCATATTTGGATGATGAAATTGATGAGGTCTTTTTGTTGAGGTACATGTTGGGTACATGGTTGAGACAAATAGTTGATGAGTTGGCACATACATGAGGTGTATAGTTGATGATGTTGGTACTTATTGATGAGTCATAGTTGATGAGTAGTTGATACATGATTGGTACATACTTGGTAAATGGTCGGAGGCACTTGTTAGTAGTATTGTTGACACATGGTTTATGGATGATGTAGTATACTTGTATTGGTATATTATTAGAAGCACATATTGATCTTGGTGATGATTATGAGTTGTTGTGCTATGCTTGGTTGATGCACATATTTGAGAGTTGTCTTGGTGATTGATCTTGGTGAGTAGATCTGATTTGGTTGATAATATTGATGAAGCATGGTGTTTTTATAGGTTGTTTGGACAGATTGTTGTGACAGGTTATTCGTATAGGATTGGTGCATGGTTGATGCACTTGTTCATGGTACAGGTTGAGGTATAGGTTGGTGCATGGTTGATGCACTTGTTTATGGTACATGTTGATTACAGGTTGTTTGGTACAGGTTGGTGTTGCATGTGTGTTATATTATTTTCACGAGTAGTAGTGTCACATATTTAGGTGGTTTTTCGGCACATGGTTTTTTGCCGATGGTTTTCTATTTATGGTTAAGGAATTAGGGTTGTTGACTAATCCGGGTCATTGGGTTAAGGTATTGTATGTCTTTGGCTCCTATATGTATATTGTATTGTAAATAATGTAACACAATGAATGAATATAGAATATGTTGGTTTTCCCAATTTGGGTTTCCAAGGGAAAAATACCAATGTAATGTTTGTATTTTCCATTGTATCTTTTATGTTCTTTTACTAAAAATTTGTTTGCAGTAAATATTATACAAGGTTAAAATCTATAGTTGGTGCATGGTTGATTCACTTGTTTATGGTGCAGGTTGATTACAGGTTGAGGTACAAGTTGATGCATGGTTCAGGTTATTGGTACAGGTTGGTGCGTGGTTGATGCACTTGTTTATGGTACAGGTTGATTGCAGGTTGAGGTATAGGTTGATGCATGGTTCAAGTTATTGGTACAGGTTGTTTGGTGCAGGTTGATTGGTATAGGTTTACAACAGTATATCTCACAGTGATAGTGTGACAGTAGTTCCATCATTCTACTTATATGTCAGGGCGGTTGGACGGGGCAAGGACAAGTGGTTGTAGCCACCTTCTGGTTGTAGTCAGAGAACATAGGGAGTTGTAACTTCCTTCTGGTTATAGCCAGATAATTGGGGAGTTGGAGCTTCCCTTAGGTTGTAGCCTGAGAAATTAGGGGGTTGGATCCTCCTTCCAGTTGCAGCTGGAAAAAAAAGGAAGTTGGTGCTTCCAATGAATGTAATTATTAAATACATATAAGAAAAAGAATTATGTGGTTTTTTGCCGCTTTGGGTTTCCACGTAAAACACTGGTGTACTGTGTATGTGTTTGATTTCTCATTTGTTCATTGTTTATTTACTCTGCAACTATTGGATGATAATGCTACATTGATATAACACTTGCATTTTATGGTGAAAAAGGATTAAATTTGTCTATTATTGATTCACCACCCCTCTCAGTAATCCAACAATTGGTATCAGAGCTGGTTCCTTCAGGAAACAGTTTAACCACTGGAAGGAGATCATGGATTATTCTGAGAATGGATTACCAATGTTTAATGGTCTGAATGGTTTTAAGTATGAGATGTGGAGCAGAAGGACAAAAGTATTTTTACAAACACATGGACATTATATTTGGTTATCAGTTGTTACAGGATATGATAGTTCAAAAAGGGAAAAGACTTCGCCCAAGAAGGAATTGAAGAAGAATAAAAAAATAGAAATGGATTTCATCTTGGAAGGATTACTTAATCCGATAAGAATAAAAGGTTGGTAAATGTTCATTAGCCAAAGAACTTTGGGATAAGTTACATGACATATATTCTTCACCCATCATAGATTCAGAAAATGCCAAAGAAGATGTAGATACAAATCAAGAAGAGTTATGTTCACCATGTCAAACATATTCATAAGATGAAGAGTACATAATCACCAGAGGTATGTTGTTTTTATTTAATTGTGAAAAACGTGGACATCTTGAAATAGAATGCCATGAAGGAAATGAGACAGAAAAACTAATTGAAAATGAAGACAATTATTAAGCAGAATTGATTAGTGCTTTATATGAACTAAGAGAAGAATCCAAGTCACTCAAGAAAGAATTGATGAAACAAAATGAAAGTGTTCACATTTTTGAATAATCCCAATAGGTCATCGATAAATTAAGAACTCAGCTAGAAGAAGCCCGAAAGATCGAAGAAAATCTTGAATATCAAAAGTAGTATTTGGAAGCCAACATTGAAGCACAGAAGGAAGAAGTAGAAATGAGAGAGAATATATTGACAGATCATCTTAAGGAAAGAACTAACGATCTAAACCAACTTGAGGCAGAGTTTGGTCAAGAAGAGAAAGGACTTGAAGAAGAAATAATCAAATTAAAAATTCAACTTGAAGAAGCCAAAAGAACAGAAGAAGTCATGAAGTCTCAGGTAATGAAGAAAGAAGAAGAGGTTGAGAAGCTTGAAGAAGAAGTTGTCACATTAAAAAGTAAAATTGTCAAGCTCAACAAGAACATTGAAAAGATAGAAACATCCACATTAGTTATAGAGAATGAAGAGAAGCACTCAAGGTTGTTAGAAAAGAAGAATAAAGAAAATAGAAAGATTTATGCAGAAGTACTCAAAGGAAGGAATCATGGTGAACCAGAATCTAAGAAAACTATTGAAGATACAACTTCAAGAAGACCATTCATGTTCAAGCCACAAAGAAGCTTCAATCGTGATCATGATCAGTCAAGGTAGAAATTCAGAAGGACTACACCACCAAGAAGATCATTCACAACTAGGTATGCAAATTTATTTTATGGACATTGTTTTTATTGTACTAATTTTGTATATAAGGTTGCAAATTGCAGGGACTATAAAAGAAATGTTCAAGTAAGAAATGCATATGTGGCCCCACGTAACACTGAATCTTACAAATTTCATAACTATGGACACATAGCTAGTGATTGTAGAAGCATGATCGATACTTCCATGAAATAGAACATTGATATGAGATATAAGAAAGTATGGATAAGAAAACACAAAGATCAGGTGAACAAAGACTAGGTCCTAGAGATCACAAGATTGGCAATAAAACGAGATGAAGAAAATTCTACAGAGAAAAAGAAAGATGTCAGATATAGAATGGTTTGGAAAATAATTGAAAGAAAAGAAGGACATGTAAATAAGGAACAGGTTCAAGAGATTGTACTTCCAGGAATTGTAGTGAAAGATGTATCCACAGATAGAAAGAAAGAATTCAGAGCTCAGAGAGATGATGAATCTACCAATGAAGATGATGATGAAACTACCAATGAATATGGTGATGAATACACATCAGAGCAGGAATTGTTTTGAGCCATCTGGCTTAGAGACTACCAAGTAATATGAATATTAGACAGGGGGAGTCTATGCGATAGCTGTGATAGACCAAAGAACCATCCTTCGAGTAGCTTGCAAAGTTTGAGAAGACATATCCAGAGCAGTCAGTTAGAAAAAGTACAATTTGTAGGATTAATCAAGACTTCATGATAGTATAGTGATAAATGGGTCAGCATTATGGACAGTTGTGCAAGTAGAGTCTTGTATGGTATGGAAAAGATCATGAATTCATAGATTGGTTCAAAGAGTGGTTCAGAGACAAAGAAACATTATCATAATGGATGATAATTACACAGGAAATGGCTCGAACAATGCTAATGGATTCCAATTTGACAGATATTTTTTGTACACATGTAGTGCATACAACAGTTCACATTCAAACAAAGTAATGCTCAGAAACAACAATGACAAAAATCCCTATGAACTATGGAAAGGAAGCGTAGACAACAACCTCTACATCAAGGTAACTCAAGGTAGTATTTTATTAATTGAAATTTATGTTGATGATATTGTTTTTGGAAGTAATAATGACAGGTTAAGCTAGAAATTTGAAAAGGATATGTAGAATGAATTTGAAATGTCATTACTTGGAGAATTATCCTTCTTTTTGGGTCTTCGGATATGTTAAAGAAACCAAGGAATTTTTATTTCTCAAACTAAGTCTATCATAGAAATGCTAAAGAGGTTCGGAATGGAAGATTGCAAACCAGTTACCACTCCTATGAAAACTAGTTGCAAGTTGAGAAAAGATCATGATTCAAAGTCTACAGACTAGAGGTAATACAGGTCAATGATTGGTAGCTTATTGTATGTGACAACATCTAAACCAGATGTAATGCAGGCAGTTGGACAGGTGGCACTATTTCAAGCAGCACCAAAGGAATCACATGTCTTAGCAGTAAATAGGATTTTCAGATATCTCAAAGGAACAGAAGAGTTTGGATTATGGTATCCAAAAGGAAAGGATCTATCACTTGTTGCCTACACAGATGTAGATTGGGCAGGTTGCATTGATGACCGACGAAGCACCAATGGAACAGTGTTCTACTTAGGTGAGTTTTTAATATCTTGGCTAAGAAAGAAACAATCATCAGTATCTTTATCTATAGCCAAAGCAGAGTATATTGCAGCACTAGGATGTTGTACTCAAGTTCTATGGATGACACAAACTTTGACAGATATACAGGTTGAGTATGATGAGCCCATTCCAATCTATTGTTATAATACAAGCACCATCAATATCTCAAAGAACCTGGTGATGCACTCTAAGAAGAAGAACATTCCAATAAAGTAACACTTTCTATGAGAACAGGTTGCAGAGAAGAACATCAAAGTTGAATATGTGGGCACAAAAGAACAAGTGGAAGACATCTTTACAAAATTGCTTCCAAGGGAAGCCTTTGAGTATTTTCTCCAGAAACTCAAAGTAATTTCTACTCTGAAATGAATTCTTTTGAATGCTTATCTTATATGTCTTAGATTTACATGAGGAAGCACCATAAAGAGGACAGTTTAGGTTGGGGGATCAATTTCAGGAAGAGTTCAGTTAGGGGTACTATCCCCAAGGACAGTTTAATTAGGCGGATTAACCCCATGTGGAAAGATACCTTTGCCATTTATGACAAAGGGGGAGAGATTTATCAGATGCAAGGTAGAAATGCTTGGAGAGAGAGCACAGAGGCATGTAGACAGGGGGAGAAACCCAAGGAGAGTTCAGTCAGGGGAGAACCCCCACAGGGAGATACCCTTTTCCATTGATGTCAAAGGGGGAGAGATAGAAACATTGATGAGGAGTATAAGCATGAATTTTATCATGACTGAGTGTTGCCATCAATGCCAAAGGGGGATATTGTCAAAAATTTGGCTTAGGTTGATGGACATTTTGTATGCATTGTTGGTTGTCATTGATGTCAACCATTGGAGAGTGATATTGTAGATTGATATCAACCCTTAGTGATTGATGTCAACCCTTGGAGAAAGTCCGGTAGCGAATTTTGATAGCACAAAGGTTTGGGTAATGGACCAAAGTTTGTTTGATGTATAATGGTTTGAGAGTTAATATATTTGAAGGTAATACTATTCTATATGGGTATTACATGTCATTCCATTTCTGGTGGTATGTGGAACGTCACATAACTCCTCACAATTAGAGAGTTATGGCCATGTGAAGTTGGAGAACCCAGGTTTGGGTAATGGACCCAAGTTTGTTTGATGGATAATGGTATGAGTTTTGATATATTTGTAGGTAAGATTATTCTATATGGATAGTACATATCATTCCATTTATTATGGTATGTGGAACATCACATAACTCCTCATGGTTAGAGAGTTATGGCCATGTGAAGTTGGAGAACCCTCATGAGTCATCTAGAAGCCCCAAAAGGTCAAAGTAGTCAAAGTGGTTTAAGAGATTTTAGAAGGTAAATAATAAAGTGAAGTGATAGTGTACTATAATTCAAAGTGAATACAAAAGAAATTACTTAAATAATAAATTTAATGTATAAATTACTAAGTTGACAAGTGGTTAAAAGTGGGTTAACCCTAAAATAAGGAAAGTGGGTTAAGATGGTTAAAAGGTAACCCCTTGAGGAAGCTACATGAAAGTATAAATAAGAGGCAAGGCTATCTCATTTTAATCACACTTGAGAATATTGAATATCCACATGTGACTGAGGTAACCAAAGGATATATAAGCCGAATTTCAGAAGGAAGGTGAAGTAAAGAAGGTCGAAATTCAAGGGAGGATAAATTATTTTGATGATGTTTTCTAAGGTATGTTTTTTACAAGTCATCTCACCATTTTTGCAATAATTGTTTTTTTTGAATGATTCAGACCGTTAAATTGGGAGGCCATTGAGGAAACATATCCAAGCAGTTGTGATACAAATTTAAGCTTGTGGGTCGTTGTATTTTTGGAGTTACACGCCGTGGAAAATAGGGTTTGTGGCTAGTCCTGAAACTAGTCTAAAATAGGTGTTTCAGGTAAAAACCTCATAACTTCTTCATAACATATACAAATTTAGTAAGACAATGTATTGGTTAGAGAACAGTCTGTAGTATTCTGTGTACAATTTTCATATCCATACAACAAATATTTCGTGTGTGGCATGCTTTACAAGTTCTTTATCTAGAATAAGACAAAATTCAACAAGGTATTCCATTTTTTCTATAACTCTTTTTCTGAGAGGTTCCAAGTAGTGAAATCTAGAGGAATTGTATAAAAGAAACTGAAGAACATTGTGTACCATTTTCATATATTTATTCATTACAGGTACATAGTTATGATTATTGCAAGTTATGTTTTTTTACTAATCCAAAACTAGTCATGTGAGACTAAACTAAAGTTTGATGAAAATGCTAGTCTCTTGTTGTTAAAGTTAAGGAAGGTTTGAAGGTATGTGATCATATACACCAAGTCTATTACAGAGTTACAAATCAGATTTAGATGATGAAATTGATGAGGTATTTTTGTCGAGGTACATGTTATGTACATGGTTGAGACAAGTAGTTGATGAAATGGCACATACATGATGTGTATAGTTGATGATGTTGGTACATATTGATGAGTCATAGTTGATGAGTAGTTGATACATGATTGGTAAATACTTGGTACATGGTTGGATGCACTTGTTAGTAGTATTGTTGACAGATAGTTTATGGATGATGTAGCATACTTGTATTGGTATAGTATTAGAAGCACATATTGATCTTGGTGATGATTATGAGTTGTTGTGTTATGCTTGGTTGATGCACATATTTGAGAGTTGTCTTGGCGATTGATCTTGGTGAGTAGATCTGATTTGGTTGATAATATAGATGAGACAGGTTGTTGTGATAGGTTGTTGTGACAGGTTATTCGTATAGGTTTGGTGCATGGTTGATGCACTTGCTCATGGTACAGGTTGAGGTATAGGTTGGTGCATAGTTGATGCACTTGTTTATGGTACAGGTTGATTACAGGTTGTTTGGTACAGGTTGGTGCATGGTTGATGCATTTTTTCATGGTACAGGTTGATTATAGTTTGAGGTACAAGTTGATGCATGGTTAATGCATGGTTCAGGTTATTGGTATAGGTTGGTGCATGGTTGATGCACTTGTTTATGGTACACATTTATTACAGGTTGAGTTATAGCTTGATGTATGGTTGATGCATGGTTCAGGTTATTGGTACAGATTGTTTGGTGCAAGTTGATTGGTATAGGTTTACAGGAGTATATCTCACAGTGATAGTGTGACAGTGGTTCCATCATTCTACTTATACGTCAGGGTAGTTAGACGAGGCAAGGATAGGTGGTTGTAGCCACCTTCCAGTTGTAGCTAGAGAACATTGGGGGTTGTAGCCTCCTTCTGGTTGTAGCTAGAGAATTGGGGAGTTGGAGCTTCCCTCAGGTTGTAGCCTGAGAAACTAGGGGGTTGGAGCCTCCTTCCAGTTGCAGCTGGAAAACAAAGGAAGTTGGAGCTTCCAATGAATGTAATTCTTAAAGACATATAAGAAAAATCATTACATCCTTCAGAATTAGTCGGAATCTCCACAGTGTTGATGACATCTTGTCGTCGACGTTTCAGATCCATAGCAGGATCCATCATCAGGACAAAAAAGTCTGGGAAAAATAGTAAGAGAAGAGCCTTTATTAAATAGTGATGCGGC
>ML788408.1:513284-529916 GCA_009831015.1 Picea engelmannii
TAACACCAACAACATCATCAAATTTTAAAGTATTTGAACCAGAGACAGAGTTACTTACAGCCATGACCAAGCTGTTCCAGCTTTCTAGCAATGAGCACAAGATTAGAAGAGCCCTGGCCTCATCATCAAAGTCCACTTTTACAGAACTTAGTTGATTAGTAACCGTATTAAATTCATTTAAATGATCGGCAACAGACCCATCTTCTGACATCTTCATATTAAATAATTTCTTCATTAGAAATACCTTATTGGATGCCGAGGGTTTTTCATACAATTTGGCCAATGCGTCCATCAAACCCTTCGTTGTCTTTTCTTTGGAAATATTGAAAGCCACCGACACTACCAGGCTCAGCCATATCGTTCCTAGAGCCTTTCTGTCAAGAATCTCCCATTCTTCGTCCTTCATGGCCGTCGATTTCTTTTCTACTACACCCAATGGTAGGAATAGATGATTCTGATATAAATAATCTTCCATCTGCATCTTCCATAACTGATAGTTTTGGCCATTAAATTTCTCGACCCTAAACTTTCCATCTTCCGACATTGCTCCCACTCGAACCAGGAACCCTCTTTTCCTGCGAGTTACATTTCTCTCTGATACCAATTTTTAGAAAAAAAGGACCGTGGAGCAATAAAATAAAACAAATGTGGAAACAAAAAACAAAAGATACACAATACAAGAGAGACACGGATTTACGTGGTTCACCCAGTGTGGGCTACGTCCACCAGAGAAATTGCTAGGTACTTCCTTTATTATTATCCAGCAAATGAACGGATACAACCTACAGCAAAACCCGTTGTAACATCCTCTTCTTTCTCTCACAGTCTCCTCTCTCAGAATACAATATTCGCCATCAACCATAGCCACAATACATTTCCCTCATAAAAGAGGGTTGCCTTCTAGGGAAAAAAACCCTAACATAATCTCTACCGTTAGATCTGTGACCTTATAATGAACGGTCCAGATTTACAATGAAATTACAATATACATTTACAATGTAATTTTTCCTTCAGGGGCTTCACCCCCGAACCCCCGTTGGGGGCCTGCTTGCCCCCAGACCCCCCAACCAGGGGGATAGCCCCCCTGGACCCCGCAGAGGGGGTACCCCCCCTCTGCACTCCCCTGCGTGGAAGAGTGTACATACTTCTGGGGTGTAAATACTTCATGGGGTATAAACATGGCTAAAAGTAAAAGACCTCTGAATCAGGAAGATAATCAGGCTCCACAACCAACAGATATATCCATTGGTTCAAAATTTATGTCTTATTTCTATGAGTAGTTTGATTTTGATGTATGCATGAGAAATGGTTATGGAGATTTGAGGATTCTCCCTAGAGAGACTAGTGGTTTCATGGGATCTTCTGTATAAATTGGATCTACAGAAATATAGTGTTGGTATAAGCAATACTTATCATTGTTAGATTTGAGGCACATATTTTATTTCTTGGCATATGGTTAAGGGTTCTTTTGATACATGAAGTAAAAAAAATATTGAAAGGTTGAATATAAGAAAGGATTTTATGTCTAGTTCATGTGAGGGTTATTGTACTAGTTCATGATAATACACATTTATTTGGCACATGACTAGAGAAATATATAGAGTCTTTGGGTAAAGGTTATGTATGAGGATGCATGCATAGAGTACAGTTACAGTCTAGATACAATGATAGGTTGCATATATATGTGAAATAGGTTACAGAAGATCAGAAGTTTTCAAAAGAAAGAAAACCCTGGTTTCAGAAGGCATACACAGGTTGCATAACAAATAGGTCACGTACATATGTGGGCTACTGTATAGATAGGGCACGTACATACACATGTTGCAGAAATACATGTTGTGTACCTATTGTATTTGTTTGATACATGCTTAGTTTAGGTACAGGTTGATTGCAGGGCAGTAGTACAGGCTAGTTGCATATCAATGGTACATGTTGATATAATTTTATAGTGGTATATCTCACAGTGATAGTGTGACAGTGGTTCCATCATTATACTTATACGTCAGGGAAATTGGATGTTGCAAGGATATGTGGTTGTAGCCACCTTCTGGTTGTAGTCGAAGAACATAGGGGGTTGTAGCCTCCTTCTGGTTGTAACCAGAGTTGGAGCTTCCCTCGGGTTGTAGCCTGAGAAAATAGGGGGTTGTAGCTGGAAAAAAAAGGAAGTTGGTGCTTCCAATGAATGTAATTCATAAATAAATATAAGAAAAATCATTATGTGGTTTTCCCCCACCTTGGGTTTCCACGTAAAAACATTGGTGTACTGTGTATGTTTATGATTTCTCATTTGTTCATTGTTTATTTACTCTACAACTATTCGATGATAATGCTACATTGATCATAAAGAAATATAACACTTGCATATTATGGTTAAAAAGGATTAAATTTCTCTATTAATGATTCACCCCCTCTTAGTAATCCAAAAATTGGTGTCAGAGCAGGTTCCTTCAGAAATCGGTTTAACCATTGAAAGGTAGATCATGGAGAGAAACAACATGTATTAAAATGGAATACCACAGTTTGATGGAAAAAAGTATGCATTTTGGAGCATAAGGATGAAAACATATCTACAGGCACACGGATTTGAAATTTGGCAATCAATTGTAGATGGATACAAAGAACCAACAATTCCGCCAACAAATGAAAGATCAATGAAACTCATTCTAAATAATTCCAAAGCCACAAATGCACTTTTGAATGGTCTTGGTGAATCGATATATACCAAATTTATACATTGTAAATCCTCTAAAGAGATTTGGGACAAACTTCAAAACATTTCTGAAGGAGATTCAAAAATCAAAGCAGCAAAGATTCAAACTTACAGAGGTCAATTCGAACAACTAAATATGAAGGAATATGAGAATATTGCAGCTTACTTCTTACGAGTCGATGAAATAGTGAATGCAATCATAGGATCGAGAGAAGAAATTAAAGAATCTGTAATTGTTCAAAAGGTACTAAGATCTCTTCCTATGAGATTTAATCATAAGATATCAGTACTAGAAGAAAGAGCAGATCTAGACTCAATAAGCATGGACGAACTACATGGAATCTTCACAACATATGAAATGAGAACTGAACAATAAAATCCATATATAAAAGAAGAAGCTTTCAAATAATCCAAAATGTCAAAGCAAAAGGGAAATAAAAAAGAAAAACAACATAGAAGCAGCAGTGACTTGTTGGAAGATGATGAAGAAGTGGCCAACTTTGTCAGAAGATTGAACAGGGGAACCAATGGTAGATATAAAGGTAAGATTCCATTGATTTGTTTTAATTGTGATGGTATTGGTCATTTTGTTAACAAATTCCCTCATAAGAAAAATAAGAGGAATGATGAAGATTACTCAAATAGCAAACAAACATATAAAGGAAAAAGAACCAAAAAGAAAGCTTTCAAGAAAAGCTTATGCACCAAAGAAAACATTTCCTCATCAGATGAAGATGAAGTTAGTGAAATTGAGATAGAAAGAGCTCTATTCATGGAAATAGAAGAATTTTATAAAGAAGACACCGAAGAAGAATATGAAGAGGCATAAGTTGACTACCAAGAAGAATTGTTGAGTGCCATAGAATTCAGAAGAAGATAAAACAAGACAAACAAGAATCTACAAGAAGAACTACACAAGAAAGAAGATACTCGGGAACTAGAACAAATGATCATGAAATTGAGGGTTCAAATAGAAGAAGATAAAATAATTGAAGAAGGACTCAAAGAACAGTTAGAAGAAAGAGACAAGATCATTGGAAATTTGGAAGCATAGATTGTCACATTGAGAAAGGATCTTCAAAAGAAAAATATGCAGAAAAACTCAAAAGTTTTGGATGACATTATCAACAGTCAAAAGCCTCATCGTGACAAGTTTGGACTTGGATACAATCAGACAGAAAATTGATCAAGCTCCAAAACAAAAGAACAAGAAACATATCCAAAAATCTATGCAAAAACAATCAAAGGGGATAGGAAGACCTAAAAGGAATATTACAGGGACACTCCTCCACCGAGAAGATTTAGATTTCATAATAAATGACCAACAGAAACAAACAAGCCTCGGGAAGAAGAAGGATTCATAAGAGTAACTCCTTTCAAAATATCTTCAACTCCCATCTATCAAACTAGTTTTTTTGGTTTATGTTATGCATGCAATAATTTTGGACATAAAGTTGTAAATTGCAGAGCTAATAGTAGGAACATAAACAAATTTTAAATTCATACACAAAATGGTTATCCAAGAAGGCCTAGTGAAACACAGAGAAGAAGCTACAACAATTTTGAATCATTGAGCACTGAAGTGGAATGCTACAAGTGCAACAACTTTGGACACATGGCCAAATATTGTAGAATGAAAATCCTCCTAGAGAACCACAACAGAACAACAATAGTAACAAATAGGAACCTCATACGAGAACATGGATAAGAAAGCAGAATCGGTATAGAAATGAAGAATGCACACTCGTTCTATAAGTTAAGAATAAGAAACATGGTTGGTATGTTGACAGTGGTTGTTCAAAACACATGACAGGTGATAAAGACAGGTTTCTTACATTAAGAAAGGAAAGAGATGGATCAGTCTCTTTCGAAAATGATGATTCAACGAAAATCATTGGAAAAAGAACAGTCATAATTGGAAACAAGAATACCAAGGCCGAAAATGTTCTACTAGTAGACGATATGAAACATAATCTTCTAAGTGTAATTCAAATGTGTGACCAAGGTCATAAAATTACTTTCAATTCACATAAGTGCAAGATAAGAAAAGAAGGTTCAGGAAAACTGATTGCAACAGCTGCAAGAACTTCAAGAAACATATATGTATTAAGTGAAATTGGAAATGAAAAGTGTTTTTTAGGAAAGGAAGATGAAGGATGGATATGGCGTAGAAGAATGGGTCACATAAAAGTTGATAACCTTGTCAAAGTCAACAAAAAGGAAGCATTTAGAGAAATGTCCTAGATCACGAAACCAACCAACACCTTATGCAAGCATTGTCAACAAGGAAAGCAAAGACCAGGTTCAAATCAAAGGAATATTCAATGAAAAGACCATTGGAAATTGTGCATACTAATCTAGTTGGACCAACTACAACAAAGGGTTTTAAATGTGAGAAATAATTTATGTTATTATTTGATGATTATACAAGAATGACTGCAGTTTTCTTTCTCGGGAATAAGCTAGAAGCTTTTGAAAACTTCAAGTTCTACAAGGAAATGGTTGAAAATGAAATGGATTCAAAAATAAAATGTTTGACATCTGATAATGAAGGAGAGTTCATGTCGTTTCTAGCATGGAATAACATGTAGTTCTTTGTTGCTAAGACACCTCAACATAATGGAGTTGTTGAAAGAAAGAACAGGACAGTACAGGAAATGGCTCAAACAATGCTAATGGATTCCAAATTGAAAGATATTTTTTGGACACATGCAGTGCATACAACAGTTCACATTCAAAATAGAGTAATGCTTAGAAACAACAATGACAAAACTCCCTACAAGCTATGGAAAGGAAGACCAAAAAATGTGAAGCACTTCAGAGTATTTGGAAGCAAATGCTACATCAAAAGAGAAAATGGCAGAATGGGAAAGTTTGAATATCGTGTGGAAAAATGAGTACTTGTTGGTTACTCAAGTACAAGGAAATCATACAAGTGTTACAATCTGAGGTTGAACAAAGTTGTGGAAAGAATCAATGTAGCAATTGATCAAACAAATGGATGAGAATTAAAGAAAGAAGAAAATGAATCAGTAGAACAACTTTACAAAGAAGAAGCAAAAGATGAAGAAGAAGTAGAAGGGGAAGATGAATAAGATCAGACAGACGTAGAAGAGCAAGTTCAACAAGTGCCTTCTAAGACACCTAGCAAACGAGTACAGAAGAATCATCCTTCAGATCAGATTATCGGAAACAAGGATGCAAGAGTTGAGACTAGAAGAATAATTTGTTCACTAGAACAAATGCACCTAGCACTCTTATCTATGATTGAACCAAATATTGTTTAAGAGGCCAGCAAGGATAAATTCTGGAATAAGGCCATGAATGAAGAATTGGATTAAATAGAGAAGAATGGAACTTGGGAATTGGTTCCAAGACCAAGGAATAAGAATGTGATTGGCACAAAGTGGGGTTTCAAAAATAAATTGAATGAAGATGGACATGTTACAAGGAACAAAGCTAGATTGGTATGTAAAGGATACGCATGGGTTGAAGGAATCAACTTTGAAGAGACATTTTCCCCAGTTTCCATAATGGAAGAAATCTAATTGATCATATCTCATGCATGCTCCAAGAATATTAAAGTGTATCAGATGGACGTGAAATCATATTTTCTGAACTGAGAACTTGAAGAAGAAGTCTACATTGAACAACCATAAGGATTTCAGTTGTTATAGAACGCAAATTATGTGTGTAAATTGAAGGCCTTATATGGTCTAAAATAGGCTCCTAGAGCATGGTACTCTAGAATGGATAAATATCTACAACATGCAAGGTTCAGAAAAGGAAGTGCAGATAGCAACCTCTACATCAAGGTAACTGAAGATAATATTCTATTAATTGAAGTTTGTGTTGATGATATTATTTTTGAAAGTAATGATGACAGGTTAAGCCACAAATTTGCAAAGGATATGCAAAATGAATTTGAAATTTCATTACTCGGAGAAGTATCTTTCTTTATGGGTCTTCAGATATGTCAAAGAAACCAAGGAATTTGTATTTCTCAAACTAAGTATATCAGAGAAATGTTAAAGAAGTTCAGAATGGAAGATTGAAAACCAGTTGCAAGTTGAGAAAATATGATGATTCAAAGTCTACAAACCAGAGGAAATATAGGTCAATGATTAGTAGCTTACTATATGTGACAACATCTAGACCATATGTAATGTAGGAAGTTGGAGAGGTGGCACGATTTTAAGTAGCACCAAAGGAATCACATCTCTTGGCAATGAAGAGGATTTTCAGATATTGCAAAGGAACAAAAGAGTTTGGATTATGGTATCCAAAAGGAAAGGATCTATCACTTATTGCCTACATATATGCAGATTGAGCAGGTTGCATTGATGACCGATGAAGCACCAGTGGAGCAGTGTTTTACTTGGATGAGTGTTTAGTATATTGGCTAAGCAAGAAACAATCATCAGTATCTTTATCTATAGCCGAAGTAGAGTATATTTCAATAGCAGGATGTTGTACACAGGTTCTATGGATGAAACAAACTCTAACAGATATACAAGTTCAGTATTATGAGCCCATTCCAATCTATTTTGATAATACAAGCACCATTGATATCTCAAAGAACTCGGTGATGCACTCCAAGATGAAGAACATTCCAATCAAGTATCACTTTCTATGGGAACAAGTTGCAGAGAAGAACATCGGAGTTGAGTATGTGGGCACAAAAGAACAAGTGGAAAACATATTTACAAAACCGCTTCCAAGAAAATCCTTTCAGCATCTTCGCCAGAGACTCTGAGTAATTTCTACTCCAAAATGAATGTTTTTTAATGCTTATCTTATATGTCTTAGATTTACATGAGGAAGCACCATAAAGAGGACAATTCAGGTTGGGAGATCAATTTCAAGAAGAGTTCAGTTAGGGGGAGTATCCCCAAGGACAGTTTAGTTAGGGGAAGCAGCCCTGGATGGAAAGATGTCTTTTCCATTGATGACAAAGGAGGAGATTTTTATCAGATGAAGGATAGAGAGTTAAATGCTTGGAAAAAGAGCACAAAGGCATGGTTCCAGGGGGATCGATGGTCACAGGGGGAGAATGAGTGATATGACTTCATTATTGCATCAAAGTGTTGCCATCAATGCCAAAGGGGTAGATTGTTGATTAATTGGGTTGGTTTTCATTGATGTCAACCCTTGAAGAAATTCTGGTAGCAAATTTCGATAGCACAAAGGTATGGGTAATGGACCCAAGTTTGTTTGATGTATAATGGTATGAGTTTTAATATATTTGTAGGTAAGACTATTCTAGATGGACAATAAATATCATGCCATTTCCGGTGGTATGTGGAACGTCACATAGCTCCTCACAGTTAGAGAGTTATGGCCATGTGAAGTTGGAGAACCCTCATGAGTTATCTAGAAGCCCATAAAAGGTCAAAGTAGTCAAAGTGGTTACAAAGAAGAAATTATTTAAATAATAAAGTGGTTGCAACAAGAAGTGGTGAGTTTATTATTTATGGGTAAGTCAAAGTGGTTGCAAAAGAAATTATTTAAATAATAAAGTTAGTGGAGAACTTACTATTTGTGGAAATTGGTTAAGTTAAGTGGACAAGTGGTTAGAAGTGGGTTATCCCTAAAATAAGGAAAGTGGGTTAAGTTGGTTAGAAGGTAACCCCTTGAGGAAGCTACATGAAAGTATAAATGAGAGGAAAGGGTCTTTCATTTGATCATTGAGCACATTGAATATCTATTATTATGTAAGGCTTATTACAGCTACTCATTGATATATATGGAGTTGTGAAAGTCTGAGGTAGCATGAAGGGTTGACGGAGAAAGTTTCAGAATTACAGAGAATATTGAAAAACCCTAAGTTCTGAGGTGTACGTGGGATAAGAATACAATAGAGTGTGTACATATGTGGGCTACCAGTATAACAGAGCATGTACTCATGCAGGTTGTCAGTATAACAAGATGCATACGTGAGGGAAGAGCCATGGAAATTTGAGGAGATGAAGAAGCCAAGGTTCTAGATTCTGAGAACAAGCTCCCAGGAAGGTCTACAATGATCAGATACATCATATCTATCCACTGGTTCAAAAGTTATGTCTTATTTCTATGAGTAGTTGGATTTTGATGTATGCATGAGAAATGGTTATGGATATTTGAGGATTCTCCCTAGAGAGACTAGTGGTTGCATGGGATCTTCTGTATAAATCGGATCTACAGAAATATAGTGCCGGTATAAGAAATATTTATCATTGTTAGAGTTGAGGCAAATCTTGTATTTCTTGGGATATGGTTAAGGGTTCGTGTGATACATGAAGTAGTTGAAATATTGAAAGGATGAATATAAGAAAGGGTTTAATGTCTAGTTCATGTGAGGGTTGTTATACTGGTTCATGATAACACACACTTATTTTGCACATGACTAGAGAGAGATATAGAGTCTTTGGATAAATGTTATGTATGAGGATGCATGCACATGGTACATTTACAGTCTAGATACAATGACAGGTTGCAGATCTATGTGAAAGAGGTTGCAGAAGGTCAGAAGTTTTCAGAAGAAAGAAAACCCTCGTTTCATAAGGCATACACAGGTTTCATAACAGATAGGTCATGTACACATGTGGGTCACTATATAGATAAGGCACGTACATACACATGTTGCAGAACTATAGGTCGTGTATTTGTTGTATTTGTTTGATACATGCTCAGTTCAGGTACAGGTTGATTGAAGGGAAGTAGTACAGGTTAGTTGCAGGCCAGTGGTACAGGTTGATACAATTTTACAGTGGTATATCTCACAGTCATAGTGTGACAGGGGTTCCATCATTCTACTTCTACGTCGGGGCGGTTGGACAAGGCAAGGATAGGTGGTTATAGCCGGAGAATATAAGGGGTTGTAGCCTCCTTCTATTTGTAGCTAGAGAATTGGGGAGTTGGAGATTCCCTCAGGTTGTAGCTTGAGAAACTAGGGGGTTGAAGCCTCCTTCCAGTTGTAGCTGGAAAACAAAGGAAGTTGGTGCTTCCAATGAATGTAATTCTTAAAGACATATAAGAAAAATCATTCTGTGGTTTTCTCCCACCTTGGGTTTCCACGTAAAAACATCGGTGTATTGTGTATGTGTATGATTGCTCTTTTGTTCATTGTTTATTTACTTTGAAAATATTGGATGATAATGCTACATTGATCATAAATAAATATAACACTTGCATATTATGGTTAAAAATGATTAAATTTCTCTATTATTGATTCACCTCCCCTCTCAGTAATCCAACAGAGGAGTCAAAAAGGAAAGTTGGGGATACTATTTCCTTGAATATTGGGACATTCCAATCTCCAAAAATCATTAAATTAGGTGCCCAATGTTCTGATGAAGAGAAAGCAAATTTCACAAAATTACTCTGTGAGTTTCAAGATGTTTTTTCATGGTCATATGAGGATCTTCGTGGTTTTGATCCTACTCTCATACAACATGAAATTCCTATCAATGAAGGGGAAAAACCAATTAGGAAAAGAAAAAGACCTATTAATCCTATGCTTGAAGCCACCATTAGGAAATAATTGGAAAATTTGTTGAATGCTCATATAATATTTCCAATCAAGTATTCTGAATGGATTTCAAATTTGGTCCCTGTTCGGAAAACTATCGGTCAGATCAACTTATGTGTTTATTTCCGCGCTTTAAATAGGGAAAGTGTAAAAGATCATTTTCCACTTCCTAATATGGAGATGATTTTACAACAGGTCACGGGGTCTCAAATGATGTCCTTATTTGACGATTTTTCTGGATATAATCAAATCAAGGTAAAAATGACTAACATATATAAAACCACATTTACCACACGTTGGGGAACCTTTTCTTACAAACATATCCCTTTTGGCTTATATAATGCATGTGCCACTTTTAAAAGAGCTATGATGATAGCTTTTGAAGATCTATTCGGTAATATTATCAAATTTTATCTTGATGATTTGACTGTTTATTCTAAAAACGGGTTGGATCATTTCGGTCATCTTAGAAAAGTTCTCATGCATTGTAGAAAATTTGGCATTTCTTTAAATCCTTCCAAATCCATTTTTAGTGTCACAAAGGGTAAGCTTCTTGGTCACATTATTTATGATTCATAGATAAGTATAGATACCGAGAGGATTACTACCATTCTAAACCTCACTGCCCCCACATCCAAGAAAGAAGTTCAATATTTCATGGGTATTATTATTTTTGTTTGTAGATTTGTTCCCGATTTTGTTGTCATGGTTAAACAAATCCATAATATTTTGAAGCAAGATCGTTCTTTTTCTTGGACAGATGATGTCAAAAATTATTTCCTTAAGATTAATAAGGTGATCAGTTCCGCACCGGTTTTGGCGAAACCAAATTTTGAAAAAAACTTTATCATATACACCAATGCCACTGAGCAGGCAATTTTCGTTATCCTCTTACAATGTGATGACTAAAATAATGAAAAAAATGTAGCTTACATGAGTCAAAGTCTATCATATGATGAGATCAAATACTATTATATCGAGAAACATGTTTTTTCTCTTGTCAAAGCTATAGAAACATTTCTCCATTTTATTTTGGGCAAAAATACACAGGTAAAAGTCTCTTTGCCTGCTGTCAAGTTTATACTCTCACAAACTTACCTCTCAGGAAAACTTGCACATTGGCTTGCCAAAATTCAGGAGCATGATTTTACAATCATGACTTCTAAGGCAATCAAGGGATGAGACTTAGCCATTCACTTAGCTCAGCATCCCGAACCAAGTGAAGAATTTGACGACTAAGATAACCCTCTTTCGACGTTATTTTATATTGAAAATCAAAATCTCTCTATATCTGAACATCCTTAGTATAAAAATAGGGGGTATTATTTGCAGTATCAAAGTTGCCTAGACGATTTGGATCCTTATTAGAGAAGGAGACTTCGCCTTGAAGCTTCTAAGTATATTATTTTAGGAGACTCCTTGTTTAGAAGATATGTTGATGGTTTGTTTCTCTGTTGTGTAAATGATGATGAAGCACACAAAATATTACACGAGATCCATGGATCATGAACATCTTCCATTCATATTGTTGGCCATTTCTTTGCTAAAGCTACCTCCTTTAAGATCATAAGCAATGGTTATTATTGGCCTTTTATCTTTCATGATTCTTGTAAATTCGTGAGGTCCTATGATAAATGCCAAAAATTCGATGGTAAGGAACAATTTTTTTCCATGCCTTTACAACCTGTCCTTCCATATTTCCCTTTTTCTAAGTGGGGTTTAGACTTTATTGGCCCAATCAATCCTTCATCCTCTACTAGGCATATCTTCATTTTGATAGACATTGATTACTTTACCAAGTGGAATGAGGTGGTCCCTCTTAGACATGCACACGATGAACAAGTAATTTCTTTCTTAGAGTCCAATATCTTTTCCAGATTTGGCCTCCCTTTAGAAATTATTTCGGACAATGAGCTAGCCTTTATTTCTGCAAAATTGACCCAATTTCTTGCTAAATTAGGTGTCAAGAATTTTAATTCATCCACTTATTACCCTCAAGGAAATGGACAAGCAAAATCCACTAATAAGAATATGGACATGATTATAAAGAGAATTATAGAAGACAAACCTCGCTAGTGGCACACACTTCTAACTTACGCTCTTTGGGCAGATCGTACAACCACTAAAGCAAGTACATGCTTTACTCCCTTTCAGCTCATATCTGGCCAAGAGGCTATTTGTCCTATTGAATTAGAGATTTGTTCCTTACGTTTGATGTTACAGACTGAGGAATTAAATTCTTCTAATGTATCTCAAAGGATAAATACTTTATTATCCCTGGAAGAACAAAGGAATTTTGCCTTGGAAAATATGAAAAGGAGGCAAAAAATAGTTAAGAAGTATTTTATCAAATGAGCAAAGGCTATTGAATTTAAAATAGATGACAAAGTCTTACTATGGGACTCGACCCATGCTGAGAGAGGAAGGCATTCTAAGTTCCAAAAGTTATGGCTAGGTCCTTTCAAAATCACTTCTATCCTTGGCACAAATTCGTATCTTCTTAAGGACATGGATGAGTGATGGTTTTCTTACAGTACCAATGGTTTCCACTTGAAACATTATATGGAACCAACTTGATCACTAACTCTATATTGTGTAAATATGATTGTTGAACATATTTTTGTATTTCCTTTGGTTTGTCATTTGGGTTTGTTGGGTTTTGGTTTCTATTGTTTATTTTTTATGGTCATAGGAAGTAAGGTCTGGATCAATTTTTCCATAATTATGTCATTTTTGTGAGTATTGTTGATCAATAAGAATAAATTAATACACAGTTGTTACATTATCCTCCTTTTGAAACACTGATGGAATAGATTTTTTCTTTCAACACTGCTTTAGCATAGTTGGTTTTGATTTCTTCCCATCTTCTTCTATCCCTTTCTTCCCTCCATTCTGAGATTCAAGAGCATATCAAAAGTATCCTCCTTGAAAGTTATAAATATTTTTGGTTACGATTCCTATTGATTGTTATACATACAACACCAATTCCCCTCATACATATCACTTTCCATAAGTTATTCCATGAAGCCCCATTCCATCAATTCCCTTAATCCGTTATTTCCCCCTGTTGCATAACTATTTTTTGAACAACTTCAATCACATATTTCTATTGGTTTACAGAACCAAGCATTCTGAGTTCTAAATCTACTGGAAGAAGATTTCCCTATGGAGTCGTCGGTTTGTTGACGCCCAAAAGCGCAACATGAAATCATTGCATGCAAATGACTTGCAATGCATTATTGCTTATATATATTTATTAATAATACTAAATAGGTTGGACCCCTTTAGAACAGTAATAAGGAAGAGAAATGGTTCCTCTTGTTAAGATCTTCAAGATGTGCTCATGATTACCTTACAATAATAATATCATGGTTTGAAAATGAAAAGAAAAGATCCTAACTTGGTTCTATTTGCAATTAATGGATGTTGGGTGTGTTAGCAAATTGATTCTAAGGGAAAGGAATGTTTATTTCATTGGACATTTTACTCTTGCTACACCTAGATTTTGTCATGTTATCCAAATACTAAGTGCAAGCTACATGCAAACTTATGGTATATTTGGGCAATCAATTGTTATGTGGTATGGTAATCCTCCATTAACAAGAAATGTGGGTCATGTTTGTTTTGATGTTAAGTATATGATGGGCATATAATAGATTGAATCCATGTATCAACCTTGAGACTAATTCTTGATGTTGGAAATTTATGTGGAAAATAGCTAAATTATGGTCGACATATGTTTGGAATGAATTTTTGGAGGCTAAGTGTTCTCTATCGTTAGCAGTGGTTGATGGCATTGAATGTAGAATATGGGAAGTGACGTGCATTTACTGCACGTCGTTCTTACCCTACCTCGAAGAGACCACCTTCACTATACTTCTCGCACTTGTTTTGTTTGCTCTTGTTAGTAGCACCTCAATTGTACTTGGCCCTTGGTAGAAAAATAATTGTGCTCTGTAGTTTTCTAGTATCCTTTTTTCAGATATGTGGATTTTATCTCTTCATTCATGGATTGTTGGCTCTGCTCCATATAAAATTGTCTTGTTGGCTCTTAGAGTTTGCATGCAAAATGTGTTTGTTTTCCAAAGTTTAGAGGAATTTTTTGTGAGCATTCTGGCCTTATAAAAATACATTTTAATTTGGGTTTCTTTCGTTTTGGCATTTAAGTGATTCAAATTGAAAATATTGTTAGACATTCTATATTTTTTTTGAATTGTACAGTTGTATTGTGCCTGGAGAAAATGTTGGTATTGCTATGGTATCATTGTTGGAAAAAGTCTATGGGTGAATACGTTGGATTTCACTCATTTTTCATGATTAATTTTTAAGGGTTTTCTCTATAAAGGGAAAAGAATAGTTGGGTTTCATGAATATTGTATAGTACCCTCACCTCATGCCTAGACCTTGGAGGATATGTAGTCATTTCATATTATTATTACCATTGTTTGTAGAGTTATGAAGGTATGTGTATTATGTCTTACTGTCACTTTGAAATTTTGTTGTGGGAAGGGATTTTTATTGTCTTGCTTGCAGTCCACACTTCAAACCTCACACCCACTTTGTCTGATCCAGGATTTTTTTCCCCATCCAATATGAATGGGAAAGTAATAAATTTAAACCCAGTTTCAAAATATTGTCTAATTGTTTTGACCCAACTGCTGGAAGATTGATTAAACCCGCAAAATTGTGGCTCACTTTGTTATTTATCCATGAGGGAATTCGGTCGACTTTGAAGTTAGTATGGATTTGATGAAACAATGATTACTAAGATCACATTGGGGTTTTGAACCCAGTTTGATTTCGAAATAGTTATTTTGGGATTATGGTGTAATTTTTATATAATGCAAAGTTGATGGCTTTATGATTATTTTCTTAGCCTTTCATGCTAACTTCTATAACTAAGTCCAAAATTTCTTTGCCGACAGTCTCCTACATAACAATTTACCAGTTTAAAAGGAAATCGATGGCTTAAAAAATGAAACTTACAAAGTTTGACAGTTTCGAGATTTCCCTTGGGTTTGATATTGAGCAGTTTAAAAGTTGTCATGTTGATTTGGAAATAATTGTCTTGATGAACAGTGGTAAATTCAATATGGTTTCAGCACAGGACATTAATGTTGATCATGGAATTGAGTAAATGATCATTTATAAAATAGAACAATAATCATTTCATTCTTGTTCATAATTTCATTTTTCGCTCATTATATGCCCACCATCTTCCCAATAATATTTCATTATTCCTTGTTCTATTATTATGAATTTCATTTGTAAAGGAATAGAAAAGGATTGGATGGCAACTGGAATTGGAAATTATGATATGGAGACATTGCTTGAACAATATCCATTTATTCATTCCCATCCATACTATCATTTTTCATTCATTACAGAGCCCCCCATTTTCCTAATGACCCCATAACTCCTTGTTTCAATGTAATTGTTATTAAATTGTAAATGTGATGGATTGTATCAATAGATGGATTGCATATGCTTCTGTTGTGAATGATAGAGCCAACATTTTGATTTTATTTAGGTAGAGTGTTAATGAATGGATGGTTAAAAATTTTCCACATTATGATTGGAATCTTGCTTAAGGATGAGTTTTTTTAGTAGGGGTAGCAATGGAAGAGGTGCCAATAGAGGCAAAGGTAATAATAATTGGCAAAGGGGCCATAGAAGGCCATGATTCTCAATTCATTTTGACATTGATCCACAAGAATTGAATCATCTCTTCCAAGTTGAATTCTTTAATTTAGTTGGACAAGGGATTATGCAATCTAGATCTAAGAGACCTCATTTCCAGCCTCATAAAAAATTCTATGGTGTCTGTGTCCCCCCTCACGTCTCTATGTAGCCAGAGACACCTGTCAATGATGGCTGACAAGAAATTGTCCATCAGCCCATTGTACATCATCATGGTTGGAATACAGTATCATTGTCGGTGCCTCCTCCTCCACCACCTGTAATGTCCCCACTTTGGGACATCATCACAGTGCAAAGGGTTATGATGACTAGAGTAGCCAGATGGAGGTTATAACAAGTACAGGGGTTATTGAGAGGCATTGTGGGGTCCAGCTTGCATTGCTCATCATATTCCATCATTATGATCCATTCCGCACAGGTTGGCTTTGGTTACGTTGCATTCCGACGATTTCCATGGTTTTGACTATTTTGAGCTATAAGTCAATGAAATTCACTGAAGAGGTCATTTTGGGCACATTACTTGGATGAACCTCTAAGTGTAATAGCTCATTGGAATTGGGAGGATAAAGACTACAGGATGGGATGGCTAGAAGTGACTTTTAGTGGCTAGGGAAGCCACAAGGAGAGATAAGGAGCTTTTCAAAGGTAAAAAGGTTAATTAATTAATTAAAGTGATTTAATTAATTAATTAAATATTAATAAAATGAAAGTC
>ML788409.1:0-10866 GCA_009831015.1 Picea engelmannii
ACTTATACCTCTTCCCCTTTGACCTTGCTTCCAAACCAATTTTTCTTCTGCCTTCAGAGCAACCTGATAAGCATCTTCCACATTTATTATTGTTACCATGCTCATCTCGTCTTGAATCTCATATCTTAGGCCATTCATATATCTAGAGAACTTTTAATCATCACTCTCATGATGACCAACTCTGATGTTAAGTTTGTAGAATTACTCAATGTATTCCTTCATTGTCGTCCATCTTTGTCTCAAATTATTTATTCTTCAAAACAAATTGATTTAATAATCTTTGGGTATGAATTTGGATTTCATCTTTGCTAACATTCTATCCCAACTTTTAATTCTTTTTTTCCTTTTGCAATGCCTGTCAACCTACAATTCATCCCAGCATAGTGTTGCATGACCTTTCAGTCTAGTGAAAATGTGCTTTACTTTCTTGTATTCTTTGATATCATCGTAATCTAAATATTTATCCATAGCTCTAATCCAATCTAGCAGCTCCTAAACTTCTAAGTTTGCTTCATACATTGGGATGTCCAGTTTATATCTGGCATGTATCCTTGCAACAAATTTGAATACACATTCCTCTATAGCATCTTCAGCCACAACTTCTTCTTCTCCTTCTTCATGTTCTCTTTCAGCCTCATTGTTATCTCCAGTATCAGTTGTTCGTCTTTGTGATTTCTCCATAGCGTCTAATCGAGCATGAAGTTCTCTCATCTCCCTCTCCACAACTGGATCAGGTAATGTTCTTTCTAGACGTCTTCTTGACGGCATTGTTGCAATATTTCCATGCAGAATTCAAATCAAAACTATCCTTTATCTTCTCTTTCTTACAGAAAACATTTATTGTAAGGCTTTGATACCACCTGATGCAGAGCCACCCTTCAACAAGGTCTGCTAACCTCTCGGTCTACGGATATTCAAATCCTTTGAGCCTAAACGGCTACTTGGTCCACGCTATAATCCTCAACACATAAAATCACAAGTATCTTTTTACGGAGCCTGTCTATGCAAACAAGCACTAGGCACAATATTTCCCTCATGTGACCAACAACTGTGACCTGGGGCCCAGCTTTTGAGCACATCGATATTTCACGTATTGAGGGTTTGCGAAGTGGTTCTCTCCCCTTCTCCCGAAAAGAGAACATGCGATGGCTCTATGTCAGATCGACGGTCCTCATCTCCGGCGATCCGACGCTCCATATTCTTCCTCTGCAAATCAGGATTTCACGATGTGCGACTTCCGAGTTACAACTTCCTCTACACTTTTGACTCCCGAAATGTCGATATTTCAAAGCGCCAAATCAATGGCTCTCGCTCCTTTGGATATCATGACTACTATTCCTCTTGAGCTTGCACATGTTGTAATACTCTCTCTCTTATCCTTCCCATAGATATACTAGATCCAACAACCCACAAGAAATCGGTGTTCGTCCCTTCAAGAATTCCAACTATCCATTGAGATTCTCGATGGCTTCCAGCCAAAGTACTTGGTGTCAACTCTTTTGAACCTGATTCCACGATATGACTTCAAACCTCATCCTCGCTCTGATATTCTCCAAGTCTTTATCCTTCCTAAGCTTGATCCTTGTTGTAAACTCAAGGATTCTAAGGAATCTTAAACGCAATCCTTGCGACAAAAATTCTTCAACCATTCCCTTGGGTTGGAAAAGTCTAAGACTCGACCTGGCCTATGCACACCTTGCACGGATCTGTGCTAAACTTGCACTTTTGTTGGTATAAGATCAACGATATCTCTCCTAATCTTTTTTATGATAAAACTCATAGCCTCATCCACGCACTCCTTACGGACTCTCATTGCACTCCTTGCAGGAATTCTCAGGAAGAGAAACAATTGAAACTTATACTCTTCTCATAGAATTCATACATTCTACATGAAATCACATACATACACACAACATTAAAACAAATGCGTAACAAAGAATATAAGTAACCTGTAAGCATACCATTCAATAGATGAACACAGTAACCAAAGTACACAATGAAATTGGTTTAAAGCATTCTTATATTAATTCAATTGATTATGTACATGATTCAATACCAACAACTATCTGCTCATACAACTTCTACAATATTTGTTATTCTCTACTCTCCTATGCTCTGTTTCTCATGAAAATGAGAATGACAATACAACACATCTACAAGGGAGTCCTCTTGAGTTTTTCCCTCCTACAACCTTAAGCTATCTTATCAAATTAAAGGGTACAACTATTTTACATTCATTACAATAAATGCCTACAACCGAAAGATGAGAGGAACACTCAATATCTGTATTAAAATCCCCAAAAAATTAAAGGAAATTACATCCTTCCAGCTATAACATTAATGTGTTTTCTTTTGAAATTCAAAATGTCCTCAAAATGCACGATGGTGTATATCCAGCTGTCCTCCGCTCACTATTGTTGGCGATGCTCATGCATCACAATGGATGAAGCACATAGAGATCCACATGCACTACATTTGGGACTTAGTACATGAGGGGATCATCGACTTACAGTTATTTCCTTCAGCAGAATAGATGACGTACATCTTTAGCAAGACCTTCACTAAGCAAAGTTCCATTCTCTACGAAGTCACCTTGGAGTGAAGGACATAATTTCCTAGAAACTGTAGTTCTTATTTTTACATACATTGTACCTTGAAGGGGGGGGTTTCCATGAGGTTTTCCCTCTTTCCTCTATTTTAGTGTATATTTTCTATTTGGGTACCTAACATGTCCTCGTTGTTGGGACCCATTCTTTATTTTCACTATAATGATGTTAAGGGGGGGTGTTGGAGTTACTTTACACAAACCCATGATTTATTTTTCCTAAGTTTTTTTCTTGTTTATTAGTCATAATTAGTCATTATTCGGTCTCCTATATTTTAGGGGATAATATTCCACCTGAAGAATATTCTCTTTCAGTTGACACTTCAGTTTGACTAGTTGAGTTGAGTTTAGATGTTGCATTGGTTTTATGACCATGCAACATTTGGATCATCACCATGATAATTCAACCGTGTCTTTGGATCATCAACAAACTATCACATTAGCCTTGATTCCCTAATTTAACTCCTCACTACTCTGTGTTCATTCAGTTAAATGAATACTAGTTGACTAGTTAACCTAACTAAGTGGCAATTCACTCCCGTAACTGCCTGAGAGACTAGACTATGTCGCAATTCCTTCCCATAACTGCCTGAGAGACTATACTAGGTGGTAGTTCACTCCCGTAACTACTGGTGTGTGTCCAAATAAATCTAGACCACCACTATGGTGCATTGGATCACCTCCAATGTGCACTCATTGAGCTATACAAAGTATATCATGTGTAAATTATTCATTATTCATAATGGTTAATGAGAATTATTTCATTTTTTCTCTCCTTCTTCTTCTTTCTCCAATTCTCTCTGCAAATGTGTGTATTATTGTTTAGATATATCTATTTTTTGCAGGTTCAATACATTTACAAAGTAATAGTGGGATACTTAGTCTGATCAAAGGGCCATAGAGGAATATGTAATATCTACGGTCTCTCCCACATGAGATTCCTCAGGCATGTCATTCAAGAAAAGTACTACCCTGTTGGAGGCTTCGAGGAAAAATACAAAAGATGGACCACCCTGCATCAGAAAAGAGACCAAAGAGTACCATATTTCACCAATATTTTCCATACCCTACACACCAAATTAGGTATCAAAGACTCTGAGCGACATCTAGTGCTCAAATACCGCGGTTGTCTACATAGATACATTGAAACAGAAATGGATTTTCTAGACATAACATCATTCGGTATAGCTTATATATATGTTGTCAAGATCGAGAAGAAATTTAAGTAGAAGAGGTGAGAGTTTGGATATGAAAACTCCTCACAATCAAAGTAGGGAAAAGGCAGTCCCAACCCACAAAACAAGGGACAGAGAAAATATGGCTACTCTCAGGACAACCAGTCCAAAACCGAAACACAAGAAGGGTAATGAGAAGTTAAATAAGGACACGGGAAAATGGTCTGAATACCACAAAATCCCTTGGCACAAAACTGAACAATGTCGCTCCAAGTAGTCACTAGTGGCCAAGATGAAAGATTCTGAGTCAGAGGAGGATTCTGACTCTGAATCAAATCCAGAAGGAGGGAAACAGATTATCGATGCTAAACCAAGTGCCACTGTCTCTACCACCAAATTCCATCCAAGACAACCAGAAGAACCAAAGGAAGGGGAATGAATTTTTCACTCATAGATGTGGGTAAAGGGGGATTTGCTTCATTTTATTATCAATGGAAGCAATCAAAATAACCTGATCTCAACAAAGGTTGTGAAGAGGTTGGACTTGTAGAAAAATAGTTGGCAAGATCACAAGGATCGCTGAGAATACCCCAAATATATATAAACAAAAATACTTAAAACGTTGTGACTTCAAATAAAAATATAGTAAAATTAATACAATGAATTTACTAATTCAATCAAGAATATTGTAACCAAAGGCGACAAAGTCGAATACGTTCTTACACAATTTCTCTTCGTCCAGCTCCTAGCTTGCTAACCAGAAAGACTTCACAGGTACCTCCCAGCCAACTCTAGGGGTACTCTTCTCCCCCCTTAGCCCATCGAGCCACAAAGGGACCACGCACAACCATAACCAAAATACTCTAGCTCCCAGATCGCCTCACATGGTAGAGATACCACTCTTCTTTTCAATCTAGGTAACCATCAATGAAATTTTGGCAACATAACTTTACTCATAGTAGTCATGATCCATTCCTCCTCTTAGCCATTTATTTTATAGAATTTTTCTTAGTGACCACTTTTCATTTGCACATTTAATTTGTTTTTTTTAAATTAATTAGGAAGTACTCCCCTCGTAGGATTGACACTTGTTCCCTTAGTTGCACCAATAAATTCACCATATAATTTAATTAAATGTCAATTTCCCTCACCCAACCTAAAAGCACTCTTAAAATCACTCCTAGTTGTCCCCTTATTCCCTCTATTTCATTTTTAATGACTGACGCCTTTCTAAAACTTAGTTGTGTTTAATTTAGGAAATTTCATTAGATAGACTAGACTAGATACCTTTCTAGCTTCTACATCCTTACATTTATTTCATTTCTTATCTTAGTTTCCAATTTGGTATTCTTTTGCACACATTTACATAATTAAATATTTAGATATAATTTTTACTCCTTCAATTCCTAACTTGATTTTTCTTATCCCCCACCATTTATTAAATTTATAATTTAGTTTTAGTCTTCTTACCCACTTTAGACTTAGGATTAGAATTTTTAAGGAGATTTTATAATTAAAAAAGATTACTCATTTAATAACTATTTTAAGTTTGACAATGTAAAAACAAATTATTGTTTTTTAGGAACCTAGGTTTATTGACTAAATTTTTATTTTATATCGCGATATTCCCTTCAATAAGCACTTCGTGCTCCAAGGGTTCCACTTGACTTTGATTCAAATTTTAATTACGGGATGTGCCCTTCTAAGGGTGCCACTCGCCTTTGACTAGTTTTGGTAGTTGTCCAACCCTTGGAGTCAATACTCCATTTAGGGAACCTCATGAGAGACTAAGGTCCTCTAAAGAATAAGGACCCTACCTTATTAGGCACCCTTTAAAATATTCGTGAGTGACTGTCTTAGTATGCCCTCATGGCATAGTGGATCTATCGAACTAGGTAATCTCTAACCTACAATTTGAGCCACAATGAGAGTGATAGTAGGTTGTGGCAGGGCTGCTGCCACACCTCTCCCTCAATATATGGTTGTTGTCCATGGCCATTTTACTCATGTGATTCTGATTAGTAATAAATCGTCAGCCTGCATCCATCAATGAAACAATGTCAATGATCCATAAAAAACATCATAATATACCCGATCACATGTCACATATCCATAAGATAAAAGTAACCAAACTAATACAATCCACTCCCTGACTCGATCCGGAGTCCAAGGAGGTTCATTGATGCAATTTGCATCCTCAATCTTTCAATTGTCCTGCACACTCAGAGGAAACTTGTCAATAGCATATGCCAATACATCGATATCAAATAACATAACATCCAGTCATCAACATCATCATAAGAATCCATAAGCGAAGAGATAACCATATACTAAAACCAGATAACTTGCACACAAGTGTCCTCAAATAATAAGTCAAATCATCTGTGCACAAGAGTGGGATGTTACATTCACTCATATCCTGAGCCTACCTGACCTAAGTCTGCCTGAAGGTCCTACCTTACCTGAGTATGCCTTAGGGGGGCCTACCTTACAATCTAGCTTTGTATTATAGATTTGTATCGAAACGATCACTCAACAAGTCAATTAGTAAATAAGTGCTAGATGTTGGTAAAAGTACACATCGTCCTTTCAAATGAGGATTGGTTACTGATTTATCACATAATAAGAAAAATTGATTCAAAACAAACCATTAATAACAAATCAAACATAAGTTGAGATCATAGTTGTAGGTAGGAAAATAAGTAAAGTGCAATCCAATATATCTAAGATCCAATTCCAAATGGAATAGCCATTTTAACATCCAATAGGTGTTTCAAGAGGGTCTAAGGTAGATAAAAGGAAGGTTATGAGGAGTTAAAAATATGCCACATTGGAGACTCATCAGTAGCAAAGACCTTGAAAAATAAATACTTCGTAAGGAACCATAAACAAACATTAAACCCCTAAGAATAATAGAAAAACATATGTTTATATTTAATTTTCTCCCACAATGATGATTTCCAACATTACCGCTTTTCTGTTACCAAGTGGAGATGGTAGAATCCAAAATATCAAGTACCCTACAAATGGTGCACAACTGTTTTTTCCACAAATTGGATGGACAACACATTTACCACCACTTTTTGCATAAATGAGAAGACCAAAAATGATGAAGAGTTGTAGAACAAACTGATCATTGATCAACATGGTAGAGGCTCAAGCCCAAATTTATAAGTGTGCCTATGCATAAGGAAGAGGAGAGGAAACTAAATAAATTCGGTGTTCCCCACTTTCCTTGAGAGGATTGGCATGGAGAAAACAATTTGTCATCCTTCAACACATTGTACCCTAGCCTAGCCTATGAAACCTAATCTACCTTATACTGACCTACCATTCCACAGTTAAACCCGCCCTAACAATAATATCCTCTCATGAATTGTAAGCATACATGATTTTAGGGGCTAAATTTTGCCAATGGGATAATTTTCCATGGTTTTTCCCCAAAAAAATATTCACCAATTTCTATTTCTTCTAAAAATGATTCCATAAAATAAAATTATTTTACCTTAAAAATGACCAAAATTGTATACAAACTATATAAAATCTTTAGAAATTTAAATATTTTTAAAAAATATTTTGTGATATCAATAGAATCATTTATAATATTAATAGAATCTATCCATTGATAATGTGTCCTCCCTTATGATTTTCACTATAATTGAGAAAAAGTGATTGAGAGAGAGTTTGTTGTTCTACCAAAGTGTTTGGTACTTGACTTGAATCAATTGATTATTGCAAACCAACTGTTGGTTTTGAAATCTAATATGACAATTTCATTACTTCTCTAACTAATATTTTTGTATCTTTATCTATCTCTTCTTGGTTATTTGATATAGACTCCTCTAGACATCCTAGAGGCGGGAGGGTTCTCTATGTAATAGAGAAAACTCTAGATAGTTTCGCTCTTGTGCTCCAAAATAGCTTAGGGCTATGCCTCCTACAACCCATGAGAGGACTCGTATGTGTTACAAATATTTTTTTGATTGAGGTATCTTAGTGAATTATTACCATTATAAATAATATGTGTTTTAACATTCATAGGGACTTCATTGTCTAGCCATGAGGGGGGACACCTAGCACTAGTCGGGCTAGAGATACTACATGGCTTCTATCCCAAACTAACCATGCATCACGTGGCACTGTGGATAATAGGTACTTTGTGGAAATTTTTGTTTAATTAAGAATATATTTAATTTAAGTTTGATTTTAAAAACACTAATAATTTATATGAAGAGATTCTTTTAATTCAAGGTCACAAACTTAATAATAATTATTAATTTACATATAATCTGAAGATTAAAAAAAATAAAAAAAATTAAGAGTATAATTAGTTTTTTTTTTTTAATCCTTTTTTTTTAATTTTAAATTTTAAGAATTATTTTTTTATTCTTTTATATTTCATTTTAATATATCTTATTATAAATTTTAGGTCTAATAATTAAGAATATATGTTTCTTATTTGGAAGTAATACCTTCAAATCTAAAAATGATAAACTTTAACAATCATATAATATAATTAGTGAAAAATAATTCAACTTAAACTATATTTACATAAATAAATAAATAAAGTGGTAAAAAGAAAATAATGCCCATAAACATAATTAAAACCAAAATCAATGAACATATTAACATAATTAAAACCAAAATCAATTAACATTTAAATATGTTCATGTAAAACATACGTTGAGATATTTAAATTTGTTAAAAAATAAAATAAAAGATTGTGTTACTTACCTTAAAGATCAATATTAATTTCATCTTTTCGAGTCTTTAATTATAGTAAATTTCTATAAATACATATTTTCTAATGGAATTTTTTTATTTTTTTAATTTAATAAAACATAAATTAACATAAATGTATCTGGACGTTAAATAATAAACCACTTCTAAAATCACTTGATGTTTGAGAATAAATCCAACGATATACATTAAAAGGCTTTTACTTTTTATTAGTCTTGCCAGTAGAGGGACTATAGTGATCCATAATTCGTTGACTTCACATTAGTTTGTCCTTTGACTAAAAAAATTTGCATAATATCTATTTTTGAAATTAGCGAACTAAAAACATTAATTTGTATATAATAAAAAAATACCATATATGTCATTGGATAACAGATTGGGGGTCTTATTGCCATCTTCATTATTCCCAATGTTGTATATGTTAGCATATCCAAAGTTTTTGATCATTTACGGTCTTTCTGAATTTTTATTATTTTTTTGAAATGTTTAGATATCCAAAGTTTTGAGCATAGAAAGACAGTTTTTTATTATTTGACTTCATATTAGTTTGTCCTTTGAATATATATATATATATTTTCATAGCCTCTATTGTTCTAACTATTGTTACTATTTTTTTTACTGTTATTATTATTTTATATTATTATAAAATAATATAATAATTGTTTTTGTGTACGTAACAAACCTGCCACAATGCATTCTTTCTTAAATATTTACACAGCAGTCCTGACAGACTTAAATGTTTACCTAACAAGCCTCGTAGCCTTAAATTTTTACTTAACAAGACTTTTACAATACATTTTCCTCTTCTTTTTTTATGCAATGTTCTCTGCAGTGAATATGGGCAATATTGTTCTTCAGTGGCATTACTGGTTCATTGGTTAATGCTTGATCCTTTTTTGTTCACTAGTTTCATGTTCTCCTGTTGTTGTTGTTCTTGTTTTCCTGTTGGTCTTATTGCAATTTGCACGCTTGGGGTTCTACAATCGCGATTGGATTTGTCCTTCTGTCATTCTGCATTGACGTGTGGGTTCTAGTGCCATGTTTAGCTTCTTATTCGTTGTTTGTTGTTTGCTATTTGTAGTTTGCAGGTGAGAAATATCAATACTGGAGATGGATGAGTCAAAATCCTCTTGCAAAACATCTTTGTATGTGAGGATAAAATACAATTTTCTTTTCCTATATGTCACTGTGGATGCGATAGAGGTGGGTTCTGCGTCAATGCTAAGCCCTAATATTGGCTCATTACCCCTTAATTGGATCATATTAGATTAGTAATGTTATTTATTACCCCTCAATTGGGGCATATTAGATTAGTAATGTTATTTTATTTATGTCGGCTTTAAGCCATTAGTTGTAATTATACCTCCTAGTCTCCTATATATACCAAGTAGACATTTTCATTTTGAATCATCTTGTACTTGAACATTTAAGTGGGGTAAAAGGAGGTTGCCCCCTCGAAGAAGCTTATTATCTGAAATTATCTCTTTTTCAAGGCGTTGAGTACTTTTCCTGAGGTTTTTCTATGCTATATTGATGTTTGGTTCTTAACATATGGTTTCAGAGCTCAAGGTCTTGGGGTTTCGCTGCTACATCTGAAACACCGTGGAATTTTCACTATAACTTTTTTTCTACAACGTTTCAGAAGGAACGGCTTGGAGGATATTTAGTAGATAGATCAAGGTACGTTGGGCTCAAAATTCATCTCCTGAGGCCTTATACTTTTGGAGATATAGCCTGTACAAGATATGGTTCTGGAATCATCCTGAAATGAGTCTTTGCGGAATTTTCACTATAAAATTTTTTTTGTAACGTTTCAGACCCTGAACTCTGGAGGCCATTTACAGAAATTAGTAATGTATCCGTGGTAAAAGTTTCATCTTCTGGGTCGTCTTAAATTTGTAGATACACCCTGTGTAAGATAGGGTATCTGACTAGTCTTATTGGCTAGTCTCAAGAAGGTGTTCTAGTTAAAACAATCATATCTTCTTCCTAGAGTATCCAAATTGCATGGGACTAGTTGCATTGGATCGTGGACAGTCTTTAGTATTTTGGGTGTGAGTTTCATAATTTTATATCAATTATTTTGTGTGGGGCACACTATACAAGTGAGATCTCCTGGAAAGGCCAAAAATCGGCAAGTTGTGGGGAAGTTACCATAAATTCCACTTGGCACATCCAATTTTGATCAGACCTGTGGCATTGAAGAGAAGAAATATTAGAGAAATACATAAGAGAAATTTTCATACCCAGAAGGGCCAAAAATTGGGAGATACAACAGAAGAAATATTGTCTAGCAGAACCACCTCAAAATCAAGGTTCAAAAGTGATACTTGGCCAACATGCCAC
>ML788409.1:10966-108519 GCA_009831015.1 Picea engelmannii
AAATTATTAGTGTTTTTAAAATCAAACTTAAATTAAATATATTCTTAATTAAACAAAAATTTCCACAAAGTACCTATTATCCACAGTGCCACGTGATGCATGGTTAGTTTGGGATAGAAGCCATGTAGTATCTCTAGCCCGACTAGTGCTAGGTGTCCCCCCTCATGGCTAGACAATGAAGTCCCTATGAATGTTAAAACACATATTATTTATAATGGTAATAATTCACTAAGATACCTCAATCAAAAAAATATTTGTAACACATACGAGTCCTCTCATGGGTTGTAGGAGGCATAGCCCTAAGCTATTTTGGAGCACAAGAGCGAAACTATCTAGAGTTTTCTCTATTACATAGAGAACCCTCCCGCCTCTAGGATGTCTAGAGGAGTCTATATCAAATAACCAAGAAGAGATAGATAAAGATACAAAAATATTAGTTAGAGAAGTAATGAAATTGTCATATTAGATTTCAAAACCAACAGTTGGTTTGCAATAATCAATTGATTCAAGTCAAGTACCAAACACTTTGGTAGAACAACAAACTCTCTCTCAATCACTTTTTCTCAATTATAGTGAAAATCATAAGGGAGGACACATTATCAATGGATAGATTCTATTAATATTATAAATGATTCTATTGATATCACAAAATATTTTTTAAAAATATTTAAATTTCTAAAGATTTTATATAGTTTGTATACAATTTTGGTCATTTTTAAGGTAAAATAATTTTATTTTATGGAATCATTTTTAGAAGAAATAGAAATTGGTGAATATTTTTTTGGGGAAAAACCATGGAAAATTATCCCATTGGCAAAATTTAGCCCCTAAAATCATGTATGCTTACAATTCATGAGAGGATATTATTGTTAGGGCGGGTTTAACTGTGGAATGGTAGGTCAGTATAAGGTAGATTAGGTTTCATAGGCTAGGCTAGGGTACAATGTGTTGAAGGATGACAAATTGTTTTCTCCATGCCAATCCTCTCAAGGAAAGTGGGGAACACCGAATTTATTTAGTTTCCTCTCCTCTTCCTTATGCATAGGCACACTTATAAATTTGGGCTTGAGCCTCTACCATGTTGATCAATGATCAGTTTGTTCTACAACTCTTCATCATTTTTGGTCTTCTCATTTATGCAAAAAGTGGTGGTAAATGTGTTGTCCATCCAATTTGTGGAAAAAACAGTTGTGCACCATTTGTAGGGTACTTGATATTTTGGATTCTACCATCTCCACTTGGTAACAGAAAAGCGGTAATGTTGGAAATCATCATTGTGGGAGAAAATTAAATATAAACATATGTTTTTCTATTATTCTTAGGGGTTTAATGTTTGTTTATGGTTCCTTACGAAGTATTTATTTTTCAAGGTCTTTGCTACTGATGAGTCTCCAATGTGGCATATTTTTAACTCCTCATAACCTTCCTTTTATCTACCTTAGACCCTCTTGAAACACCTATTGGATGTTAAAATGGCTATTCCATTTGGAATTGGATCTTAGATATATTGGATTGCACTTTACTTATTTTCCTACCTACAACTATGATCTCAACTTATGTTTGATTTGTTATTAATGGTTTGTTTTGAATCAATTTTTCTTATTATGTGATAAATCAGTAACCAATCCTCATTTGAAAGGACGATGTGTACTTTTACCAACATCTAGCACTTATTTACTAATTGACTTGTTGAGTGATCGTTTCGATACAAATCTATAATACAAAGCTAGATTGTAAGGTAGGCCCCCCTAAGGCATACTCAGGTAAGGTAGGACCTTCAGGCAGACTTAGGTCAGGTAGGCTCAGGATATGAGTGAATGTAACATCCCACTCTTGTGCACAGATGATTTGACTTATTATTTGAGGACACTTGTGTGCAAGTTATCTGGTTTTAGTATATGGTTATCTCTTCGCTTATGGATTCTTATGATGATGTTGATGACTGGATGTTATGTTATTTGATATCGATGTATTGGCATATGCTATTGACAAGTTTCCTCTGAGTGTGCAGGACAATTGAAAGATTGAGGATGCAAATTGCATCAATGAACCTCCTTGGACTCCGGATCGAGTCAGGGAGTGGATTGTATTAGTTTGGTTACTTTTATCTTATGGATATGTGACATGTGATCGGGTATATTATGATGTTTTTTATGGATCATTGACATTGTTTCATTGATGGATGCAGGCTGACGATTTATTACTAATCAGAATCACATGAGTAAAATGGCCATGGACAACAACCATATATTGAGGGAGAGGTGTGGCAGCAGCCCTGCCACAACCTACTATCACTCTCATTGTGGCTCAAATTGTAGGTTAGAGATTACCTAGTTCGATAGATCCACTATGCCATGAGGGCATACTAAGACAGTCACTCACGAATATTTTAAAGGGTGCCTAATAAGGTAGGGTCCTTATTCTTTAGAGGACCTTAGTCTCTCATGAGGTTCCCTAAATGGAGTATTGACTCCAAGGGTTGGACAACTACCAAAACTAGTCAAAGGCGAGTGGCACCCTTAGAAGGGCACATCCCGTAATTAAAATTTGAATCAAAGTCAAGTGGAACCCTTGGAGCACGAAGTGCTTATTGAAGGGAATATCGCGATATAAAATAAAAATTTAGTCAATAAACCTAGGTTCCTAAAAAACAATAATTTGTTTTTACATTGTCAAACTTAAAATAGTTATTAAATGAGTAATCTTTTTTAATTATAAAATCTCCTTAAAAATTCTAATCCTAAGTCTAAAGTGGGTAAGAAGACTAAAACTAAATTATAAATTTAATAAATGGTGGGGGATAAGAAAAATCAAGTTAGGAATTGAAGGAGTAAAAATTATATCTAAATATTTAATTATGTAAATGTGTGCAAAAGAATACCAAATTGGAAACTAAGATAAGAAATGAAATAAATGTAAGGATGTAGAAGCTAGAAAGGTATCTAGTCTAGTCTATCTAATGAAATTTCCTAAATTAAACACAACTAAGTTTTAGAAAGGCGTCAGTCATTAAAAATGAAATAGAGGGAATAAGGGGACAACTAGGAGTGATTTTAAGAGTGCTTTTAGGTTGGGTGAGGGAAATTGACATTTAATTAAATTATATGGTGAATTTATTGGTGCAACTAAGGGAACAAGTGTCAATCCTACGAGGGGAGTACTTCCTAATTAATTTAAAAAAAACAAATTAAATGTGCAAATGAAAAGTGGTCACTAAGAAAAATTCTATAAAATAAATGGCTAAGAGGAGGAATGGATCATGACTACTATGAGTAAAGTTATGTTGCCAAAATTTCATTGATGGTTACCTAGATTGAAAAGAAGAGTGGTATCTCTACCATGTGAGGCGATCTGGGAGCTAGAGTATTTTGGTTATGGTTGTGCGTGGTCCCTTTGTGGCTCGATGGGCTAAGGGGGGAGAAGAGTACCCCTAGAGTTGGCTGGGAGGTACCTGTGAAGTCTTTCTGGTTAGCAAGCTAGGAGCTGGACGAAGAGAAATTGTGTAAGAACGTATTCGACTTTGTCGCCTTTGGTTACAATATTCTTGATTGAATTAGTAAATTCATTGTATTAATTTTACTATATTTTTATTTGAAGTCACAACGTTTTAAGTATTTTTGTTTATATATATTTGGGGTATTCTCAGCGATCCTTGTGATCTTGCCAACTATTTTTCTACAAGTCCAACCTCTTCACAACCTTTGTTGAGATCAGGTTATTTTGATTGCTTCCATTGATAATAAAATGAAGCAAATCCCCCTTTACCCACATCTATGAGTGAAAAATTCATTCCCCTTCCTTTGGTTCTTCTGGTTGTCTTGGATGGAATTTGGTGGTAGAGACAGTGGCACTTGGTTTAGCATCGATAATCTGTTTCCCTCCTTCTGGATTTGATTCAGAGTCAGAATCCTCCTCTGACTCAGAATCTTTCATCTTGGCCACTAGTGACTACTTGGAGCGACATTGTTCAGTTTTGTGCCAAGGGATTTTGTGGTATTCAGACCATTTTCCCGTGTCCTTATTTAACTTCTCATTACCCTTCTTGTGTTTCGGTTTTGGACTGGTTGTCCTGAGAGTAGCCATATTTTCTCTGTCCCTTGTTTTGTGGGTTGGGACTGCCTTTTCCCTACTTTGATTGTGAGGAGTTTTCATATCCAAACTCTCACCTCTTCTACTTAAATTTCTTCTCGATCTTGACAACATATATATAAGCTATACCGAATGATGTTATGTCTAGAAAATCCATTTCTGTTTCAATGTATCTATGTAGACAACCGCGGTATTTGAGCACTAGATGTCGCTCAGAGTCTTTGATACCTAATTTGGTGTGTAGGGTATGGAAAATATTGGTGAAATATGGTACTCTTTGGTCTCTTTTCTGATGCAGGGTGGTCCATCTTTTGTATTTTTCCTCGAAGCCTCCAACAGGGTAGTACTTTTCTTGAATGACATGCCTGAGGAATCTCATGTGGGAGAGACCGTAGATATTACATATTCCTCTATGGCCCTTTGATCAGACTAAGTATCCCACTATTACTTTGTAAATGTATTGAACCTGCAAAAAATAGATATATCTAAACAATAATACACACATTTGCAGAGAGAATTGGAGAAAGAAGAAGAAGGAGAGAAAAAATGAAATAATTCTCATTAACCATTATGAATAATGAATAATTTACACATGATATACTTTGTATAGCTCAATGAGTGCACATTGGAGGTGATCCAATGCACCATAGTGGTGGTCTAGATTTATTTGGACACACACCAGTAGTTACGGGAGTGAACTACCACCTAGTATAGTCTCTCAGGCAGTTATGGGAAGGAATTGCGACATAGTCTAGTCTCTCAGGCAGTTACGGGAGTGAATTGCCACTTAGTTAGGTTAACTAGTCAACTAGTATTCATTTAACTGAATGAACACAGAGTAGTGAGGAGTTAAATTAGGGAATCAAGGCTAATGTGATAGTTTGTTGATGATCCAAAGACACGGTTGAATTATCATGGTGATGATCCAAATGTTGCATGGTCATAAAACCAATGCAACATCTAAACTCAACTCAACTAGTCAAACTGAAGTGTCAACTGAAAGAGAATATTCTTCAGGTGGAATATTATCCCCTAAAATATAGGAGACCGAATAATGACTAATTATGACTAATAAACAAGAAAAAAACTTAGGAAAAATAAATCATGGGTTTGTGTAAAGTAACTCCAACACCCCCCCTTAACATCATTATAGTGAAAATAAAGAATGGGTCCCAACAACGAGGACATGTTAGGTACCCAAATAGAAAATATACACTAAAATAGAGGAAAGAGGGAAAACCTCATGGAAACCCCCCCCTTCAAGGTACAATGTATGTAAAAATAAGAACTACAGTTTCTAGGAAATTATGTCCTTCACTCCAAGGTGACTTCGTAGAGAATGGAACTTTGCTTAGTGAAGGTCTTGCTAAAGATGTACGTCATCTATTCTGCTGAAGGAAATAACTGTAAGTCGATGATCCCCTCATGTACTAAGTCCCAAATGTAGTGCATGTGGATCTCTATGTGCTTCATCCATTGTGATGCATGAGCATCGCCAACAATAGTGAGCGGAGGACAGCTGGATATACACCATCGTGCATTTTGAGGACATTTTGAATTTCAAAAGAAAACACATTAATGTTATAGCTGGAAGGATGTAATTTCCTTTAATTTTTTGGGGATTTTAATACAGATATTGAGTGTTCCTCTCATCTTTCGGTTGTAGGCATTTATTGTAATGAATGTAAAATAGTTGTACCCTTTAATTTGATAAGATAGCTTAAGGTTGTAGGAGGGAAAAACTCAAGAGGACTCCCTTGTAGATGTGTTGTATTGTCATTCTCATTTTCATGAGAAACAGAGCATAGGAGAGTAGAGAATAACAAATATTGTAGAAGTTGTATGAGCAGATAGTTGTTGGTATTGAATCATGTACATAATCAATTGAATTAATATAAGAATGCTTTAAACCAATTTCATTGTGTACTTTGGTTACTGTGTTCATCTATTGAATGGTATGCTTACAGGTTACTTATATTCTTTGTTACGCATTTGTTTTAATGTTGTGTGTATGTATGTGATTTCATGTAGAATGTATGAATTCTATGAGAAGAGTATAAGTTTCAATTGTTTCTCTTCCTGAGAATTCCTGCAAGGAGTGCAATGAGAGTCCGTAAGGAGTGCGTGGATGAGGCTATGAGTTTTATCATAAAAAAGATTAGGAGAGATATCGTTGATCTTATACCAACAAAAGTGCAAGTTTAGCACAGATCCGTGCAAGGTGTGCATAGGCCAGGTCGAGTCTTAGACTTTTCCAACCCAAGGGAATGGTTGAAGAATTTTTGTCGCAAGGATTGCGTTTAAGATTCCTTAGAATCCTTGAGTTTACAACAAGGATCAAGCTTAGGAAGGATAAAGACTTGGAGAATATCAGAGCGAGGATGAGGTTTGAAGTCATATCGTGGAATCAGGTTCAAAAGAGTTGACACCAAGTACTTTGGCTGGAAGCCATCGAGAATCTCAATGGATAGTTGGAATTCTTGAAGGGACGAACACCGATTTCTTGTGGGTTGTTGGATCTAGTATATCTATGGGAAGGATAAGAGAGAGAGTATTACAACATGTGCAAGCTCAAGAGGAATAGTAGTCATGATATCCAAAGGAGCGAGAGCCATTGATTTGGCGCTTTGAAATATCGACATTTCGGGAGTCAAAAGTGTAGAGGAAGTTGTAACTCGGAAGTCGCACATCGTGAAATCCTGATTTGCAGAGGAAGAATATGGAGCGTCGGATCGCCGGAGATGAGGACCGTCGATCTGACATAGAGCCATCGCATGTTCTCTTTTCGGGAGAAGGGGAGAGAACCACTTCGCAAACCCTCAATACGTGAAATATCGATGTGCTCAAAAGCTGGGCCCCAGGTCACAGTTGTTGGTCACATGAGGGAAATATTGTGCCTAGTGCTTGTTTGCATAGACAGGCTCCGTAAAAAGATACTTGTGATTTTATGTGTTGAGGATTATAGCGTGGACCAAGTAGCCGTTTAGGCTCAAAGGATTTGAATATCCGTAGACCGAGAGGTTAGCAGACCTTGTTGAAGGGTGGCTCTGCATCAGGTGGTATCAAAGCCTTACAATAAATGTTTTCTGTAAGAAAGAGAAGATAAAGGATAGTTTTGATTTGAATTCTGCATGGAAATATTGCAACAATGCCGTCAAGAAGACGTCTAGAAAGAACATTACCTGATCCAGTTGTGGAGAGGGAGATGAGAGAACTTCATGCTCGATTAGACGCTATGGAGAAATCACAAAGACGAACAACTGATACTGGAGATAACAATGAGGCTGAAAGAGAACATGAAGAAGGAGAAGAAGAAGTTGTGGCTGAAGATGCTATAGAGGAATGTGTATTCAAATTTGTTGCAAGGATACATGCCAGATATAAACTGGACATCCCAATGTATGAAGCAAACTTAGAAGTTTAGGAGCTGCTAGATTGGATTAGAGCTATGGATAAATATTTAGATTACGATGATATCAAAGAATACAAGAAAGTAAAGCACATTTTCACTAGACTGAAAGGTCATGCAACACTATGCTGGGATGAATTGTAGGTTGACAGGCATTGCAAAAGGAAAAAAAGAATTAAAAGTTGGGATAGAATGTTAGCAAAGATGAAATCCAAATTCATACCCAAAGATTATTAAATCAATTTGTTTTGAAGAATAAATAATTTGAGACAAAGATGGACGACAATGAAGGAATACATTGAGTAATTCTACAAACTTAACATCAGAGTTGGTCATCATGAGAGTGATGATTAAAAGTTCTCTAGATATATGAATGGCCTAAGATATGAGATTCAAGACGAGATGAGCATGGTAACAATAATAAATGTGGAAGATGCTTATCAGGTTGCTCTGAAGGCAGAAGAAAAATTGGTTTGGAAGCAAGGTCAAAGGGGAAGAGGTATAAGTCAGAGTAGAGGCAAAGAAATTGCCCAAGATAGAGTAAAAAATCCCAAGGATGAAGAAAGGAAGCCTCATAATCATCCAGAAAGGGGAGTAAGCTCACAAGGGAGACAATATGATGATAGGACCACTTTTCCTCGGGCAAGAGGAAGAGGCAAAGGAGGTGAAGTAAAATGTTTTGTCTGTGGAAAGATGAGAAAAAAATATTGGGAATGTCCGGATAGAAAAAGGGATGGAGGAGGTGAAGTTCATACTTCATAAGCACATAGGCGAAATGTTGAGGAAATAGAAGAAGAAGGTGGAAAATCCTTGATGATGAGGAAAATTCTCTTGAAACCATAAAACGAGATGGAGAATCTAGTCCACATGAATAGTTTGTTTAGGACTTTGCAAGGCCAAGGATAGGGTATGCAAGGTGATAGTTGACAATGGAAGCATGGATAACCTAGTGTCCACATAGATGGTGGAGAAGATGGAATTGGAGACAGTTTCACATCCAAGCTTGTACAAAGTTTCATGGTTGCAAAAGGGGCATCAGGTAATAATCACTAAACAATGTTTAGTTGAATTTAAGCAAGGGGTTTATAGAAACAAGATCTTGTGTGAAGTAATTCCCATGGATGTATTTCATATTTTGTGGGGGAGACCTTGGAAATATGAAAAAAAAATTATTCATGATGGAAGAAAGAACACTTACACCTTGGAGAAGAATGGTAGGATGCATATGTTGTTTCCAATTGAAGACAAGAAGGTGAAAGAAAAAACCAGAAATACTATACTTCTCATGAGTGGGAAGGAGATTCTTGATGAAGTCAAGAAACATCAAGAAATGCAGTTTGTTGTGGTGAGAAATCCTAGAGTCATCTTGACCAGTACCTCAACAGATGATCTACCTAAGGAAATTCAGGAACTGTTGGATAATTTTACTGATATAGTGGTGGAAGATTTACCTTGTTTGTTGCCACCCATCAAAAGTATAAGACATCATATTGACCTTATACCAGGAGTGAGTTTGCCAAATAAAGAAACATATAGATTGGAATGAAGAGGTTAATAAGAAAGTCCAGGATTTTATGGACAAAGGGTTGATTAGAGGAATCTTGAGTCCATGCATTGTACCAACAGTGTTGAGTCCAAAAAAGGATGGCGGATGGAGAATGTGTAAGAACTCGAGGTCTATAAACAAAATCACCATCAGGTATAGATTTCCTCTACCCAAGATGGATGACTTGATGGATTTCTTGAGTGGTGCAAAGTTTTTTTCAAAAATTGATCTGAAAAGTGGATATCATCAGATTAGAAGGAGAGAAGGTGATGAATGGAAGACAACATTCAAGATGAGTGAAGGGTTGTATGAATGGCTTGTTATGTCGTTTGTCTTGATGAATGCGCCAAGTACTTTTATGAGGTTGATGAACGAAGGCTTGAAATATTTGATTGGTAAGTTTTTAATTATGTATATTTATGATATATTGATCTTCAGTAAGAGTGAGGAAGAAAATTTCAGAAATTTAACTCTAGTGATGAGGAGGTTGCAACAAGAGAAGCTGCTGATAAATCTGAAGAAGTCAACTTTCATGAAGACATAACTCATTTATTTGGGTTTTTTGATCTCTTTGAATGAGTTGAATATGGATCCAAAGAAGGTAGAAGCGATCAAAGAGTGATCGTCACAAAGGAATATCTTTGAAGACAAAAGTTTCCATGAGCTAGTTAATTTTTATAGGAAGTTCATAAAAAAAATTAGTTGAATTTCTACACCAATGATGGACACAGTTAAGAAAAGACATAAATATTTTCTTTGAACATAGGAAGCAAAGAAAAGTTTCAAGTTGTTGAAAGAAAATATAATTGAACAACCAGTTCTAGTTCTGCCAGATTTCCGCAAGACATTTCAAGTAAGATGTGACGCAAGTGGATTTGCGATTGGAGCAGTATTAAGTCAAGACAATAGACCACTTGCATACTTTAGTTACAAATTGAATGAGGCCAAAATAAATTACTCCACTTATGATAAAGAGTTTTATAAGGTCATACAAGAACTGAAGAAATGGAGACACTACCTAGTTCCAAAAGAGTTTGTTTTTTATAGCGACAACCGGGCCTTATAGTTTATAACCATACAAGAGAAACCAAACCAAAAACATGCAAAATGGGTTGATTTTATGAAGAGCTTTACTTTTGTTATAAAGCACATTTCTGGAAATGCTAACAAGGTTGTTGATGCATTGCGCAGGAAATGTTTTATTCTGTAGGAGTTTCGAGTGAAGACCTTAGGTTTTGATAGCCTTAAGGAAATGTATAGAAATGACTTAGATTTAAAAGATGCTTATGAAGCATGTGAGAATCCTATTCTAAGAGACATAAACCAATGGATTGAATATTTAATTCATGATAGATTATTATTCAAAGGGAATCAATTGTGTATCCTGAATAGTTCTATGAGAGAAAACCTCTTGAAGGAAAAAAATAGTGGGGGATTGGCTGGACATTTCAGCCATGAAAAAACATTTGCGCAACTGCACAGTTTGTATTATTGGCTAGGAATGAGGACATATGTATGGAAATTTGTCAACAGATGTATAATTTGTCAGCACGCAAAGGGAAAAAGAGAGAATATTGGGTTGTATCAACCATTTCCAATACCAGAGAGGTCGTGGGACACGGTAAGCATGGATTTTGTGTTGGGACTTCGAAGGACACATAGAGGTTATGATTCCATATTTGTGGTAGTTGATAGATTTTCCAAAATGGCACATTTTATTCCATGTCAAAAAACTAGTGATGCAACACACATTCCAAACTTGTTTTTCAAAGAAGTTGTTCGATTTCATGGCTTACCCAAGATTATTGTTTCAAAGAGAGATACCAAATTTGTTTGCCATTTCTAGAGGACACTAGGGAAGAAGTTGGGGACAAATTTTTATTTTATACCATCATATCACCTTCATATGGATGGATAGACTAAGGCAGTAAATCAAATTTTGGGGGACTTGTTGAGAAGTTTGGTCACTAAACATCACAGTCAGTGATCGGATTTTTTCGCAAGCGGAATTTGCATATAATGACTCATCTAATAGAAGTACATGACAGAGCCCATTTTAGATAATGTATGGAATGCATCCAAGAGGAGTATTTCAGTTGAGAGACTTAGAGAATAATGAGTTCAAGAGTGTTGGAGCGGAAGATTTTGCAGCAGAGATGCATGAGATCCACAGTAAGATTAAAGAGCAGTTGCAGAGTTCTAGCCAAGAATATAAGCACATAGCATATCAAAACAGGAGAGAGATTCAATTCAAAGTGGGAGACTTAGTTTGATCACACCTCAAAAAATAAAGGTTCCCTACATATAATAAGATGAAGATGAAGAAGATAGGGCCATGTAATATTTTAAGGAAATTTGAGGCAAATTCTTATGAGATAGAATTGCCCGATGGTGTGGGCATATCACCTATATTCAATGTAGCGGATATGTATCCTTACAGAGAAGACAAATCATGAGGAGAAGAGAATCAGAAGGGAATTTAGTGGGTCAAGCAGATGCCTGTAGCTGAAAAGTTGCAGATGGAAAATATCACTGATCAGAGAGTTGGTAAGACTCGAAGGAAGACATATTTTCAATACTTGATAAAATGGAAAGGAAACTTGATTGGAGATGCGAGTTGGGAAAGCAAAGAAGATATCCAGAAACATGGACAGATGGTGTAGGAGCTCATGGATAGGATTCCATGAAATTTTCAGCCACGGGAGTATGATGCAGGAGCATCGCCAACAAGCATGAGTGGAGGACAAGTGGATATACACTAGCACACATTTTGAATACATTTTGAATTTCAAAAGAAAAAACATTAATGTGGTAGCTAGAAGGATGTAATTGCCTTTAATGTTTGGGGGATTATAATACAGATCTTGAGCATTTCTCTCATCTGTCGGTTGTAGGAATTTATTGTAATGAATGTAAATTAGTTGTAGTCTTTAATTCGATAAGATAGCTTAAGCTTGTAGGAGGGAAAAATTCAAGAGGACTCCCTTGCAACAGAGCATAGGAGAGTATAGAAGAACAAAGGTTGTAGAAGTTGTATGAATAGATAGTTGTTTGTATTGAATCCATCTACAGAAGCACTTGAATTAATATAAGAATGATTTAAATCAATTTCATTGTGTACTTTGGTTATTGTTTTCATCTATTGAATGGTATGCTTAAAGGTTGCTTATATTCTCCGTTACACATTTGTTTCAATGTTGTGTGTGCGTATGTGATTTCATGTAGAATGTATGAAGTCCATGAGAAGATTATAAGTTTCAATTTTTTCTCTTCCTGAGAATTCCTACAAGGAGTGAAGTGAGATTCCGCAAGGAGTGCGTCGATGAGATTCTGAGTTTTATCTCAGAAAATATCAGGATAGATACCGTAGATATTATACCAACAGAAGCGCAATTTTAGCACATAGTTGTGCAAGGTGTGTGCAGGCCAGGTTGAGTCTTAGAATTTTCCAACCCAATGGAGTGGTTGAAGAATTTATGTCACAAGGAATACATGGAGGATTTCTTAGAATCCTTGAGTTTGCAGCAACGATCAAGCTCAGGAAGGATAGAGACTTAGAGAATATCAGAGAAAGGACGAGGTTTGAAGTCACATCATGGAATACAGTTCAAAAGGGTTTATGTCAAGTTCTTTGGCTGGCAGCCATCGAGAATCTCAACAAACGGTTCGAATTCTTGAAGGGAGAAACATTGATTTCCCGTGGGTCGTTGGATCTAGTAGATTTGTAGGAAGGATAAGGGAAAGAGTCTTCCAACACTCGCAAGCTCAGGACAAATAATATCCATCAGATCCAAAGGAGCGAGAGCCATTGATTTGGCTCTTTGAAATATTTTCATTTTGGGAGTTGGGAGTGTGGAGAAGTTGTAACTCAAAAGTTGCGACTTGTGAAATCTTGATTCACGAAGGAAGGATCTGTAGTGTCGGATCGTGGGAGACGAGGACTTTCGATCTGACATAGATTCATCGTGAGTTCACATTTTGGGAGAAGGGGAGAGAACCACATCGAAGACCCCCAATATGAGAAATCCTGACGTGCTCGAAAGCTGGGCCCCAGGTCACAGTTGGTGGTTGCGTGAGGGACACCTTGCGCCTAGTGCTCGTTCGCAAAGGCGAGGTTCGTAAAATGAGACTTGTGGTTTTATCTGTTGAGGGTTACATTATGGACCAAGGAGCCATTTCGGCTCAAAGGAATTGAATATATATAGACCATGAGGTGAGCAGACCTTGCTGAGGGGGGTCTCTGCGTAACGCTGCCTCTAAAATGGATCTATGCAGAACTTCAAAGTGATTTAGTTGTCACACCAGATTAAGATCAGCCGATGAAACTTAATTCCCAACCGTGTGATAAAATGTTGTAGCCACATAGGCTGAGTGGTTATGTTAACTACCCCTCTGTACTCTTCCTCGATTGAAGATAGAGAAATGGCAGCTTGTTCTTTTTCAACCAACAGATAGGCCCAGAACCAAGACTGAGTGAGTAACCAGATGTGCACTTGCGACCAATGCTATCGCTAGCCCGGTTAGAATCAGTAAACCCGATGAGATATAATCTAGAGTATGTTTCATAATGAATCCCAAAGGTGATGGTTCCCTATAGGTATCGAAGGATACACTTTGAATCTTTCCAATGTAGCTCATGTGGCTCCTGCATGAACTTGGAAAATGTGCTAACTAAATATGAGAGGTCTGGTCTAGAGTGTGTGAAATAGAGCAAGCTCCCCACTAGCTATCTGTACAATGTGTTGTCAATCAGTGGAGTCTCCCCACCATCCTCAAGTTTGACTCCTGATAGGAAAGGAGTCGGAGCAGACTTGCAGTCTGTCATGTGAAATATCTCAAGGAGATCTCGTGCATACTTGGCCTAAGACAGTTTGATGCTTGATGCATCCTAACTGATATCAAGTCGAAGAAAGATGTGTAGCATATGCATGTACATCATAAAAAACCTATCATGTAGAATCCTCTTGACTGAAGCAATCGTTGAACTTGATCTCCCGGTGATCAACAAATCATCGAAATACAAAACTAAAAGTAGAAGTGAATCAACAATCCTGAACATGTAGACATTTGGGTATGATTTACATCGTACAAAGTTCTGTGACAATAGTTAGGAATTCATCTTTGCATACCATGCCCTCAGAGCCTGCTTGAGGCCATAAAGTGACTTCTTCAGTCAACATAACAAAGATGAGTCTTGCATAAATCCTTGCGGCTTCTCCATGTAGATATCCTCAAAGACATCACCATGAAGAAATGCATTATTCACATCCATCTGATGGACTTCCCATCCCTTGGTTTCCGCAATGGAAAGTACCAATTGTATGGAATCCATATTCACTACTAGAGTGAAGGTCTCATCATAGTCAATACCATGAACCTATTGAAATCCTTTGGCGACAAGCCTCGCTTTGTATATGATGATTTCTCCATCCGTTGTGCTCTTGGTCTTATAGACCCATCTGCATCTGAAAATTTTCCTCCCAGAAGGAAGGGGAACTATATCCCAAGTCTGGTTCTCGAGGAGGGAGTTGTACTCCTCTTGTGTGGAAGATTTCAAAAATAAATTTCCATCAGCCTCTCCATAAGAATGTGGATCTGAAGACTGAACTAAGAAAAGATGCCTGGAAGGCAATGGTTTAGTGGCAGTGAGTAAAACACGAAGCTCCTAGAAATGAGATCGAGTCCTCCTAGTATTGGTTGGATAACCAACGAGATCCCCTACATCCTGAAGAGTAATATGTGCCCACTTGGGCCTCTTCTCTAGGTCTGCAACTGTATCTAAATTCTCTAACTCTAAATATGCCTGTACAGACTCTGAATTTGAATTAGAATCATCCGAGTCCTCTGAATCAGAACTCTTGTTTGATGAAGATTCATCATGTGCATGCTCATCATATGGGACAAGTGGAAGAGTGAATGTGTCTGCATGTAGTTGTTGAGGTAAATGCGAGACACTTTCCTCGAATTGGACACTACGCTCAATGATAAGACGGTCCGAGGAAAGATCAATAAGTTGATATCTCTTCACACCATCAGGGTATCCAACAAATATGCACTCAGTTCTCTATGGATCAAGTTCCTTCCTCATTTTAGAGGGAATCTAGGCCCATGCATGAACCAAAAAAGTGAAAGTGCGTCACTTCCAGTTTGAGGCCGCTCCAAGCCTCATAGGGGGTCTTATCCTTGATAGATTTATGGGGAGATATGTTTTGTATGTATGTTGCACAATTAATTTCTTCAGCCCATATTCATTTTGGTTTTGAATTTGCATGCAGCATGCAATATGCCATCTCCTTTAGAGATTAGTTTTTCCACTCAACAACTCCATTTTGTTGTGGAGTATAGGGAACCGTGTGTTGCAACTGAATCCCTCCCTCATAGAAAATATTATGGATCTCATGATTTACATATTCTCCACCATTATCAGTTCATAGGACTTTGATCTTCTTTCCAGACTGTGTCTCAACCAGGGCTTTGAAATCTTTGAGGTGTTGGAAGACCTCAGATTTTTGCCTGAGAAAGTAGATCCAAGTAAAACGTGAGAAATCATAAAAAAAATGAGAAAAAAAATCACTTTGCTGATGGATGGATGCGGAAAAGGACCCATAAGGTCACTGTGGATCAGATCTAAAGGTGCAGAGGCTCTCTGAGACTTTCCCTTGTTGAATTTCTCTTCATGGTGTTTCCCAAGAACACATCCCTCACACACTCCCATGGAGAAATGGATGTCTGGTAGACCATCAACCAATATTTTCTTCCTAATCTGTTGCATGTATATGAAATTCAAATGTCCAAACCTTGCGTTCCATATCCTACTACTTTCATCAGCATGAGTAAGCAGTAAATCAGAATAAAGTTCAATGAATTCAGAAAATGTATACAATCTAGACTGATGATTTACCTTACTGGTAGGAACCCTGGAGCTAGTTTGCATGTCGTAGATGTCCACGAAATTTTGTGTGAATATGAATTTATTTCCAGTGCCGGAATTCATTATCTGATACATGGAGAGAAGGTTGACATAAATCTTAGGAACATGTAGCACATTCTCGAAGCTTTCGTTGGTGAGTTCAACCTTCCTTTGTCAGTGAATTCGAAAGAATATTTTAACCCCATCAGAATAGGAAGACCTTTTCATGCATCAAAAGAAGAATATACTTATTTTGAGGCATCCATGTGATGTGATGCTCCTGAATAACCGATCCAAGCATCGAGAGAGGATTTGATCGAAATCAAGGCATGGCTAGAATTTCCTTTCTTGGAATTCAGATATTTTGGATTATTCTTCTTAGCACCCTCGGGGATGCGATCTCCAAGGTTCATTTTCTAAAGTATTTGAGACATCAAATCTATTTGTTTTTGCATGCATGTGGATTCTGAATGGAATACTTTCTGACAATACATGCATTTCTCTCCTTTTCTTCCCTTTTCTCTTTTGGATCCAGAGCCATCGGTGAAGGGTTTTGTGTACCCTTCCTTCCTCGTATGTGCATGAGATTTTATTTATATTTATATTTAGATTTATGATATTTGTTCCTTCCATCATGCAAAGTGAGTGCATGTGCCCTTGTGCCTTTGATTCTGCACATGTTGATGAGATTAGTTTTCTCTTATGTCAAGGATTCGATAAAGTCCTCAAGAAAAGCCATATTCCATGTGGCTCCAGAGGTAAATATGAAAGTATGGAATGTGGATATGAATATAGAGAATTTAGGACCAAGCTTAGAGAGAATGGTGAGAACCATTTGTTTCTCCTCCTTCAATTTTTCAACCCCATAAACTTTGAGTTGCGACAGTAAATCCTTGAATTTTGTAAAGAAACCTTGGATATTCTCGAAGCTTTTTGGATCCAATGGGAGCATATCCACCTCCAACATGTGTCCCCTCATCTCATCCTGTTTTGCAAAGATCCCTTCCAAGTTGGGTTAGGATTCATTGGGATTCTTACAGGAATACATATGAAAAAGGAGGTTGGGAGAAATAAGACTGCAAATTGTTTCGAGTGCCTCATCCATGCGATTTAAGTACTTTAATTTTTCTATGGCTGATGTTGGTTTTGTATTTGTATTGAAGTTTAACCTATACAACCCTTTGATTCAGAGATGTATTCCCAGTTTCTCCTTCCATGCAAAATAGTTGTGAGGTGTAAGAATGAATTCTTTTTGGAATTTCATCTTTCCGTTATCTTCAATCTTTTGTACTTGCCAAAAGATTTGGTGTAGGTTTTTCTTAGCAGTTTGTCGACTCTTATACCATGTAAATGTGTTGAACCTGAATAGAATATATCTAAATAAATAACAATACACACATTTTCATAGAGAATTGGAGAAAGAAGCAGAAGGAGACAAATAATGAAGTAATTCTCATTAACTGTTGTGAATAATGAATAATTTACACATTATATACTTTGTATAGCTCAATGAGTGTGCAGTGGAGGTGAACCAATGCACCATAGTGGTCTTCTAGAGTGATATGGACACATACCATCAGTTACAGGAGCTAAATTCCACCTATTCTTGTCTCTCAAGTAGTTATTGGAGTGAAGTTCCACCTAGTTGAGTTAAGTAGTCAACTAGTCTTCAGTTAATTGAATGAACAAAGAGTATTGAGGAGTTAACTCAGGGAATCAAGGCTAATGTGCAAGTTTGGTGATGATACAAAGAAAAGGTCGAATTATCATGGTGATGATCCCAATGTTGCATGGTGATAAAACCAATGCAACATCTAAACTCAACTCAACTAGTCAAACTGAAGTGTCAAATGAAAGCGAATATTCTCCAGGTGGAATATTCTGTCCTAAAATATAGGAGACTGGATAATGACTAATTATGACTAATAAACAAGAAAAAAATTAGGAAAAATAAATCATAGGTGCATGTGAAGTAACTCCAACATCCTTAACATGGGGATGACCTTGAGGAGTGAAAAAGTAATATTTTCCCTATTGGAAAAATTGTGGATTGAAAAATACCCTTCTAGTAGGTTCAACTATTCATATACAACATATGCATCTATCAGTCCTTCAAATAATGGAATATCAAAATTTACCTATACCTTGAAGGGCGTTGCATGGATGCTTGATGAAGATGCATCTTTTGTGGGCATTTGCCGAAGGATCTATCTAAATTTATACATCATTTCATTCCTTTGTCGCATAAGGGATTCCTCGACCGACATTTTAAAATGATATCCTACTCCATAATATTTATTTTTGTCCCCCATGGGTTTTTGTTGGGCTCTACATGGGTGGCATTGCAATGGATCGACTGGTTCCAGTCCCAACTTCTTCTACCCAGATCTCGTCGGGGACATGCACAAAGAAAAATAAATGAAGAGAAGACCGCTCTAATACCAATGGTCTGGATTTATCATAGAAAAAAAATAAATAATAGTCTGAATACAATAACACAGAGATACAGAGAACAACAAAAGATATCCAGTGAACAATAACTTTTGAATAAGTGAAATAGGCAGAAATTGTAAACTGTAGAACTAAAAACAACTTGTTGAAATGGTGGTAGATATCTCTGAGAAGAGATGTGGTTTCTACGTGAATCCATCTAAGAAAAATGATTACAATGAGGCTCAAGAGGTTCTTTTAACATTACTCATGAATTCCAAAACCCTATAAATCCAAAAACATAACCCTAGGAGATGAAACACCAAAAGTTATGTGGGCCTCGATGGGTAAGTTGGTACCTCAATTTCCCGGGGTCGTAAATTTTTCATATGACCTCCATTTTAGGTGTGTGATAGCCTGCTGGAAAGGTCTTTTAGAGAACTATGAATTATTCCATCAAGCTCTAACTTTGTCTACAATTTGACTATGGCAGGCCAAAAAAACATTGTTTAGGGCCCCAAAACATTCCTAGAAGTACAAAAATATGTGATGAATTGAAAACATCCAAAATAGGTCAGTTGGACTAGGTGGGAGGACACCAATATCGACCTGGAAGATAAGTAGGGCTTAATACAGACCCATAAGTGTATAACCCACAAGTGAAAATAATTACAGAAGAACATGTTGAACTAAAAACTGTCAATAGGATCCAGTTGGAAGTGGCCACCAATATCCACCTGGATAATTGAGCCCCCTAAATGAATATCCTCTTCAATAAATTTCCAACGATATATCATTATCCCTAAATGGAGGTCATATTCAAAAGTTACGACCCCAGGAAGTTAATTTACTAACTTACCCCTAACAGGGCCCACATGACTTTTAGTGCTTCATCTTCGAGTGTTAGGCGTTTGGATGTCTAGCATTTTGGTATTCATTGTTATTGTAAAAAATCTTTCAGATCCTCATTGTACTCATATTCTTGCGAATGAGCATAGTCGTCACATGTCTTCTCAGAGATAAGATGACACCATTCTAGAAATCTTGTTTTCAATATGCATTTTATAGTTTTCAACATATTTCTTGTTTAATAGAAGTCAAGTTTTACTGTATATTTTTTATTGTTCATTGTGTCTTTGTGTTAAGATTATAAATCCTTGGTTTCATTTCATTCCTCTCATAAATATGGATTAGTTTTATTAGAGCGATCTAATCCTTTATTTTTTTAATGCATGTCCTTAACGTGGTCAGGGTATAGATATTTGGGCCTCAATCTTGTTTCTCTTGAGGATAACTTCTCTCTCAGACCCAAGAAACCTCCCATGGTGGGAGAAAATAAATACTATGGGATAGGATATCCTTTCAAAAAAATTCTCGAGGAATCCCTTTAGTGACAGAGGAATCAAATGATGGACAACTTCACACAAATCCTTCAACGAATGCCGACAAGTGACATATCCACATCAAATCGAAGGGCCACCTCCTTCAAGGCACACATCAATTTTGATATTCCTATTTTTGAAGGTCAAATAGATGCAGATGTCATAGATGAATGGTTAAACCTTCTAGAGGGGTATTTTTCTATATACAACTTTTCCAATAGAAAAAATATTATATTTTCACTCCTCAAGGTCATCCCCTATGTCGAATATTGGTGCAATAATTTCTGTGAGAAAAATTAAATAGAAGGATCCACATTATTTGCATTTGCACCCACTAGGGATATTATTAAGGAACAATACTACCATGTTGGAAGTTATGACGACTTGTATACAATATGGACCACACTCTGGCAAGAAAGAGACCAAACAGTCCTAGAGTTCACCAATGTCTTCCATACCTTGCACACCAATATGGACATCAAATATTATGAGTCACACCTGCTGCTCAAGTACTGCGTTAGGATACATAGATACATCTAGAAATAAATGGATTTTTTGGACATCTCATCCTGGGGTGTGGCCTATTGATATGTTGTCAAATCAAATAGAATGTTAAACAAAATATGCGACACTTTTGGTTTGGGAACCTCTCATAGTATAAGTAGGGAAAGGGAATCCCTAACCCACAAAAAAAGGTCAAAGAAAATATCAAAAACCTCATGAAAACCAGTCCAATCCACATGAAAATAAGGAAAATGGGAAGACGAAGAAAGATACCATGAGGTGGTGCGACTTCCATAAGATCCACTAGCATAACATTGTTGATTTTCGATCAAAGAAGTCATTAGTGGCTGAAGTAAAATACTTTAAATGAGATGGGAGTTCTGACTGTGAGTAAAAACTAGAGAAGGGGAGATAGATCAATGAAACAGAACCCAGTTCCAACCTTGCTACCACCAATATCTAGCCCAATGAACCTGATGAGACAAAGGAAGATGAGAACCTCTTTCATTCATAGATGTGGGTGAAAGGCACTCCACCACACTTCATTGTTGATAGAAGTAGCCATAAGAACCTCATCTCAACAAAGGTCATCAAGTAACTATCCTTTCCAACAATGTCACACCCACAACCCTACACCATCGGATGGCTCTGTCAAGGAAGCAATATTCACGTCAACTAATAGCATCGTATGTCATAGAACATCAATCCATTCAAAGATTAGGTCTTGTGTGATGTTTCTCTCCTTGAAGTTTGTGATTTTATTTTGGGCCAACCTTATTTATGAAAATGTCATGCGTATATGAGTTTAGTCCTTAGAGTGTTATTATTACTTTGAACAATAAATTGTACAGGATACCCAAGGTATTCCCACCTAGTTCTAGCTCCTTGATATTTTCCAAGCAATGTAGGAAGGTTATTTCTCAGACCATGAAGTTTGTATTCTTCATGATTCTCACTCAAAGTGAGTGAAATAATGCAAATACATTCATGGCCTTCGTGACCGTCCTCTCCATGAAGTAAAATAAAGTGGATAAGGTCATGTAAGAATAGAAATACATCTTCTCATCACCTACTGGAGTACATATGCATTGTCAAGTCAAGAACCACATTGATCTGACCCCCAACACACTGCTATCAAATGAGACAACATATTGTCTCTCTCTACTAGAAAATGAAGAGATCAAGTGTCGGATCTAAGAACTGCTCGAGAAAGGGCACATCTGACCCAACTCATCACTGTGTGGAATCCCAATCATGTTGGTATAGAAGAAAGACGAGACTCAGAGACTCTGCATTGATTACCGGGCCCTAAAAAAATCAAAGTCAGGAACTGGTACCTGATTCCCCAAATCGATGATCTCCATGATCATCTCAATGGGGACGAATACTTTAATAATATTGATCTGAATTATGGCTACCATCATGTCCCAATAGAACAAACAGATGTACATAAAATTTCCTTCAAGTAAAAATAAGGTTTTTTTGAATGGATGGTCATGCCCTTAGGTTTCATGATTGCCCCAACAACTTTCATGAGGTTGAAGGACGATATCTTGCATCCTTTCACTAATTATTTTTTGGTAGTGTATCTTTATGAAATAATCATCTACAACAAGAGTTGGGTAGAACAATTGCATCATAGTTAGAAGGTTATGCACACTCTATGACAACACAAGATATATGAAAACTTGGAAAAATGCTCCTTCATCATGGACAATGTCCAATACCTAGTTTACATTGTTGATGCGCATGGTGTGCATATTGATCTAGTCAATATCAAAGACATAAGTGATTGGACAACCCCAACCATGCTCACTGAGCTTCAGAGCTTCTTATTCCTTGCCAATTTCTATCACAGGTTCATGTTGAGATTCTCCCATATTGCATGGGCCCTCAGTCAAATAACTAGAGGTGGTGGTAAGGAAAAATTTGTGTGGGGCCTATCCCAACATAAAGAATTCAATAATTTGATGCAACGCTTGTGTTAATCACTATTTCTTTCATAATTGGACCCGTAACAACCCTTTCATATCGAGATAGATTCTTCAGACTATGTTGTGGGCACAATTCTCACTCAAAACGACCACGTCATGGCCTATCATAGTCATACACTATCAGATGCCATCTGTAAGTACCCTAATTACGACAAAGTATTTTAATCCATTGTGCAATCCTTCCACGAGTGGAAGAATTACAGTCTTGGGAAGGAGACAATCAACCACACTGATCATAAGTCACTGCAATTCATCTAGACACAAGGAAAATTACAGAATGACCACCATCAGAAGTGGTCCACATATTTGCAACAGTTCCACCTCAACATAAATTATATAACAAGAATTACCAATTGAGTTGTTGATTGCCTCAGTCGAACTCCAGTTGCAACACCCACCACAGTGCTAGAATCTTGCGGCCATGAGACCTCTGGGTGGCCCCACCTCTATGAGATGGATACCATCTTTGCCAATACCACCCAGATGTTAGGTGCCAACACAACTATCAATAATTTCCATATACAAGAAGAGTTGTTGTGCCATTTGTGCCATCTTTTCATTACATCAAGTGAGTGAGTGAATTTTATTTGGGAATCCCACTACAGTTGGGTGGAATGACACCTCATTGTGGAAAATACACTCGTAGTGATGCAATGATAGTTATGTTGACCGAAACTTCGACAGTATGTCAACGAGTATATGTGGTCATGTGCTTCATGTACTATTTACAAACTGGCCATCAAGAAACAAGGCATGAACACTCCTCTTCCTACTCCTAGCAGGCCCTGGGAATCCATCTCAATGGACTACATTTCGGGCCTCCCTTCCACTAGGTGGGGAAATGACTGTGTTTTTGTGGTTGTTGATCACTTTTCCAAGATGGTGATTTTGGCCACCTGCAAGAAGAGCATCATAGTGGAGGACATTGCCAACCTTTTATTTAAATGCATGTAGGTACACTTTGGGATTCCACAAATGATTATCTCAGATCAAGAAAGTCGGTTCCTCAACAAATTCTAGTTGAGCCTCTGGTTAGTGATGGACACCAAGCTCACCAATTCCACTGCCTTCCACTCCTAGACAGATGGCCAAACCAAGGTCATCAACCGGATGATTGTGCACATCCTACACATGTACAATTCCAAGAACCCTCACACCTGGGATGAGAGTCTTCCCTATGCTCAACTAAACTACAATAGAGCCATATATAGCTCAACCATCAACAACTCCTCTCACATGGGGCTGGGATTTCAACCATTGGGTCCCATGGATGTTGTACTACCCCTTGTAGCCTCCCAGACAGACTCATCGCATGCTCCAACTGCAGCTGACAAAGACACCCAGTTCATTGAGAAAATCCACCACATCCACCAACAAGTTTAGGATATTATATAGAATTCCAATGGAAAGTACAAGTAATGCCATGATCAACATTGGGTGCCACACGAGTTTTGGGTGGGAGACAAATTTTGGTTGTAATTGTAGAAATAACGCCTTACAGGGCCTCATTGGAAGCTTCATCCACTACATTATGGGCTTTCCACCATTACCAAGGTTGTGGGTGACAATGATTTTGAGTTCAACCTTCCCTCCTTCCTTGGTTTTCACCCAGTTTTCAATGTGGGCCTCCTTCGACCTTATTTTCCACCATTATTGGACACCTCGTAGATAACAGAATAATTGACACCACCAGAGCTCAACCTTGAATGCATGGAACAAACATCCACTAATCAGATTGTGGACACACTAGTCAAGGGAAACAGACAGGAAAGGATATATCTTTATCAAGTTGTCAAAGTAGGGAAACTCCTACACCAAGGAAAGTGGCTTACCTGGGGCCAAATTCAATTGAAATTTCCTTATCTGATGGGGGCACTCAATGCAATGGAGACCATTGCCTCCTAAGGAAGGAGGATGGATCCTGGTGGATATCATTGTTGGAGATACTTTACATACACCTAGGATTTATTTTTCCTAAGGTTTTCCTTGTGTTTGTTATTCATTATTCAGTCTCCTATAGTTTAGGTAGAATATTCCTCTAGGAGAATATTCTCTTCAGTTCACACTTTAGTTTGATCATTTGAGTGGATTCTAGATGCCACATTGGAATTATCACCATGCAACATTGGTATCATCACCAACTAGTGTGTATTTTCCTTAGTATCATCACTATACTAGCACATTACTCATGATTCCCAGATCTTCTCCTCACTTCACTATGTTTTAGTCAGTTAATTGAAGGCCGAGAGACTAGTTAACTTGGACTAGGTGGAAATTCACTCCTGTAACTGCCTCAGAGATGGGACTAGGTAGCAGTTTACTCTTGTAACTACTGGTGTGTGTATAGATCACTCTAGACCACCACTATGGCCCATTGGATTCTCCTCTAGTGCACATTATTTGAGTTATACAGAGTATATCATGTTTATATTATAATTCATTCATTTGGTTAATCATAATTCTTCCATTCTTTCTCTCCTTCTTCTCTTTTCTCATATTTTCTCTGTAAATTGTCTATGTCATTTTCTAGCTAGATTTATTATGTCTAGGTTCAACACATTTACATGGTATTAGAGCCGATGGACTACTAGGGAAAATACACACCATATTATTTTTTCAGGTACCGAAGATTGAAGGCAACGGAAAAATGGAATTTCCAAAAGAATTCATTCTCACACTGTACAATTTCTTTGCATGGAAGGAGAAGATGATAATTCATCTTCAAGGAAGAAGATTATATAGGTTAACCATGAACACATAAACTAAACCAACATTAGCCATAGAAAAAACCAAATATCTAAATTTAATGGATGAAGCGTTTGGAACAATTTGTAGTCTCATTTATCCTGAACTCCTCTTTCACATATCCTCTTGCAAAACCCCCAATTAAGCCTCGACCACCATGGAAAGGATTTTTTGCAAATAAGACAATATTAAGGGACAGATGATCGACATGGAATTTCTCACTTTGGATCCAAAAACCTTTGACAATCTCCAAGATTTATTTACCAAATATAAAGATTTATTGTCGCAACTCAAGGCTTGCGGGGTTGATAAATACAAGGAGGAGAAACAAATGGTTCTTACCATTCTCTCCAAAATTGGTTTGGAATACTCAGTGTTTGTATCTACATTTCATTCAGTTAGGCTTTCCTTTGGACCCACTTGGACGATTCCCTCTCTTGAGGCCTTTATCGAGTCTCTGACATGAGAGAAGAACAAGCTTATCAATATGGGAAAAATCAAAGGCCCAAAGGTGCATGAACTTACTTTGCAATATGGTAGTGTTCATCAGTATCAGAAATATGATGATAAATAAAAAAGGAAAGAACGTGAAAATCCAAAGAAGGAAGGGTACTCAAAACCCTTCAATATTCCTTTGGATCTAAAGGTGGAAATGGAAGAAAATGGGAGAAATACACTTATTGGCATACATGATTTCATCAATAATCCACATGTATGTAGAAGAAGATGGATCAAATAGCCCAAATATTTTAGCAAAACAACCTTGGAGATTTCATTCCCGAGGGTGCAAAGAAGAAGAAGCCAGAAGATTAGAATCTCAAGAAAGGAAATTCTAGCCATGCTTTTATTTCGATCAACTCCTCTCTTGATGCTTGGATCATATATTCAGGGGCATAGCACCACATGGAAACCAAGAAAGAAGTATATTCTTCATTGGATGAATTCAAAGGCCCTCCTATTCTAATGGGGGACAACTCTCTAGTCGAGGTCACGGACAAAGGAAGGATTGAACTCAGAAATGGAATCTTTGAGAATGCGATATATGTTCCCAAAATTTCCGTCAATCTTCTCTCCGTGTGTCATATGACAAACTCTATTAGTGGAAAGAGAATCATATTCACACATGATGCAGTGGATATCTATGACATGCAAACCAATTCTAGGGTTGCTACCTATGAGGTAAATCATCAATCTAGACTTTACACATTTTATGAATTTATTGAATCAGATTTTGCATTACTTCTTACCCATGTTGATGAAAGAAATAGGATATGGAACGAAAGATTTAGACATTTAAATTTCAGATATATGAAACAACTTAGCAAGTAGGAAATGGTTTCTTGTCTGCCTAACATCCACTTGTCCAAAGGAATTTGTGAGGGATGTGTTCTTGGAAAACACCCTCAAGAGAAATTTGACAAAGGAAAGACTCAGAAGGCTTCCTCTCCTTTATGTATGATCCATTGTGACCTCATGGGACCTTTTATGCATCCATCAATCAATAAATCGAGGTACATGCTCATTTTTGTTGATGATTTCTCATACTTCACATGGATTTTCTTTCTCAGGAAAAAATCATAGGTATTTCAACACCTAAAAGATTTCAAAGCCCTTGTTGAGACACAGTCAGGAAATAAAATCAAATTCCTCCGAAAAAATAATGGAGGCGAGCATGTCGACCATGGGAGATAGAATATTTGTCATGAGGCGGGGATTGAACTACAACACATTGTTCCCTATACTCTGCAGCAAAACATAGTTGATGAGTGGAAAAATAGATCTCTAAAAGAGATGGCATCTTGCATGCTACATGAAAATTAACTTCCCTATATATTATGGGTTAAAGCACTTAATTGTACAATCTACATTCAAAACATATCTCTCGATAGATCTGTCAAGGAAAAGTCCCCCTACGAGGCTTGTAGCAGCCTTAAACCGGAAGTGACCCGCTTCTGTATTTTTAGTTCCTATGCGTGGGCCAAGATTCCCTCTGAGAAGAGGAATATACTTGATCCACAGAGCACATAGTGTATATTTTTTGGATACCCTGATGATGTGAATGGATAGAAACTCATTAATATTTTCTCAAACCGATGCATCATTGAGAGAATTGTCCAATTCGAGGAAAGTGTCTCACATTTATCTCAACCGTTGCATACAAAACAATTTGTTCTTCGACCTCTCAAAGATGATGAGTATGCACATGCTGACTCTTATTCAGATGAGAGTTCTAATTTAAAGGATTCATATAATCCAGATATAGAGATAGTACAATCATATGCATATTTAGTGCATTTAGATGCAGATGCAGAGCTAGAGCTAAGGCTCAAGTGGGATAAGACTACTCTTTAGGATGCAAGGGATCTTGTTGGTGATCCAACTAATACTAGGAGGAATCGATATGATTTTGAGGAGAATCCTCTTTCCCTCACTAGAAATGAGTCGATGCCATCTAGGTATCTTTTTTTGGTCCAGTATTCAGATCCACATTCCTATGGTGAGGTTGTTGGAATTCCCTTTTGGGAATCCTCCATGCAGGAGGAGTACAAATCCCTCCTCGAGAACTAGACTTGGGATCTGGTTCCCCTGCATTAAGGAAGGAAACTTGTCAGGTGAATATGGGTCTACAAAACCAAGGGAACAATGGATGGACATGTTATCTGATACAAATCTAGGCTAGTTGCCAAATGCTTTATGTGGGTGCATGGAATTGACTATGATGTGACCTTCACTCTAGTAGAGAATGTGGATTCAATACATTTGATACTTTCCATTGCGGAAACCAAGGGATGGTAAGTCCATCAAATGGATATAAAGAATGCATTTCTTCAAGGAAATATCTCTAAGGAGATCTATATGGAGCAGCCCCAAGGATTTGTGCAGGATTAATCTTTGGTCTGTTGACTGCAGAAGTATCTTTATGGCCTCAAGTATGCTATGAGGGCATGGTATGCCAATATGGACTCCTACTTGTTGTCACAAAACTTTGTACATTGTAATTCATACCCGAATGTTTACATGATCATGACAATTGATTCACTTCTACTCCTAGTTATGTATGTTGATGATTTGTTGATCATCGATTGCTCGACTTCAACAATTTTTGCAGTCAAGAGGATTCTACATGATAGTTTCTTGATTACATGCATGGGTCCACTACATTTCCTCCTTGAACTTGAGATCAATCAGGATGCATTAGGCATCAAACTATCACAAGTAAAGTATGCATGATATCTTATTGAGATATTTCACATCAAATACTACAAGTTTTCCCCAACTCCTTTCCTATGAGGAGTCGGACTTGAGGATCATATGGAAACTCCATTGGTTGACAACACACTATAAAGACAGCTAGTGGGGATATTTTTGTATCTCACACACTCTAGAACAAACCTCTCTATGCAGTTGGAGTAGTTTCCAGGTTCATGCATGAGTCACATGAGCTACATTGGAAGTTTGCAAAGAATATTCTTCGATACATACAAGGTACCACCACCTTTTGGATTCACTATGCAACATACTCTACATTGCACCTCATCGGGTTCATTGATTCTGACTGGGTTGGCAATAACATCGATTGTAATTCCACATCTAGTTAATCACTCAGTCTTGGTTTTGGGACTATCTGTTGGTCGAGAAAGAAGCAAGTTGCTATTTATCTATATTCAGATGAGGCAGCATACCAATGGATAGTTAACATAACCATTCAAGATATGTCGCTACACCATTTTCTCACTGAGTTGGGAATTCAGTTTCATCGGTCAATCATCATCTGGTATGACAACCAGAGAAATCTAAAATTATGCAGAGATCCAATTCAGAGGAAACATATGAAGCACATAGAGATCCACATACACTACATTCGAGACTTAGTACACGATGGGATCATTGACCTGCAACTTTTTCCTTTAGCAAAATAGACTATAGACATCTTCACCAAGACCTTCACTAAGCATAAGTTTCATTCTCTATGTAGTCATCTTGGAGTGAAGGAAACAATTTCATAGCAACCGTCAGTTATTCTTTTTACATACATTGTACTTTGATGGGGTTTTTTTCCCATGAGGTTTTCTCTCTTTCCTCATTTATTTCAGTGCATCTTTTGTATTTGGGTACCTAACATGGCCTCATTGTCAGGACCCATTCTTTATTTTCACCATAGTGATGTTTAGGGGGGGGTTGTTGGAGATACTTCACACACACCTATGATTTATTTTTATTAAGGTTTTCCCTGTGTTTATTAGTCATTATTCAGTCTCCTATAGTTTAGTGAGAATATTCCTCTAAGAGAATAATCTTTTCAGTTTACACTTCAGTTTGATCAGTTGAGTGGAGTATAGATGCCACATTGGCATTGTCACCATTCAACATTGGGATCATCCCCGAATAATGCAAATTGTCCTTCGAATCATCACCACACTATCAAATTACTCATGATTCCATGATGTCCTCCTCACTTCAATTTGTTTTAGTTAGTTAACTGAATACTGGGAGACTAATTAACTCAGACTAGGTGGTAGTTTAGTCCCGTAACTTCCTTAGAGACTAGACTATGTGGAACGTTTCTCCCGTAATTGATGGTGTGTGTCCATATGACTCTATAGAACTACTATGGCACATTGTATTCTCCTCTAGTGTGCATTAGTTGAGTTATAGAGAGTATATCATGTGTAAATTATAATTCATTCATTTCGTTAATGGGAATTCCTCCTTTGTTTATCTCCTGCTTATATATTCCCATATTTTCTCTCTAAATTGTGTATTTCATTTTATAGTGATATTTATTCAGTGCAAGTTCAACACATTTACAATCAGTGGCCACCCACCTTTTTCAACTGGCTTAAAATAATTTTCTAGCAATTTGGCAATTTACTTTTTTTAGTAATTTTTAACTTGTGGGGCTAGTTTGAGGGCCTAAACAATATTTTTTTTTTCATTATAGGGAACCTCAATGATACAAAATCTCTCTAATTGATCCCCCTAAATGAATCTCCTCATGAATACCATTCCAACGAGCTATCATTCTCCCTAAACAAAGATCATGTTCAAAATTTACGACCCCGGGAAGTTAATGTACTAACTTACACCAATGGGGCCTACATGACTTTTGGATCTTCATATCCTAGGGTTAGGTGTTTGGATGTATAGGTTTTGGGAATTCATATTTATTGTAAAAATTCCTTCATATCCTCATTGTACTCATCTTCTTTCAAAGTATGCATCACCCCCTGAAAGAGGAGTTGGATTAGCTAAAGATTGCATCAGTGAGACTACTTTGGGAGACTCATCACTCTCCAAGAAAAGAGTGGAATGAACTGAATATTGCATTGGGGTGACTAATTCCTCACCTGCTTGTTGAAAAGGATGTAAGAAAACATAGTCAAGAGACACATGACCCTCCAAAACAAGATTAGTATTAGTCGAAGATTACATCGACATGACCACTTCATCAACCAATGATTGATTACATTGTTGGGAAACTGACAATGACTCATAACTAGAAGGGCCTTGAGAAAAGGACCATGCTTTTCGTACCACTTGAATCTTAGGGCACAAATGAGTAAGGTGGTATCCTTCACAAAGATTACAAGGTAACTTAGTCTTATGTCCTATACATCTAGGCTTATCAGAAGTACCAACACCCCCAGCATGGCTTGTAGTGGCTGGTGGGTTTCCCCCATCATGACTTGCAATAGCTAGGTGATAATCTCCATTATGAGTTAAAAAGATTGATGATGTATCTCCAACATGAATTTTAGAAGTTGGTGAACTAATGAAGTATGACTCACAGTGACTGGACTCGTGCTTCTAATATGAATGATAGTGGCTGGTTGCTTTCCTCCATGATGACTCATAGAAGTTGGTGAACTAATACAATATGAATCACAGTGATTGGAAACCTAATTATAATACAAATCATAGTGGTTGGTTTCTTTCCTCCAACATGACTCATAGAGGTTGGTGACCTAACTCTAATATGACTAGCAAATTTTGGTTTCTAAACTCTAGTATGAATTATAGTGACTAGGCTCTTACCCCCATCATGTGTTCCATAGGCTAAGTGTTGGTCTCCAACGTGACTAGAAAATATTGGTGAACTTGTTTCTTACTCTTCATATTCATATTCCTTTTATACTTCTAGTTACTAGTAGATGGAATTTCACCAGAAGAGGGAGAAGGAGGAGAAGTAGAATTGTCAGATGTAGAAGGTGAAGGATCAACATACATATGATACCCCTGACATAACATTCTTATCTAAGAATAAGCAAGAGAATTTGGTACATTCGAAGTGGTTCACAACCAAATGATAGTCCTACATTAAACCCAGAAATGTTCAAATTTACCATCAAGGGGGAACCAATGTTTGCAAGGAATAAAAAATCACAAGAACCCCCTTAGGCAGGGGTCCCTTGGTTGGTATCCTCCAAAAATTTGGCTGTAACTTAATTATGAACAGGTTCATCCCTTTTGGGATTGTTCATGTCCATAAAATTCTCACGCACTGACTCTAGTGAACCACTGATATAAAATCCCACTCCTTCTTAGAGGCAGCTCCACACTTTCAAGAGAAAGACCAGGGATGCTTCCAGACTAGTGGAGTGACTGCTCAACCACATTGAGTCAATGATCCAAAAGTGGTGATACTAAAACAACCTAATGAAAACTATACAAAGCACCACTCCAATAAAAATCTCTACGAGAAACATCACAAGAAAACCAAATTTTCAAATATTCAAGCCAAGTGGATAAGGTCATGAGTCCAAAGAAATCAAAAAGTGGAAAGGTAACTTCCCGATTAAGGCACAAGTTGATTAAGTTCCATGAAATAGAGAATAAAGGAGTGAGGAGAAATTATCTTGACATCCACTAACTAGCCTTATTCAGTGCAAGAACCCACACTTCATGGGGTACCCTCAAATAATATTGAAAAATGTGATACAAAATATGCTCCATGTACCATGGAAAACCCCTGTAGTAACCTCTCCGATTCCTAGGAAACGTAAATAAGGTCACCAAATCGGAGTCACCATCCCAAGGGTATAGTCGGTAGTCAGGATCAAACATATGGGTAGGGTAACAAGCATCACCTCTCATGGAGGTAACGAAACTAGAGAGACCCCCAATATATGATCTCTCCACTATTCTTAGGTAACCTTCGAAGGGGTCTCTCCTTGACTCTCCATCATGATACCTCATTATTTTCTCATGTGTTATGGGAGGCTCCTGACTATTTTTATGGGACTTATCTATAAATGCAGACATAAACAGATCTCCCTAGATCCAATTATATCTAGAAAAAAATGGAACAAGACATGATGCTTTCCCTAAGATCTAATCATTGAGTTTACTATTAAACAAAAGATAGGCTACATATCATTTTAAATATCAATTCCTCTTGTTTTCATCGTCCTAGTTCCACTTCAACTCTCCTCTGATATCGTACATGCAAGAAAACACAAGACAACCAAAGTGAAAGCAATATATCATACTCAAAGAGAACCTATGTACATGATCAAGGAATCATAAAATAAAATGAGGTGAGTTTTATGGGAAAGAAACATATCACTGTATTATAAATAAAGAAATTGGAGATTACAACCAAGGCGTTGATGTTGCAAGGTCCCCTTCCGATGACCCTTTTCTCCAACACACACACTTACTCCAAAATTGAATGAAGAAGATCCACAATGACTTAATGAACTGAAATGAAGCTCTCAAGAATGATCCAATGCAGAATTCTCCATGCAATCTTAGCCAAATTCAACCTTTATTAACCTTAAAATCAACCTTATCCTTTTCCATGGGAAATCCCTCTTTATATAGGTGAAAGAGAGATGGTTAAAGATATTGGAATGATCCCACTAAATCAGAGAAGCGAGTAGGATCCCAACCATATAGATGCCACCTCATATTCTAGAATATCCCCTTCTATAAATTTCGTGAAGTTCTACCTTTTCTTATCCTTTTGGCATCATCGCAGCCTAGCTATAGAGCAACCTGCGAAGACACCGCAAACCCATTTTAGGGAAGCCTGTGACAACTAGGCATCATCGCACCCTACTTATAATGCAGCCTGCAACGATCCTCCTTAATAAGGTTTTTTGGAAGAGAAATCCAGTCACCTTTCTCATGAAGATAAGATCTTTTGGGAACATGAACACATATTTGTCAATGGAACTTTAGGATGACCAAAATAATGTGTAACATAATGCGCCCTAAATTATGGGGCTAGAACTTGTGACAACCAAAATACTTTGTAAAATGTCTGTGTGTAGGAAACAAGGAGCACATCAGTCGGGAACCTACAAACAATCAAGAATCAACATAATAATATACCATCGTCCGAGGTAGGAATTCCCATACTAAGATTACAAAGTGTTAGATGAGTCATGGCCACTAAATATACACTGTGTATCCATGTCATTGTGAATTAGCATAGCCACCCATAATACATTGTGTATCTATTCTTTAAAGACTTCAAATTCCAACATAGCCACGAGACATACAAAGTGGATCTATGTGTCAATACAAATTATGAATACTCCGTCACAACTTGGACTAGAATGGTGTGACCCAGGTTCATTTACATCATTCCAAGTATGAATTTGACCATGAGATTACAAGTGTTGAAGTCGAACATGGTAAAAACCACTTGATTATTGGTCAATGATGAGAACCGTTAACAAGTGAAAGGGAAATAACCATTGATGTCAATGACTCCGAAGGTACCAGAGTACAATCCAAGAGTTGAAGTCAAACACTCAAGAGAATATTCCAATCAGGGGCCAATGATGTGAACCAACTGTTGAAATCGAAGAAACCTGCTATTGAGGCATGCAGGCTCTAAGGCACTGAATGATTTCTAATCCTTGCTCCTAGATAATGAGATGAAGTCTACAAGAAAACACTAATCACATGAGGGTCTTGATGTATCCCCCATCAATGACATGAAATAAGTAACAGATTTGAGATAGATCAGAGCATGAAATGGTTCAAAACTGACATAGGGAAGGACGACATGGTAGAAAATTTATAATTGTAGATGGCCAACTCAACAAGAGGCTTATTAAGGTTGGACTTCGCTTGAATATATGAACGACATGAAAATGGTCTTGTCAGCATTGAATCAAGGAGGAATCGACATATAGACATGTGGATGGCCAAATGAGAGACAAGTGGATTTCTCAACCTGGATTCTAATGAAGAAGGGGGGTGTCATGTTCAAGAGAGAATATTACTGCCACTAACACGGATACAGAGAAACATTTCTTTCCCAAATTTCCCCCCACCATTTCTGGTGAGTACCTCTTTATTTTTATTCAATCTTGAGGAGGATAACATATGCTTGTTGATGTAAGCTCATCCTTCACACGAGTCCCTCAGATTTTTCTTAATGAAACCTAAGAAGGAGTGGTTTGGTTCCAGATAGGTCTTTCGATGTTTGTTTAATGAGTTCAAAGAGAGAAAACTCAGTGGTTTTTCATGCTTAGAGAGTCTGAAAAACACTTAAAGAGGACTCCACAAGTTCCTTTTCCGTAAGTTAATTTGATGAGACTGAAAAAGTGATAATCTATCACCCATCAAATTTTTTCTTAAAATACTTTTACTAGAATAAAAAGAACAATGTCTCTCAACAATCTTTTCATTTTTATGGAGCATGAAAAGAGCTTAAAGAACACTCAATAGGTGTCGATTTTCATGTTAAAATCATGAGTACGAAAAAGACAAAAAAAGTGTACTCGGTTATGTTCTCATGTATTTACGAGCATGAGAAGGAACAAACCCTAAGCTCAACATTTTTCCTGAAAAACCATAAAAGGATCTGTACATACAAAAAATGTACAAAAACAAACCCAAAATATGTATCCTCGTTCAAATTCCACTCCTAGATTTCTCACCTGTGAAAAATCAAACACTCGTAACACCATTAAAAGTATAGGTTTTAGGTGGAATACATTAAAATAATATAAAGAATGAATGGAAAAGTGAATAGTAAATAAATATGAGTAAAAGCTTATTTTTACCATTTCATTGTTACTCACCCCAAATTTTGTTCAAAAACCTCAAAATTCCACTACGGATTGTGGGAAATACGATGGACCATTTCACGAACGAACTCTATAGGACAGGTAATCTTCTCCTCCTTCAAATTTGCATGGATTCATTTTCACTTTTCATATGTTAGGAATGACATTTTCGATTGCGTTTTCTAGGGTACTTTCACCCAGCGGTCGTCACAGGTGCCCTGTATCGTGCCCTGCGATGGCCCAGGGTGATCACAGGTGACCTTTAAGTCATAGTGCGATGACTCTTCACTTTATGAGATAAATATCCTATGATGTGCACAATGTAAAAGTGTTTTTAAGATGCTTCAGCCAATAAAAAGTGTCTAGGAGAAAGATGAATATACTAATGACTCTTTTATGTTCCATTTCAAGTTTTCTATAGTAAATATGTTGGAATGGAGAGAGAGAGAACATGAGGATGAATATTTTTTTTCCAGGAATGACCTGGTAACAGTAAATTCCCTTCGACAGTGTGTAATGATTATTTTTTTCAAGATCCAGGGCATGAGGTCCTAGTTGAGATTGTTGGAATACTTAGTCCATATGTGGGACATAGATGGACATGTATTCCATGTGGGGGCTCAAATCCTCAAGATATCAAGGACATTTATTTCTTGACCAGGTTGTCTTATCATGGGGCTCAAGTTACACTGACAGTTAGCAGAGGAGGTGGCAAGACTATGAGCCATTATGTTAGCACACATTGCATGCCAGGTGTTGAGAGACATAACAACAAGGTCTCTATCTGAGATGTCTAGGACTTACCTCTATGGATTATCTTATACACCATTGTGCATATTGTAGGAAGTACAACTGCACATATGACCCTTTAGAGAGACTTCTAGTATGCACTAGAATGCATGGAGCACAAAATTTTCAAGTGGATTTATTGGGTTCTTAGAAGCATGAAGAAAAAATTAACCAAGTGTAGGAGAGGTGACTTGAAGAAATTCAGATACAAATCAATTTTTGTGTCCTTCTTCCTAGAGAGGGTTCCACACTTGTGCCTACAGGTAGAGTGGGGCATATCGGCCCCATAGGATCCAAGAATGAAGAAGTGGTGTGACCTCATGGCTTGGCATGTGACTAGACCAATCGTTAAGTATAATGATGTTTTCTTTGATTGGTTGAGGCCCTAGATGGTTATGGTATATGACTATGCATATGTAACCTTGGACTTTCGAGGTGATCCAGACTTGGTTCTTTTTGAAGGTTCTCAATGGTGGAACATTGGTAAGAAGTACCTTTTCTTTTTATAATGTTTTTGTAATTTTTTAAATATGAAATGATTTTTATGTCCTTAATCCATTGACTAATCAAAAAATATCTTTGACGATGCATATGTGGGACCTCATCGACCTCCAAGTTCATCTCCCATTTAGTGGTGAGGATAGAGAGTCGAGGTAGCGATATTGGTTGCTGCTAACTACGAGGCTATAGAGAAAAAATTGGAGGGGATAATAGTGGACGTCCTAGATGCCTCCATTGATAATATCTTGAGGCACTATCAACACCATAGATTAGGCGTATCTGCATCGATCATTCAACTACTCTGTACTGTAGCATGATAAATCGTGTATTATCGCGAGTAACATCCTTGATGCTATATTTGTATATGAAGCCATGCGCTTCACATTTTTGACATTTTGGTCTTTGGTCAGAGACACTTTTTGTAAAAAAAAATATCGTTATATATATATATATGAGGCTTCTATGAGCTTACTTGTTGTATGTACAAAGTGTGATTGGATTTTATAAATTTCTCAAATGTTTGTCTAACACATAATTAGCCAATGCATATGTTAATGTATTTAGACATCTAGGAATATGTTGATATTCAATGTAATCAAAATGACGTTCCAAGAGGTGAATTTGTAAATATACCCTTTGTTGATACTGAGAGGGGGGTGAATCAGTATCAAGTACAATTTAAAACCTTTTTCAACTTAAACTTAAACCATTCAATTATATCCAATGAGCAATGAACAATAGTATAAGAGTTACACCAATACACCACAATACACCGTGCACAATATATGAGAAACAATCAATAGTTATTGTTGAAGGGAGGTAATGACTTCCAAAGGTAGCTACAGCTTCCAAATGTAAAGGGAGGGATAAACGTCCAAGAGGAAGATACAATCCTCAAATATCAAGAGAGAGTTGAACTCTTCATCCTTTCCCCTTCCTTCCACCCAAGAATATAAAAGATATAATAAAACTTCACATTAAATCATCACCATCGGCCAACCATCACATAGAACCTGATAATGCTTCATGAGACTTCTTCAATTTTTACATTTATTCAATTCTTGGAATACTCTAATCCTGTAGATAATATTATTAAATTTATTCTATGAAACTTCTCCAATTTTCACTCCTTGAACCCTCCCCAAAAATAAGTTATAGAGAGAATGGTAGACCTTGTTCAATTATGGTTCCTTCAGGAGAATGAACTTGTACAGAATGCCCCACACTCCATATTTAACATCAGATTATGAAACTAACACATATAAAACTAAAATCCGTACTCTTTCCAATGCAATTTGTCCCACGACATTTGGATTCTCTATGAATAAGTTATGACTGTTTTACCTGGAACACCTATTTATTGACTAGCTTCAGGACTGGTCACAAACCCTGTCTTCCACATAGTGTATCTCCATAATTGTAGTGAATGAAGGGCTGGAATTTTTACCATAAGTACCTTGATATGTATTCTCAATACCATAGAAATTTCACCATCTGAATATTTCTATAAAGAAAGGTTATAGGAAAAATAGTAAGATGACCTGAAAATAACATACCTTAGAACACATCACCAAAAGACTTCATCCTCCCTTGAAATCTGGCCTTCTTTACTTTTGATTTCCTTTGAAATTCAACTTATCTTTCAAATGAATGTATAATGATATTTATTTATACCATTTATGTCACTTTATTTTAACATTAGGGCCAACCTGACACTTTCGTATTTTGTAATTCTTTTATTTAATTATCTTCAGGGCCTACATGTACTTCCTTCTTCAATTCACTTTGTCATCTTCAAAAATTCATTTGTCCTCAACCATGAGGATCCACGTGACATGCCACATACCACCAGAAACAACATGACGTATACTATCCATCCATGGTTCTTGTATCTATATGTGCATTTTCCTTCATGTCCAAATACCTTCATCAATCTTGCAGTCCAAAACCCATGACTAGGGTTGACATCAATGACAACAATCAATATTACAACAATATCCCCCTTTGTCATTGATGGCAACACTCATTCTTCCCATATCATCATGATCCCAATTTCTCTCCCCCTTTGACATCAATGGAAAAGCTTAGGGCTTCTCCCCCTGAGTTTAATGGAAAAAGGTAACTCTCTTCTTTGGGGCTGCTCCCCCTGAACATGTGGCACTCAATAATACTTCATCCTTATTTTTGGTCTTTGGGAATTTTTCTTCCTCGGAATCATTTTATGTGGCTTCTATATTATCTCTCTTATTCATGTCTAGGATGTATATGTTGTTAGGTCTTCTTGTTGCAGTTGCAACCAATCTTCTTGAGTTATTTTCTCTGATTCTACATTTTCGGGAATCAAACATAAGAGTGTATCCTTTATCACACATTTTACTAACATTGGGTAGGTTATGATTAAAGTCTTCAACCAATAGGACATTCTTTGCTTTCACATTTTTTCTTCCAAGTTCTACTACACCTTCTCCAAGTATTTTGGTAGATGAGTCATCTCCAAATGCAACATTGCCACCCTTTTTCTTCAAGCTGATGAATTTGTCTTGATCCCCGGTCATGTGTCAAGAACATCCATTGTCTATGTACCATTCATATTCTTCTTTACATTCTTTAGCGGTTAATGCTATTCGACAATATTAATTGTTTGGAATATCTTTCATTCTCCATACTATGGTTGGCATAGAGACATCTTCATTCATATATCTACAATCTCGTTCTTTGTGTCCAAAATAGTTACATTTGTAGCATACAATATTTTTGTCCATCAATGGGGAAAATGAATTATAAATTTTGTTGAAAAATCCATGATTATTTCCATATCTTCTATTTACACCATTCATGTTTCTTGTGTATTTGTTCCTTTCATTGATTTTGCAATTAATTTCCTTATGTCCAAAAGTTTTGCAAGTATAACAATGACCAAGAAATAAATTTTGATACCTTGGAGTAAGTGGCCTTCTTTGTGATGTAGTCCATCTTGGTTCATGATCTACTCTTATGTAGTTTCCTTCATACTGATTGAAGATTCTTTAATTCCTAAAGGTAGGAGGTCTTCTTGGATATTCATCTCTCTTGTAATCGTTCCTTTTTTCTGGTATCTTGGTCCACTTCTCATCAACTTTCTATGTAGCTCTTTATTCAACCTTCTTGTTGGTATTTCCATCTTATTTGTATGAATTTTCACCCATCCATCCAAGATGTGTTAAGTCTTTTGGCACTTGAGATTTTCTTAAGCTCTTCTTCAATGAGACAACTTCTTGTTCAAGTTTCTCACAATCTTCTTGTTTCTTCATCATTTGTACATTCCTTACTTCTCCTATTCTTGTTTCTTCTTCGAGTAGAGTTTTCAAGAAAATGGTTTCTTCTCTTAGTTTCTCAAAGTCTTCTAATTCTTTCTTCAAGATTGCAAATGTCTTTTCACAAGTACCCAATTCACTTTGTAGTTTTCTTTGCGTGTCTTTGAGCTTGCTATTTTCAATCTCAACATGCTTCAATTTTTCAATATTATCATCTTCTTGTTGAATAAGTTTTTCTTCATGATTTTCTTCTTGTTCATTGGAATTTTCTTCTTCAGTGTCATTTCTTTCAATCCTTGGATGATCACATTCAAATTCAACATGACCTAATTCTTCAAAATTAAAGCAAAAGAACTGACCTCTATTTTCTTCTTTGAAATTTGAGATGTTTTAATTTTCTTCAACTTGTTCTTCTTTCGCTGCTTCTTCCATTACATAAATGTATTGTAGCTTGTCCCAAAGATCTTTTGATCATGCACATGATCCCACCTTGGATTTCACTGAATCTTTCAACCCATCCAGGATGGCATCTATTGTCAATTTGTTGTTCCTTTTTGCTTCCTTCTGAGCTTCAGTCTTTGGTTTCTTCAAAGCATTGTATCCTGAAGCAACTAAGAACCAAACATATACCCCAAGATATTTCAAGTAAGTTTCCATTATGTTACTCCAGTATTCAAAATTGCTTCCATCAAATGGTGGAATCCCATTTGGAATTTTGTCTTCCATTTATTCTTAGGATCTTCCTTCCAGTGGTTAAACTGTACTGAAGGTAACCCGCTCTGATACCAATTGTTGATACTGAGATGGGGGTGAATCGGTATCAAGTACAATTTAAAACCTTTTTCAACTCAAAATTAAACCATTCAATTATATCCAATGAGCAATCAACAATAGTATAAGAGTTACACCAATACACCACAATACACAATGCAAAATATATGAGAAATAATCAATAGTTATTGTTGAAGGGAGGTAATGACTTCCAAAGGTAGCTACAACTTCCAAATGTAAAGGGAGGGATAAACCTCCAAGAGGAAGATACAATCCTCCAATATCAAGAGAGAGTTGAACTCTCCATCCTTGCCCCTTCCTTTAACCCAAGAATATACAAGAGATAATAAAACTTCACATTAAATCATCACCATCAACCAACCATCACATATGACTTGATAATGCTTCCTAGGATTTCTTCAATTTTTACAGCTATTCAATTCTTGGAATATTCTGATCCTATAGATAATATTATTAAATTTATTCTCTGAAACTTATCCAAGCTTCACTCCTTGAATCCTCCCAAAAAAGAAGTTATAGAGAGAATGGTAGACCTTGTTCAATTCTGGTTTATTCAGGAGACCGAACTTGTACAGAATGCCCTTCTCTCAATATTTAACATCCTATTCTGAAACTCTCACACAGGAAACTACAGTCCGTACTATTTCCAATGCAATTTTTCTCACATAATTTGGATTCTCTATGAAGAAGTTATGATTGTTTTACCCAGAACACCTGTTTATTGACTAGCTTCAGGACTGGTCACAAACCCTATCTTCCATAGATTGTATCTCCATAATTGTAGTGAATCAAGAGATGACATTTTTACCACATGTACCTTGATATGTTTTTTCAATACCATAGCAATTTGGCCAACTGAATCTTTCTATAAAAAAGGTTATAGCAAACATGGTAAGATGAACTGAAAATAACATACCTTCGAACACATCACCAAAAGACTTCATCCTCCCTTGAAATCCGCCCTTCTTTACTTATGATTTCCTCTGAAATTCGACTTGTGTATCAAATGAATGTATAATTATATTTATTTATACCATTTATGTCACTTTATTTTAACATTAGGGCCGACCTGACATTTTTTTATTTTGTAATTATTTTTTTTAATTATCTTGAGGGCCTACATGTACTTCCTTCTTCAATTCACTTTGTCATCTTCAAAAATTCATTTCTCCTCAACCATGAGGATCCACATGACATGACACATACCACCAGAAACAACATGATGTATAATATCCATCCATGGGTCTTGTATCTACATGTGCATTTTCCTTCATGTCCAAATACCTTCATCAATCTTGCGGTCCAAAACCCATGACTAGGGTTGACATCAATGGCAACAACCAATCTTCCAACACCCTTAATAATGTAGGACTTCGAATGGAGTACACGTTACTCAACTATAAGTCTATTAACTACAAATTGAGGTGCACAACAAGACGATGGGTTCCAAGAGACACAACGTCGGTCAATAATTCGATGACTGCACTGTATTCTGCGATATTGTTAGTTGCACGATCAAGGAAAACACCATGAAGGCTAATAAACTCATTTGTAGGTGCATAGAATACCAAAGAAACAGATGCTAAGTTTTAGTACTGCGACTACTACCATTAGCAAAGTCAATGTAGGGTAGCTAAGACACCAATATATGGAAACCAAGCACAACACAAGGTAAGCTGCTGAAGGTCGAAACCAAACAACAAAAAACCACGCAAGAGTATGATACACTAAAAGTACAAGCACTCACACAAAAATGAATTAAGCGTAGTACTTCTTTAAGTAAAGCCCATTTTGGGGCTCACTCAAAGGGATTTCATCGTAATCAAATAGCTCATAAGATTCCTTCTCCAAAACACGTTTGAAAATGTAAGGACCTCACCACATGGCCTTGAATTTACTGACCCCTGGCAAATCACGATCTTGTTCATAAAGGAGAACAAGGTCACCTTAAAAAAAACAGGTGGCTTGACATGCTTGTCATATTGGGATTTAACATGTTTCTTCTGAGTTTCAATAACTAGGGCAGTATCACGACAGGTTTCGTCTAATTTCATTAAATATAAAAGACACTCTTCTTTAGCGGAGGTATTGGAGAGAAGTTCAATGACCAGTTTGAAATATGATATTTTAAATTCAATTGGAAGGATAGCCTCGATACAATAAACTAGTTGGAAAGGCGTAAATCCGATGGAAGACTTGACAGATGTCCAATAGGCCCACAATACAGAGAACACCATCGTGTGCGACATTTTCTTATGGATTCCTATCATCCATCGAAGCATAGTAATGTGAACTTTGTTAATTTCTTCAACTTGTCCATTGTCCTGTGGGTAATAGGGGGTTGAGTTTTTATGGCGAAGACCTAAATTTTCATTAAGTTCGAACATCATGAAATTCCAAAAATGGCTACCGTGATCGATAACGATAGCTTGAGGGATACCAAACTGAGTAACAATATGATTGAATATGAATAATGTTGCAGTTTTCCTGGTGTTATCAAATGTATGAATTGCCTCAGCCCATTTAGTGAAATAATCCATAGCTACAATGATGTATCCATGCCCCCCAGCCGAGTGAGGGTTACATTTCATGAAGTCAATGCCCCATTTGGATAATGGACCAATGAAAACTACAGGATGTAAAGGAGCAGGATGAGATCTTATCTTGTTATTATAAGTTTGGAAAGCATGGAATTTCTTAACAATAGTAATGCAATCCTTGAATAAAGAAGGCTAAAAATAAACTGCTCGTAAGATCTTTTGGGCAGTGGCGTACCCAGACATATGACCACCACAACATTTAGAGTGACATCCATTCAAATATTTCTCGGCTTCGTCGTAAGTGAGACATCATCAAAAAATGGAGTCAATATCGTGACGATAAAGGGTATCATCGAGAATGATGTATTGTCGTTCTTGATAATGTATGCGACGATGATCTATGCTAGAGAGAGTTGGATGAAACATTTATGTATGGAGATATATAATGATATCTCAGTACCATATGTCATCACAACTGATCAAAAAAAGGGATTCATAAGGTAAGGAATCGTCGGCCACATTTTTTGTCTCAGTGGAGGGAAGGTCGCATATCAATTCAGCAAAAACCAAAGATTTCTTAGAATTAGCGCGTTCAAATTCCAAGTCAAAATACTAGAGAATAATTATCCATTTGGATTACTTCCACCCTATCAATTTTCGTGTAAGGATATGTTGCATTGGTTTACAATCGAAAATAATAGTGGTTTTGCGTAATAGGATATAATGACGAAAACATTGGACAACTTGAACAATTGCCAAGGCCACTTTCTCCACATGGAGGTATTTGGTCTTGGTGGTCGTGAGACTCCCACTCAAATATTATATCACATGTGAATCATGAAAATCCTCCTCTTAGACTAAGACCATGGAAATGGTAGAGTCTGAAGCGGCTAAGTAGGGAAAATAATCCTGACTGTAGTCAAGGGGAAATAGTAAGGATGTATGTGTTAAAGAAAGTTTCAAAGGTTCAAAGGCTTTGTTCGCAGTATAGTCCCATATAAAAACGTAACCTTTCTTAAGTATCTGAGTGAATTCTTTCATTAGTTCAGTGTAATTTGGGATGAAATGACGTAAAATATTTTTCTTCCCTTACAAACTTTGGAGCTGGTGTAAAGTGGAAGGAGTCTCAACCTTCAAAGGGTCTACACAAATTCCATGTATCAACACGATAAAAGCATGTAGTCGACCGAACTCCACACAAAAGACACATTTGTGTGGGTTTAAGCAGATATGGTAATAACAAAAACATACGAATATGGCCCGTAAATGCATCGGGTGATCTTAGTGACGACTGGAATGTGTCAGTAGATCATCAAGATAAGGTTGCACGATGTGCTTAATATCATGGAAATCATAAGACATAGCATGCTAAAAATACATGCCAGTATTCTTGAGACCAAATGGTAATTTTCGATAAGAAAAGATTCCCTAAGGGAAAATAAAAGAGGTCTTGTGTTGGTCCATGGGTAAGGTGTTAATTTGATTATAGCCGAAGGAACCATCCATGAAAGATAAGATCTCACTTCTGACACAGTTGTCGACGATCTGGTCAACGAAGGGGGTAGGGTAATTGTCCTTAGGACATGCCTTATTTATGTCCCTATAATCTACAAAGGCGTGGATGATACCTTGTTTATTATTCACCGGAATGAGATTGGATACCCAATATGTCAAAGCTATGAGATAGATAAAGCCTACTTTATGAAGTTTTTAAACTTCAAGATTGATAGCAGAAGCTTTACGTGGGTGCACCGAGAGAAGTCTTTGTTGAACGAATTTAGTGTCTAGATATGTCTTAATCTCATGTACCATGATATTAGGATCGATACCTGGAATCTCTTCATAAATCCAAGCAAAAACGTCGCATAATTCTTGGAAAAGGGCTTTATATTCGTGGACCTCGTTCGTAGAACAAGATGCTTCAATATGAACATTCTCCATGACTCCCGGTGTAATATATATGTCAAGAGGGATGGTAGGGGAAATGTTGCTCAAGTTCCCTTTGTACAAAACATCTTGTGATGACTAAAGAACTGAGGAAATAAGCACAATGGTCGACAAAGCTGAAATTGGCTTGTAACTCTCTATGGTGTCATGTTCTAGGAAGAGAATGGATCGATGATGTCCATCGTCCCAGGGGGTGTCTTCCATAGACATGACTAACCTGATCATCTCATCAATAGGAAAGATCACATGAAATAGATCAGGAGATGAATCACAAAGAGAAGAAGAGGAGGGTGTTGACGATTGAATATCTTGGCAAGAGGATTTGACCTGACTGAAAGGCATCTAGTTGCCATAACGAGAGTAATCACTAGGGCTAGGTACCACCCATGGGTCATATGAATCAGGGGTTTCAGAAATGGTGGTGGATATCATTTTAATAGAGGTAATAAAAGGAGGGGGAATATCGAGTGGTGGGATTGGAAATGTACCCATCAAAGTTGAATCTCTCAAAATAACCACACCGACATTCTCGTAACCAGGAGGTGTTTTCGAAATGAAATGAACGTTGCTAGTACAAGAATCAGAATTAAAAAAGACCAGTTGGTAAACAGTAATGAATTTTCATTGGTGGGGGAGACGTACCACAAAAAAAAGTGTAGACACAACTGCATGCATGGAATCAATCCAGCTACGACCAAGTAAAATATTATAATCAAGAGGTGCATCGAATACCTCAACCTCAACATTGACTGATTTACCTTCCAACGTAATAGGCAATGATGAAATAACATTGTAGGGTTTAAATCCTGTACCATTGAAAGCCTTAAGTGTATTGTGTGATTCGGTGAGGGTAGGAGATCCAATGGTTTTCCAACAAATGATGGACATGACATAAGTCGATGATCCTTTGTCAATAAAAGTTTCATAGATGTTCCTTTTCTTGAAAACAACCTATATCTGAATTTCTAATTGAGTAGGAAGCCTTGGAACGTGATATTCTAAATCAAATATTATGAGATTAGTGTCTGTGGGATCAATTCCACCAATGGCCCTTAACAGTGCCTCTCATTGAGCTGGGCAACTTTGAAGGACTTCAAGAGCTGACATTGCAGAGGGTGTTTGTGCAAGATCTTCTACAATACTGTAGTTTTGTGTAGCACGGGCCTGATGGTTAAACAAAGAATTTTGAGCAACTCCCTTGGCAGGAGGGCGAAGGAATATATCGAGACCCAGTCATTCGAGATGAAGAGGACTATTGGGAGGTGAAGTTGGGGGAGAAGGTTGAACCAATGGAGGTGTTATATCATCAACTTTCTCTTTTAATATAGAGTAATCATTGGCTCAAGTTGTGACAACAAATTCATTCTTTTTTTAGTCACCAGTACATATAAGGACATACAGAGAAGTAGAAGGGGTATCTTGGTCATGAATGACCAGTTGGGATTGTTGTTGAGAAGGGAAAGGTTGTGACAAAATGGAAGGTGTAGAAGTTTTTTTGGTTCATTGGAGGAACTTAGTAACTTCAGGACGTCTTGGACAATATTTCATGTAATGGTCGTCACCACAGATAAGGTAGGGGTAATGATCTGTCGGATCTCAACATATGTGCATTTAAATGTTATGAATGCTTATGATTAGTTTCAATTGAACAATTGAATGTTTTAACGTACAAATCAAATGCTCAAATCTACAAACTAAAAATAACTTGAAAGAGAACATGAAACAAAAAAATTGAGAGACAAGAACAAACGAAGTTGATAACGGAGTTCACCCCCTTCATTCGGCTACATCTCTGGGTCCCTCTCCAATGGGTACCGATCCATTAAGTTTTTTTTTTCTTAAAGGTACAAATGGATTCAGACCTGCAACTCAACTTCTGCAGATCTAGAATAATATGATGAAAAAAAGTCCTTAAGACCTCTCCCCTTGAAAAGTAAAAATTGGCCTCCAAAATGGCGTGGAAAGCCAAATACACAGTGAGAACAGTCGACTATAAAATTGCCAACATCTAGAAATCTCTGCATGAAGAACTCTTCTCCCGTCATGGCCAAAACACCGAGCTAAATAGGTTGAGATCAAGAGTTTGACCCTCAACCTTGGTGCATTTCAATCTATCTCTGCGCGATTTGATAACAGAACGGATAATCTTTACGCTCTATTCATAGCTGAAACTCCGTGTTTTGTTGAAACTCCAAGTATTTGTTGAAACTCCGCATTTTGCTAAAACTCCGAGTATTTGCTGAAACTCCATGTTTTGCTAAAACTCTAAGCATTTGTTGAAACTCCGAGTATTTGCTGAGTGTTCAAACTTACCCACATCCTTTTTTTAGCATGGTATTGTTATGGCTATAACAATTTGCACATATCGTGCAAACTTGTTAACAAAACCCCACACAACTAATTTGTTTGTTATGATAAGGCGAATTATATGTCATTTGACGAGCACACCACCATTGTACCATTTGTTTTCTGATTTTTGGATCGGTTGAATTTTTAGCAATAAATGACCTCCTGGATCATTCCTCCCCACTGGAGAGATTTTGGACCTCCAAAATTCCTAGATCACCCCACAAGTAAGTGAGGGTACAACTCCCTCACTTTTTCAATCTCCGTCCATCTTTCTTTTCTAGGATTCATTCCTTTAATCCCCACTCGAAGGTAATAGATATTCCCTCTTCATGAAGTCCTTTTGTTTCTGTCAAGAATGACATCTTCCTGCAACTCATTCATATATTCAGGTGCCATATCATCAACTGAAGGAATCTGTATGTTAGTTTCCTCATCCATGATCATTGGAGGCTCATACAATTTAAGATTCTCAACATTGACAACTGAATAGATATGCATGTATGGAGGCAAATTTAAGTGAAAAGCATTAGTACCGATCTTTTCCAAGATCTAAAAAGGACCATACCTAATAGGCTTAAGCTTTTTAACTTTGCCTTTCATTCATTCTTTGGTGGCATGTAACCAGACTTGGTCTCCAACCTGAAATTGATGATCAAATCGATGCTTATCATGAATGGATTTGTACTTTGCATGGCTCTTCTCCAATTGTTCTTGAACTGCCTGTTGTACTGCTTGGATTCTCCGAATGAACTTCAGAGCTTTATCGACATCCTGATTTCCATCTACTGCATCTTTTCTAAAAGAGAATTCCATAGGTGTTTTTGGCAGATACCTAAAACATGTTTCACAAGGATATCTTTGAGTGGAAGAATGAACTGCATGGTTGTAAGCATGTTGTATATACTACAACTGCTCATCCCAAAGTTTAGGATGTTTACTACAATATCCTTTGAGAAGCTGAATCACTATCCTGTTCACTACCTCTATTTGCCCATCAGTCTATGGATGAAATACTATACTTTTCTTAAGTCTGGTATCCATAAGCTCCCATAAAGTTTACCAAAATTTCCCCAAGAACCGGGAATCCTGATCAGATACAATAGACATAGGTAGCCCAAAATGTACCCAAACATTCTGAAAGAATAAGTGAGTTGTTTGTTAAGTTGTGACTTGCTCTTTACATGGTGTCAAAATACACATTTTGTTAAAACTATCCACGACAACAAACAAGTAATCATTCCCTTTTCTAGATGCAGGTAATCCCCCTATAAATTCCATAGAAATGCTTTCCCAAGGACGAGAAGGTACTGGAAGAGGTCTGTACAATCCCAATTTCCTATTGCTAGGTTTACTTGTTGCACACATAACACACCCTCTTATATATTTAGCAACACTTTCCTGCATTTGAGTCCAATAAAAATTATTCTGTAGTAGTGACAAAGTTTTGCTAACTCCAAAATGACCAACAATCAATGAACTATTTGCTTCTCAAACTACATGTACCCTTTCTTTCTCTCAAATACAAAGTTTCCCAAGATGATACAATAGTTGATTATGCACATAATAATTTTCTTCATGTTTACCATGTATTAGTGATGCATACACCTTCTTAAAATCTTTATCTTCTGCATACTATTCAATGTAACTTTCATTTGTTAATGAACTGTTTTGAAGAATGATGGATGCATTTGTAGGAGGCCTTGACAACATGTCTACTACCTTGTTATGAATTCCCTTTTTGTACTTAATTACCAAATGAAACTGTTGTAAGAAACCCATCCATCTTAAATGCCTACTTTGTTGTATTTTAGTTTGAGATTGTAGATATTGAAGTGGTTGATGATCAATGTGTATGATTCTTTCTTTACCCAGGAGATAATGCTTCCACTTCTTTACACTTTGCACTAAAGAATACAACTCTTTGTCATAAGTAGCATAGTTACTTACCATAGTAGAGAATGTCTCTGAATGGTAAGAAATCGGCTTCCTTCCTTGCATAAAAACAACTCCCATGGAAAACCCACTTGGATCGGTTTCGATCTCGAATGGCTGCTCTAAATCTGGCAATGTCAGAACTGGCACTGTGCTGATCTTTTCCTTCAAAGTGTCGAAGGCTTTCTACTGCTTGCCTCCCCACTGGAAAATTTGCTTCACACTTTTCAAAGCATGTAATAGTGCAGCAATGGAAGAAAACCCAGATATAAATTTCCTCCAATATTGAACCGCACCTAGAAAAATTCTGACTTCAGTAATTGTATTAGGACTTGGCCAGTTTACAATGACATCAACCTTGGCAGGATCCACTCGCAGGTGGCCTCCACCAATTATATGGCCTAAATATATTACAGAAGTTTTTGCAAACTCACATTTGGACATTTTTACATATAATTTCTCCTTCCTCAGTACATCCAATACCTTTCTCACATGTACATGTGTTCTTCCTAGGTTTTTCTAAAAATAAGGATATCATCCAGATATACAATTACAAAATCATCAATAAAGGGTCGAAATACATCATTCATGACCCGCATGAGGGTAGCAGGTGCATTACATAGCCCAAACGACATTACAAGACATTCATACAACCCTTTTTTTGTTTTGAAAGATGTTTTCCAAGCATCACCTTCAACAATTTGGATTTGATGATACCCACTACACAAATCCAATTTAGTAAAATAAATTGCATGTTTCAACTGATCAAGAAAGTCATCAATTCGAGGAAGTGGACACCTGTTCTTTATGGTGATTTTGTTGAGGGCCCCGTAGTCGATGGACATCCTCCAAGACCCATATTTCTTTGGAACCAAAACTATTGGTGAGCTACAAGGAGAAGTACTCGGTCAAATGACCCCCTTCTCAATCAGCTCTTGAACTTGTTTCTTGATTTCCTCATTCTGCATTACAAACATTCGGTACATGGCTATGTTCGGAAGTGCCACATCTTGCTACAACTGTATCTCATGTTGTATCTCTATTTTTGGTGGTAATCCTTTCGGATCTTGAAATAAATCATCATACTCAGAAACAATTTCAATCATTTCAGATTTATGCCTAGGATCACAACCTTCAAAATATTTAGAGATCTCATCATTTTTTACCTTAACCATCATTAATACAAAACTCTTACTAGCATTGACCAACCGCTTCATTTGTCCTGTAGAAACTATTGCCATATTTGCTTTTATCTTATGTGCTTGTACAATGTATTCCACACCATCTTTAAAAACATAATATTTGTTCCACTCTTTATAAAAGATTTCTTTCCAGTCATACAAATATGGACTTCCAAGTACAATGCCACAAATTTCTAGTAGCAATACATCCAGTTCTACCTCATTCATAAACTTATCAGTAATTGCAAACTTTAAAACACATTTCTTTGTAACTTGCAATTGTGAACTGTGAGTAGCCCAACCAAGAGGATAGGGTTTTTCATGAGGAATAGTAACTAGATTCAATTTCTTAACCATTTCTTATGATATCAAATTTACTTGAGAACCACTATTAAATAATGTATCAATTTTTGTATGATTTGAAATGACTCGAACATGAAACAATTCACTTCTCCTTTTATCATTTTTCATAGGATTAGATGGCAGAGTTGTACTTGTACATGCATTAGAACTTGATTTTGCATCAATGGGAAGAGAGATACCTTTACCCTTACCCTAGATTCTGATAGCTGTGATGTTTGTTTCATCTCCTGAGTCGGATCCCAAGTCTTGGATAACTACAATTGTAGTTTTTTCTTTGCCTTTATCTTTGTTTCCTCCGTACTTATTTGACCTTAACTTTGGATGAAGTTTCCAACACTTAGAGACATCATGTCACTTCTGACAATGTGAACATGTAGGCTTGTCACCATCTTTCTTAACTGTAGCCATTTTCTTCCCCTTATCTTTGAATTTAGTTTTGCTGTCAAATTTAGCAGATCTCTTCACAAAAGTATCATTAGCATGCTTTCCCCTAGCTTATAAATGTGTGGCTTGAACACATCATCATCCAAATTACTGGGGTTAAACATCAACAAAGTATGTCCCAAATAAGAATGCATGCCACTGATATACTTAAGAAGAGTTTCATGTGTATCCAATGAAACATTCAATGCAATAGCCCTCTTTCTGAATTCATGAGTATATTCTTGAATACTTTTTCCTTTAGCTTGTCTAAAAGTTTTCTAGCTCATAGTTAATTGCTGCATATGACCTAAAGGATAAAATTGCTTTCTTAATACTTCAATGAATTCATTCCAAACTGAAATTATTTTACCATGCTTTCGAAGATCCTGCTGAATTTTGATCTCCCACCAAGTAAGATCGATTCCAATCATTCACAACGTAGACAACTGAATCCTGGAAGGGTCATCATTAATGCCCTGCACCCTGCAATATACTTCAAGCTGCGTGATCCAGTTATCTAAATTTCTAGCATCTAAATCTCCATTATAAATAGGTAATTCAAACTTAACATCCAGTTTGAAACAAGGCATATTAGAATTTGCATTATGTGAATGAGAAGTATGAGAAGATGATGAAGATTTATTAGTTTCAGGAGGATCACTATCACTTCCTACTCCTTTACCCTTTCCTTCCTTCTTAACTTCTGCATCTTTGGATGAAGCTCCTTCTTCCTTCTTCTCTCTTTCTGCTCGCTCATCGAGAAGAATTTCCATCATGGCTTTCATGCTGATAAAAGATTCCAGAAAATTAGTTTAAGAAACAACAGGTTTTTCCCATTCAGTATGTTCTTCTCCTTCCCCTCATGGAGAAGACATTATTGTTCTAAAAAATGTCCTCCTTGAGCCGATCTCAGGATCACCTTCTACTAGCTCTCCTTCACCAAGCTTCGACCTGGACCTGGTAAGCATTCAAAACTTGCACAAGCAGTTAACCATCTCTGATACCATAACATGATCCGTCGAATCTCAATATATGTGAATTTAAACGTTATGAATGATTATGATTAGTTTCAGTTGAACAATTGAATGTTTTAACGTACAAATCAAATGCTCAAATCTACAAAATGAAAATAGATTGAAAGAGAACATGAAACAGAAAAATTGAGAGACAAGAACAAATGAAGTTGATAATGGAGTCCACCCCCTTCACTGGGCTACATCTCCGGGTCCCTCTCCAATGGGTATTGATCCATTAAGTGTTTTTAAAAAAAAGGTACAAATGGCTTCAGACTTGCAAATCAACTCCTGTAGATCCAGAATAATATACTAAACAAAATTCCTTAAGACCTCTCCCCTTGAAAAGTACCAATTGGCCTCCAAAATGGCATGGAAATCCAAATACACAGTGAGAACAGTCGAATATAAAATTGTCAGCATCTAGAAATCTCTGCATGAAGAACTTTCCTCCCGTCATGGCCAAAACACCGAGTTAAATAGGCCGAGATCAAGAGTTTGACCCCCGACCTTGGCACGTTTCAATCTATCTCTGTGCGATTTGATAACATAACGGATAATCTTCATGCTCTATTCATAGATGAAACTCCGTGTTTTGCTGAAACTCCAAGTATTTGTTGAAACTCCGCGTTTTGCTGAAACTCTGAGTATTTGCTGAAACTCCGAGTATTTTTTGAAACTCCGAGTATTTTCTAAGTGTTCAAACTTACACACATCCTCTTTTTAGCATGATATTGTTATGGCTATAACAATTTGCACATATCGCACCAAACTTGTTAACAAAACCCCGCACAACTAATTTGTTTGTTATGATGAGGAAAATTATATGTTATTTGACGAGCACATCACCATTGTACCATTTGTTTTCTGATTTTTGGATCGATTGAATTTTTAGCAATATATGACCTCCTGGATCATGTAAAGAGGCTTACGTTTGTCTTTCTCATCAACAATTTCTGTTTTGGTTTTATCAGATTGTGGATTATTATTCTTGTCCTCCTTATTCTTATCCTTTCCTTTCCTTTTATTTGGATTTCTTCTGGTAGGTGTGGATTGAACAGAATTAACTTCAATAGTCTTACTGACGGAAGGAGTAGGAGTAGGAGTGCTTTTTTCATTGGATCTAATAGTTTTGGGATTGGTGCGACTGGTGGGCGAAGAATGGGTCTCAGCGTGAAAAGTGCCAATCACACCATCAACAACATGAGAATTTGCAGGAGATTTTGGGGTAGGATTTTTGGAAGGATGAGGAGCGCCAGGGATAAAATCGTAAAGTGTTCTGGTTAGCAAATAAATGAGATCGAGATATTGATCACGACTAATCGCTCACTCTTCAGTGACAACACCACCCATGGAGACATCATGAGAAATGGGTCTAATTAGTGATTTGGTAAACCACTTGGATAATAGTTGATAAGGAAGAGGAACTTTGATTAAATGTCGTCTCCTCCACCACTCATGGATGTGATCAGAAATATGAGTGGATGAGGATTTCATGAAAGAACTCAAAATTTTGGTTCCCATCTTGTATCGAATTGGTAACTGGTAATGTGTTAGAAAGGCCATGGATATGGTGTTGAATTCATTCAATAAACCTCGAGGTAAATCGATGTACCATTTTGCTGTCGAGCTCATGAGAGTTCATTGGAAAATTCACAGTCTGATGGAGTCATCCATCAAGGAGTTGGATGAACACCAGAGGTGAAAAGTCATCACATGATTATTAGGATATTCTCTTGCTCGACTGTAAAATTTAGGAATGTTGGACGACAACTTGGCCAGTATCACGGGCCAATTAGGATAGTGTAAGATAGGATCATTCTGAATCCTAGATAGATCGGGTAAATCCAAAATGGCCAGGAAAGGAAACTGTCAGTTCACTTGTGGAAACTGGTAGCTTTGAGGAGGAAGTCTTGTAGGTATACCAATAAGACCATAAGTAGTTTGCAAGTAATTAGACATTCCTGACAGACTCAGTTATGGAGGATTTTAGAACATATATCCCAGAAGGTTAGGTTGGGTAGAGGGGTTCCCCTAGTAAGGGGCACTATATTGGACACCCTAACCCCAAGTGGGATTCAGGGAACTTGGATACAGTTGATCAAAGTTAGGGGGTACAAAAGAGTTAAATTGAGGATGTTCCCCCCCAGACGGTTATGAATTTCCTTGGGAAAGGAGGTTCCAAAGCTGGGATAGTGATCCAGGTGCATTTTGTCCATACAATGGGTTATGAAATCCCACTTGAGGTTCCCCCCCAAGTTGAGGTTGTGCCCCAATTTGAGTTTGACCCCCAAATCGAGGTTTCTCCCCAGCTTGAGGTTGACCTACAACATGAATTTGGTAACCATAAGTGAACGCATGATCGATGCCTCCAACTGGATTAGAGCCACTAGGGCCAGATCCTCCAAAAAATGGTGGATACGACCCTTTAGAGAGGACCTAGGTAGGCATGGGAGCAAATTCAGGAACAACATTATACCCAAGAGGAACAAAAGGTTTGGATGGAACTTGGGTAGGGATAGCAATAGAATCATTCAGAGCTCTATACCCAGGGGGAAGTGATGGATTTGGTCTATATGGAAGTGGTGTCCCAATCAGATCTTGGGAGATAACCACATTTCTAGTAGGAATCATGGTAGATTGCGGTACCATAGTAGAATGGGACATCTGAAGAGTAGGGATCGAGTGAGAACCGATCAATATTTGGTCTGAAATGGTGGTGAAACTACTGGTAGTACCAATGAAATGGTCCAAAGGTACCGTGTAGGTGGAAGGCGTCTGAGGTACTTGTGATACTATAGGTCGATTGGGACTTGCTCCTAGGTTATCGTACAAATCATGTACTCTCAAAGGAATGGAACTAGGATTAGAAGTTCTGGAAGTGTGAGTCAGGTTCCTAAAAGATGTACTGTGAAAATGTGGATCCTCTACTCCAGATCCTATGTTATGTCTAGTAGGTATTTCAAAATTTTCGTCATCAACATTTTCCCCTGATGAGTTCATCCAGAGAATACATGGATTTAGTAAAACACTCAATGCCGAATAGATAGGGAGGAAAAAATCCTCTAAAGATTCTGAAACAATACAAAATCCTTCCAAATAGTGTGTTCTTCCAACTTCCGAAGCAACTTCGTGGTTGACTACTCCTTCTGGAGAGCCTTCTGGTGAATTAGGAAGCAAAGGTTGGTAGCCTTCCAGATCTTCTAGGGCAGCCCTTACATCCTACATGAATGAAGAATGTTGATGTTTCTCAATCTAAGTAAAGAACGAAATAAATCTATCGCTGATTAGAGGAAACAAGCAACATTCACTAATAAAATCTAGGAATCAAACCAAGAAAACAAACCTTCTTATTTCGAAGTCACTAGTTGGTGATGAAATCCAACGTCAAAAAATCAAGACAAGAAGGGGATGAGATAATCTGGTGGAAAAGTTACATTGACAACCTTCTTAATGAACTTACACCCTGGTGCAAGCTCCCACACATAATCGTGGGTATACCCTCCAAAGAGCCTGAGTGCGTTTAGCCAACGTCGATTCTAGGTATCGTGAATACTTTCCCCTCCACAATCACCTCGTGTAAATACCTTAAAGAGATAGGCTCCTAAGGTTACCAACTAAAATAGTGATTCCTAGGGAAATAGTCGACAGTCCAATCCATGCGCAAAGGAAGGGTATCTAGCCCAAAATCAACTTCAAAGTATTCCACTCATCATTGTGGGTATACCTTCAAGCGACCCCCATAATATGCACAATATCTACACAAAGACCAACAAAGTAGGATGAGTAACTCTGCTAGTCTTAATGTGACCTTAGGTTTGACCCTTGTGTGAGAAGGGCTTCCTAGGAAAAAATATAACAATTGGATTTGAACTCTCCTTATCACAAGATATTATTGTGTGTTTTGATTCTTTAGATATTGTACCTCACAACCTATTCCAAAGCGCTATTCTAGCTAATGTTGGTGTAAAATATCCCTAGAAATAAAGTCACTAATTAACTTTTAGATTTACGTTGTATTTTAGAGGTTGTTGCTTACTCAAAAAGGATATGGAAGTGAAACTGTTGATGTTTTGACCTTGACCCGAAAAATGCAAAGAGAGATGAATATGAAATTTTCAATTCAATGAACTATAGATACAGTAGGGAGAAGGCATTTTTATTTCGAAATACAACAAGCTACAAATCAAAATTCCTTAATTATGAACGGACACAATTCCAAACAATCATGAACTACAAATTTTCCAATTTCTTCTCTTTATAAATATTTTGAATGTAAAAAAATTTCTTCTGAGGGATTACTAAAACAATAAGTGAATTCAGTTCTTCCTTTCCTAAATCAAATTAGAGACATAAAAATGAAAGTAAAATGTTCTCTAAGAAAATCAATACACTCACAACACAATTCCGCAAACAAATTCGCAATCACAACCAAAACGAAAAAGACAAGAAAAACTCTTGACATAAGAAAGCAAAAAATGTTCTTTTTTTAATCAATCAAACAATCTAACAAACAAAATGAATCCAAAACTCAAGACAAACCAAAGACCCTTTGTCAAAGAAGCACTGAAATGAAGATCTGAGATTATACCCTTGTGACAATGAGTATACGCAAACATCTTGCAAAATGAAAAGAAAGACTTTCAATCACTAAAAAATGACTATAAGAAAGCTCCAAAATCAAGAATCAATCAACCATGGGCATAGGAAGTTCACCCCAGGATTTCAAGGTAAATCTAGGTAGTAAAAAGAAAACTGACTTCACTCCAACAAAACCTAGAGGAGTCATACTAGGCTAGGCATAAGTCATAGTGCAACAAGTAGGGGTCATCGTAGGCTACTGGTAGAGAATAGTGAGATTTCTTCACACTGGAATGTATAAGAGGAGGGAGATGAGCAAAGGTCATGGCATGATATCAATACAGTACAATGCAATGACCTCTGTAACTTTTGAAAAACTAGGAGAAAGACAAAAAATTTAAAAGAATCTCTAAACCCAGGGAGTCTGAATGGATCACCCACAGACTCAGAGAATGAAAATTATTAGAGGAAGGTAGACTAAAGGAAAATGGGAAGAAAAAAATCAAAATGAAGTCATATCCCCAATATGGTCGCCAATTTTGTTATGGGACTTATCGATAAATGTGAACATAAACAGATCTCCCTAGATCCACCTAGATCTAGAACAAAATAGAATAGGACATGACACTTTCCCTGATCTCTATTCATTGAGTTTACTTTCAAACATAATATAGCTGACATACCGTTTAAATATCGCTTCCTCTTGTCATCATCGTCCTAATTCCACTTCAACGCTCTTATGATACTAGACCTGCAAGAAAACACAAGCCAACGAAAGTGAAAGCAATATAGGATACTCAAAGAGAACTTATTTACGTGATCAAGGAATCATACAATAAAACGAGGTGATTTTTATGGGAAAGAAACATATCACTATTTTAGAAATAATGAAAGTGGAGATTACAACCAATACCTTGATTTTGCAAGGTCCCCTTCTGATGACCCTTTTCTCCAACACACAGACTTGCTCCAAACTTGAATGAAGAATATCCACAATGACTTGATGAACTGAAATGAAGCTCTCAAGAATAACCCAATGCAAATTTCTTCATGCAATATTAGCCAAATTCAACCTTCATTAACCTTAAAATCAACCTTAGCCTTTTCCATGAGAAATCCCTCTTTATATAGGGGAAAGAGAGATGGTTAAATAGATTAGGATGATCCCACTAAATTAGAGAAGAGAGTAGCATCCCAACCATACATATGACACCTCATATTCTAGAATATCCCCTTCTATAACTTTCGTGAAGTTTGACCTTTTCTTTTCCTTTTGGCATCGTCGCACCACAACTGTAGAGAAGCCTATAGAGACAATGCAAACCAGTTTTAGGGCATCCTGCGATGACCATGCATCATCGCACCCTTCTTATAATGCATCTTTTGACGACCCTCCTTAATAAGGTTGTTTGGAAGAGAAATCAAATCACCATTCTCATCAATATAGGCTCTTTTGGGAACATGAAAACATGTTTTCCAATGGACCATTAGGATGACCAAAATAATCTATAGGCCCTTTTCCAATAATTATGTAATGTTTTGACACAGACCCCCCTACCTTGGTAAGGTTCGCTAACCTCCTGGTCAAGGATTGTTCCAATTCTATGAGATGGATTAGCTCTTTCGGGTCCATGTTGGAACCTATCTCAAGAAATATCTATAGGTCCTCCTGTTGAAACTACCACCGTGAAAACAAGCACCAGATGCAAGCTTACCCTCCACACGACCATAGGTTGTGACCATGGTCTAACCAAAAGGTGTTTTGCAACTCGTGAAGTAGGTGTTAACTCCCAAAATAGCACCGTCATTTTGGTCAGGTTTTATGGTGGATAGCATGGCTATCAATGGTACTTGCATGGAACTTTTCGATCCCTTCCTGAGCTCCAAATTAAAATCTAACAACACCATTGGAAAGCTGAGATTCTCTAGATGTCGATCGACTATTCATATATGAAAAATGGATTTTTTATGACCAAGAAATTCGATTTTGAAAATTTGTCCACTTTCAACAGCACCAGGCTACTTTTCCGCTACCCGTTAGCTGTTGAAAGCGGCGCTTTCCGCAGATAAGGAGCGTTTTTTCACAGGCTACGTGCTGTGGAAAGCCTGTAACGGCCAGAATGTCACGATTTTCGCCCAGATTTGAAATTTTTGAATTAAAAACAGATGAAAACGTTGGGATTAGACAGGTGGTGGATTATTCCATCAAATCCAAAGGCTGATTTGGGAAAGACAAGTCAAAAGAGGAGTCTTTGGTCAAGTTTGGTCATTTTTGAAGGCAAAATTTTAGGGAAGAATAGACAACTCATCAAATTCGAATTTGTGGAGGAGCCTTGGAAGGCTAGTCATCACTTCACCAAACTGTTAGAACAGATGTTGGACCAGCACATGAAGATCACCCTCATTTTGAGGACTCATCTCTACATTTGTCTAAATTGGTTTTCTTTACTATTTTTAGTATAACCAGATCCATGATTTGAGGATCTGAAGACTATTTATAAAGGCTATAAAGCCTAAGAACTCAGACAGAGAGAAGGTTCGATTCTGGATACAACAATGCTCCTTGTACTTAGACTTCCTATTTGTTAATATAGATCGCAGGTTTCTTTCCATTTTGGTGGCAGTCTTTCATACTTATCCTTCACTGATATGTTGTTGTCTGACTTTCAATAGCTGTCATCCTATTGTTTAGTCCATAGCTTTATTATCAGTTTCTTTAAATTGTTTATTAAGCCCTGCTTTGCACTGGTTTGTAAGCAATCATTCTCCATCCATTTAAAGCTACCTTACTGTTTAACCAATCTTGGAGAGCACTGTTTATTTGTTTATCACTTTGATGTCTGAATGATATAAGTTGAATTAAGTTATCCCATTGATCCATCTCTGAAAAATACAAAAAACATTTATTTCTTAAGTTACCAAGCACCTCTGGTCTGCAACCACAGAGGGTTTCTTGGAGTGATAACAATAGGGACTTCTGTAACTGAGCCACCCCAAATATCCCAACCACTGAAATATTGACATGGGCCTAGCACTAGCTAGCTCCTCCCTTATCCTTCGAATAGGTGACCTCTGGTCATGACCCCGGGCTCAAATCTCAAGCGCATTGAAATTTCTCGTATTGGGAAATTTGGTGCCCTGTTGGCAATTCCTGTTCAAGCACACCTTTCTGAGATTGCATAGTATTTAATAACTCTGTGAGTGTCTCCTCCTTGACACTTCTCTTATTGCTTGTGCACTCTTTGCACTCACTTGATGCCCACCTGGAAGAGCTCTACAAAATCATCAACAATTTTGTTTTCTCTCTGTTCCCTCTTCTACACATTCCTACCTCTAAGGTGTTTAGTAACCTTGAAGTCTTTTCCCTTGAGTTTATTATTCCTCTAGTGTGCCCTCCTAGCATGATCTTGCCTGACTTACACAGAACTCACATGTGCACACTTTCACTGGCTCACAGAGTCCTCAACAGTATGTCATGCAACCCCTTGCATTAAGCCACAAAAGAACCTAGAATGAAATAAAAAAACCTCAAAAAAAACTAATTCTGTCTATCCTTGCAGATGGGATCTAACATACATCTACAACATACATTCATAAGACATACACATATGACATTCATAGAACACATGGAAACACAAAGAGAATCTTATGCAGGAAAAACTGCTCTTTGTATTAATCTCAAAATGCCTATTACAATGTGTACAAAAGCTCGGACTGTAACAAACTCTTGTCTCTCTCCTTTTGTTCCTAATCTTATCTTCCTAATGAATCTAGATACAAATATCTTTTTACAAAAGGGGCTTCTTCATCCCTTCCCTCCAAGCTACCTACTCTCGTTAATTACATTGAATTACAATCAATGGTTGTCCAGTTTGAATCGGATCTAGATCCCACCTAATGTCAGCCATTAAAGGTGACTCTACCTACAACCCCTGTGAAGGAAACAGTTTGGCTCTTCCAACCTTTCACATTTAATTTCATTTAATTACAATTTGAAATTTGAAATGAGGATTGACGCCTCATCCTCCTTGAATGTGCGCTTGAATGTGTTGTCTATATGGTGCGTCACTAGGTTGGAGCGATGCTCCTGCATAATACTCCCCTTCTCTGAAAAATTCATGACATCCTACTCATGAGATTCCCAGCTCTGTTGAAATCCTCCTGGATCCCAAAATATCTTTTAGAGTTATCCATCTCCTCCACTACTTCATTGTTGTTGTTGTTGTTGCCCCATTTCTCTTGCAAGCTCTCCTCTATTTATCTTCCTCCCGCTAATAGTTTCTGTTGCTGACCTCAACATCAGCCTTCTTATCTTCTGAATCACCTCATCTAGCTGTGTTGTTGGCTGGCTTTTCTTTTGCAGTATACTTGGATGCACTTCCTCCTTTTCAATGGGTATATCAACCTAATCCCCCGTTTTATTTTCTCCATCTCTTGTGGCCTTATCTTTCCACCTTTCTACAAACTTCTGTTATGAAGTCTCATCACTAAGATGCTTCTCAACTTCACCTTCTGATAGATTTTCTTCTACCAGTTATCTTGTTGGCATATTTCCAGCTTCCTCCAGCTGATCCCCATACTGGAATTCTAATTCATCTTCTGCTACAGGCCTTGACGCTGCAGTCATCATCTGTTCAGATTCCTGGCAAAAATTTCCAAGCAATTATGTTGAATTCCCTTCTCCCAAAATCTACATGACTGTCTTCTCATGGAAGTCATCTACTAGTTCTGGATTTTTCAACCAATCTTCTAGCATCTCTAACTCCTTCTCCCATGGAGTGAGTAACTCAACTGGATGCTCCACTTCCTCTTCTTAGGTATACTTTAATATTTTCTCCCCTTCCTCTTCTATGATAGTCACTACTGGTTTTCTTTCTTCTGTTGTTGTAGCTACAATGCATGCTCTGGCCTCAACTGTGATATCTGGTAGGAATATCTCAATTCCACCAATGATTAGAATGCATTTACAATCCTCCTCCATCAACTCTCCTTCTAATATGAAATCTCATCTAAGTTCATCTCTCCTCCCTTGCCCATATGGCACTCTGGGATTCCTTCTCTGTCCACCTAGCAGTCTATGATATCCCCCAATGATTCCACCTCATTTCCCACCTGGAAACCTGAACTTTCCTCACTGCCCACCTGGTAGTTTCTGAGACCCTTATTTGATCTCTTCTCCTCATCATCACTGATAATCTTCCCATCTTCCAACTCACATATGTGAACCATCCCCTTTATGTCACAGAGGGTTTCATCATACCTTAGTCATCTCCTCAACTCCTAGCACTGCCTTCTGACAACTAATTGTTGGATGGGCCATTTCTCTCTCTACTTCATTGGCCACTCATACACATAAAATACCTTGGACTCGTTTTGCATATTTAATGCTATCCTATCCATTTCTTCTCTTATCTCACTAAGATATTGGTCCATCTCAACCTTGATTTTCTACTGGCGGTCCTTTTCTTGACCATGCTTATGGCCTTCAGTAGCCATATTCACCTTCTACCTGCCCTCCTAGAAAGTTTGTTGTTCACTCAACAACTCTGAGCATTCCATATTCTCCTACAAATCACCTGGTTGTTTAAATTTTGTTGCTACGCATATGAAACAACCCTCTCACAGAGAATTATTACTCTGAATTCCTTTCACCTGCTTTCCATAGGAAAGTTGGACTTCTGATACCACTTGATGTTATCATATTATCTCATTTTCCTCCTTACCTTTTCCTATGATCTGCAGACACATTTTGTTCTCTCATACCACTTTGACATAGAACCCCCATACCTTGGCAGGGTCAGCTGACCTCCTGGTCACAAATCGTTCCAATTCTATGAGATGGATTAGCCCTTTCGGGTCCCGCTGGAACCTCTCTCAAGAAATATCCACAGGTCCTTCTATTGAAACTGTCATCACATGAACAAGCACGAGACGTGAGCTTCCCCTCCACGTGATCACAGGCTATGACCACGGTCTAACCAAAAGGAGTTTCACAACTCCAGAAGTCGAGACTTTTGTAAATGATCCACCCCAACTCTCCCGACCTCTGAAATCCCAATAGGGGCCTAGCACTAGCTAGCTCCTCTCTTATCCTTTGACCATGTGACCTCTGGTCATGACTCAGGGCTCAACTCTCAAGCGCGTTGGAATTTCATGTATTGAGAACTCTCGATGTGATTCACCTCCGTTCTCTCGAGGTCCGAACTCCCGATGCTTCAAATATAATGACCCAGATCCTTCCTCGATCCGACGACTTAGATCAAATCACGCTCACTCCCGACTCCCTAAATGTCGATATTTCAGAGCACCAAATCAACGATTCACACTCCTCTCAATATGACGATGACTATCAAATCATGAACTTGGGCCTCATAAGTTCTCATGATTCTCCCCTTTGACCTTTCCTTCCTGCAAGTCAACAAAATTTTGAACCCTCGCCACGTGTCCCATTTTGTTGGATAGTCCTGATGATTTTGGGACTTTTCATTTCGCGATATCCACACTCCTGTGCAACTCCAACGGGGTTAAACCTTGTGCATGTTCATTGGATCAAACGACTATTGTTCCACGTGCTCCCAGATCCTACATTTGAGATCTGTTTCCTCCGACGTTCTTTGATGGGTGCCTCGATGTGGGTTCCAATGGTTGAGATCTCTCCTCTAGATATGATCTAATGGATATTGTTGTAGGAAAATCTGCCTACGGACAAGTAGATCGACCTCTAAGGCTTGACCTTAACCATAGACAGAAAAATGCTTATCATGGACGCTGAATTTCTTTCAAATCTATCTAAACTAACACATGAGAAGGAAGGATGATAGAAGTACCTATTATCGACGTTTGTCCCTGCACGCTTCGAGTTGTGCTCCAATCCTTTGCTCCTCGCTGAGTTTTGCGGGAAAAACAAGATACGACCACTTCCTACTCTATTGATATTAGTTTGAAAACAAATCTATCACTAAATGATAAGTTCATGTAACATCAGACACAAACTAGAAAGAAACAGGCCAAGTGTGTCATATTAATGAGAATAACGACAGAAGTACTTACAATCGTAGATGCGAATGCGACAGCTTCGTCAAGTCCTCTTCGTCTAACCCTTGCCTGAAAGATCTACGACCTGGATAACAACAACTTCACTGATCACTCTCCTTTGGCTGACTGTAAGTTTCCTCCAAGATCATAAGTTTCACATATTCAATTCTTCCCCCTTTCCACCATCATAGAGCCTGCTTATATAGGTTGGGAGGAGCCTAACCTCTTGAGTTATGTTTAGAACCAGTTGGGAACCTTCTCCATAGATCAGGGATCTGTTGATGGAAACAAGAATTCGAGTATAATTGCCTCCTAATCTCGAATGTTCCTTTCCTTATTCTTCTCAACGGACTAACAATTGACCCAGATTAGGGAGCGCTCCTTCAGAAGGGGTCTCAGAGCGTTGTAGCGCTCCTTGGCAAGCCTTGGGGAAGCATCGACACTCTTAAGATGAGAAACGCTCCTCCAAAAGGGTCTAGGGAGCATTATAATGCTCCCCAAGACATTATAGGGGAGCGCCAGCGCTCCTGTAGCTGAATTAGGGGAGCATTCCCTCTCCAAACCTCTGTTTCAGGGCTCCTTTCAGGTGTCAAGATTCATTTGATCCCAGTAAACCATTTCTCCTCCTTCAAATCAGTCATTTGATGTGCCATAAGTTCTTCCTTAGTGTCATTATCATGGCATCATGTCTGAACATTGTTTGTGACACTAGTGATCAACTTGCGACACTTGCGAAAGTTGATAGGGAAGATGCGACACTTACGACGATTGATAGGGACAATGCGACACTTATCCATCTGAGAAATTTTGACGTGTAACAGATATCATGATCCTCCTCTTGAGATTTGGCTCATTCTTCCCCAACTTGGAATATTTTAATGCTTCGAAGGTTCAACCTTCGATCTACCTCCCTCGAGCCCTGATGACATTGGGTCTCACTGTGCTTTACATCATGATATTTATCAAGGAAACATGACTTCGGCCCTGCACATACTTGCGCTCTACATGTAGCGTTGCATTATATCTCCTCAACTTTAATCACTCTGAAACCTCGAAGGGTTTCTCAACCTTTGCAACTCTTTGCAGGATCCTTGCACACTTTTGTGCTATCCTTCCTAAGTTTTTATGTGGATCGGACCTCGAAGTGTCTGAGCCTGCTACTTCTTTCTATTGGAAATTTGTGTGCAAAGTAACTATTCCTCCTGAGTTTTTTCTTACTTGAATATCTAAGGGGCTTGACCCTTGTCTTTCCCTTCAAAGGGAAATTTGGTACCCTACAGGAAACTTCCTGTTCAGGAACAACTTGCTCATATTGCAGAGTGTAACACCCTGTTTCCCCCAGTCTGTAAAAACAAATATACTGGCCAAGAACTGTGTCAAACTCAAATATGTGAATGTGCGTTTTGAATGGACCTTGTGTAAAAGGTCGATGAATGTAAATAATGTTATGAATATATGTGGCAGGACTGTTGAGAGGGGGATGTGCTTAAAAAGAGACCACAATGGCTGAAGAAAGGTTGTGGAAGGAACCTAGAATGGTGGCATTAACTTCCATCGAGCCAACACCATATTTGGTCTTCACTAGCCCAAAGAACCAAGAGAGGCTCGCTGACCCCGAATTAAATGACTCACCAGGTTGGTAGGTAAAGCGCTCCCCATGAGTTAATGAGGGATGGGGGTGAACCGCCCATTCGTAGAGTCCTTAGGCTTGACCACTGTGAGGAAGTTTTGTGCTACACACAACCTCACTAGAAAACAAAAAGGCAGGAAAGAGGTGTGGAAGGGGACACTTGTGACAGAGATCAGAAGAGGGGAGAAATTGGAAGGACTCTGGAAAAAGACAGAGTGACTGATGAGTAGAGAAGAAGGAGAGTAACCTTTGTTCTCGAATTCTGAGAAACAGAGACTCAGTCTCACAACATCATGGTCTAAGCTCGGGGGTGGCTAGTGGTAAATCCATTTGGAATCGCTAAGCCTACAATTGGGTGGAGATGAACACCCCTCTCAGTAGTTGCATCAAACCTGGTGTTATATCTTGTATCTTGAATTAAATATTCTAACATGTATGCTCATGGTTTGTGCAATTATGAATGGTTTAAGTATAAGACTGTCTGTATGGGGTTTTGATCAGAAATGTTGACTGCATGCTTATATTGGAAAAACCCCATATGGATTACGTATATATATATATATATTGGCTTGATGATTATATTGGAAAGACCACATATGGCTTACGTATATATATATATATATATATATATATATTGAATGGATTCAGTTTTTAAGTTTGTTCTCAGGAAATTATTTCCCTTATTTGTCTCAAGTAATACCCTAGATAGATCTCCCCACAGGGACACCCTTTTTGAAAGTTTACCCAAGAATCTGTTGGAGGATTTTATGGCGTAAGTCTTAAAACCCTGCACGAGAGAGAATGGTCCTCTTAGACTTCAACATTTTGGTGTTTCGGCACCCAGGGTACCTAAATACGAGTTCCCTTGTACTCGCAAGTCCCGAAACCCCGATTTGCGAAATCCCAAAATGACAGTGTGTGGATGAGTTAGGAAATTTCGGTGTTTCGGCACCCGGGGTACCTAAATGTGAGTTCCCTTGTACTCTCAAGTCCTGAAAACTAGATTCTTGAAATCCAAAAATGACAGCGGGTGGATGGGTTAGGATATTTCAATGTTTCATCACCTGTGGTACCAGTTCCCTTGTACTCGCAAGTCCCGAAACCCCGACTCGTGAAATCCCGAAATGACAGCGTGTGGATGTTTTAGGACATTTCGGTGTTTCGACACCTAGGGTATTGATCCCGATTTATGTAGGAATAGAATGAAATACATAAATACATATAAACGCAGAGATGTAGTGTAAATAAGGCTTCATTTCATTAATAACAACTGACTGAAAAATGCTTACAGACATAATGGAAATAAACTAGCTAGGGCACTTGTAGTGTATCTCTGAGAAGAGATGTGGCGGCTACTGGCCTCTGAACTGCTTGTTACAATGAGGCTCGAAGGCCTATATATTACTGAGAAACAATGGAAAACCCTAAACATCTAAAAACCTAACCCTAGGAGATGAAACGCCAGAATATGGGCCCCGTTGGGGTAAATTGGTACATCAATTTCCCGGGGTCGTAACTTTGGCATACTATATCCATTTGACGCACATGATACATTGTTAGAAATATCTATCATAGGACTACATTACTGAAAACGAATATCGAGTCCGAAACGAACTCATATTTTCCTAGAGCATTCATGCCAAAAAAACGTTGTTTAGGGCTTCAAAATAGCTCCGGAAGTTCAGGACCCGAAGAACTGCTAAAAATAATAAATTGTGCTACAATTAAGGAAACTGAAAAACTGAAAGAAAAAATGGTGTGGGTCCAAGTGGAATAGGTGGGTGGCCACCAATATCCACCTGGATCAGTCCTCCCCCCTTAGGAAGCAATGGTCCCCATTGCGTTGAGTTCCTCCATGAGATGAGGAAACTTCTGTTGAACTTGGTCCCTAGTTAGCCACTTGCCCTGGTGAAGGAGTTGGCCTACTTTCACAACTTGATATAGATGGATCCTCTGTTGGCAGGTGTTCTTGATCTGTGTATCCATAATTCGATTAGTTGTGGCTTGTTCCATGCAATCTGGGTTTAACTCTGTTGGTGTGAATTGTTCTGCCATGTCGAATGTGTCTAGTAGAGGTGGAAAGTATGGCCGAAGGCAGTCCACATTGAACACTGGGTGCAGACCAAGGAATGGTGGAATATCGAGCTCAAAGGCACTATCCCTTACATCCTTGGTGATGGTGTATGGACCATATCGGAGTGAGAAAATCTTGCGGTAGGTTTTAGTGAGGCTCTCCTTTTGCAAATGTAGCCACACTTTGTCACCTACCTGGAAGTTGTGTGGCACCTGATGTTGATAATGTCGTTGCTTGTAATTAGCATTGGCTTTGTCCAAGATGTCATGAACTTGTTGGTGGATGTGCTGGATGCACTCAATGAAGTTGTTTTCCTTGTTAGCCTCAGAATGGACATGGGCTGAATTTGCCCGAGTAGCCGCAAATGGCATGACTACGTCAATGGGACATAGTGGATGGAATCCCAAGCCCACCTGAAAGGGGCTGTGGCTGGTTGAGCTATGGAGATCCCAGTTGTAGCTGAGGTGTACATAGGGGAGGCTCTCATCCCATGTGTGTGGATGCTTTGAGTTGTACATGCGCAGAATGTGTACAATCATTCGGTTGACGACCTCTATTTGGCCATCAGTTTGCAGATGGAAATCTGTGGACTTGGTGAGCTTGGTGTCTAGCATCGACCAAAGACTGGAACAAAATGTAGTGAGGAACCTACTATCCTGATCCAAGATGATAGAATGTGGGATCCCAAAGTGTACCCACACTCATTCAAAGAAGAGTTTAGCAGTGGCTTCTGTTGTGATATTCTTCTTGGAGGCCATCATAATGGACATCTTCGAGAATCAGTCGACGACCACAAAAACATAGTCATTTCCATGCTTAGTAAAAGGAAGGCCCGACATGTAATCCATAGAGATGGATTCCCAAGGTTGACTGGGGGTAGGAAGCAAAGTATAGAGGCGTTTCTTTGGTTTGGCAATGGCGCAAGTAGTGCAGGACTTGATGTACTTCCCGACATCCTGTCGAAGGTTCGACCAATAGAAATACTTTTGCAGTATTGACATGGTTTTCTCGACCCCGAAATTCCCAGTGACCTGACCGTAGTGCGCCTCCCAAATCATCTTGGTACGCTCGCTTGAAGGAACACAAAGGTGTCCCAGGTGACAAAGTAAGGCATCCTGGAGGTTAAAATTTGGAACTTTCTTACCCTCCAAGAGTGTATTGTGTGTGTGGACAAATTCTGGATCACTTTTGTAGAGAAGCGACCAATCAGAAGTCTCATGCCCACAAGAGTTGAGCACAGTGGTTAGCACCACAATGGGTGGTCGACTGAGGCAGTCTGCAACATTATCGGTGCTTCCTTTCTTGTACTTAATGTTCAAATGAAACTATTGTAGGTATGTGGACCACTTTTGTTGGCAATCATTCTGTAACTTCCCTTGTGTCTATATGAACTACAGGGGTCAGTGGTTTGTGTGGATGACCGTTTCCTTTCCCAAAATGTAATGCTTCCATTGCTGACAAGCCTGCACAATGGAATACATTTCTTTGTCATAAGTGGGATACTTTCGGACCGTGTCAGAAAATGTCTCACTGTGATATGCCATTGGATACCCATGTTGAGTAAGGACTGCGCCAATGGCATAGTCAGAGGTATCTGTCTTGATCTCAAATGGTTGTTGCAAGTCTGGTAATGTGAGCACTGGTGCAGAGAAGAGGCGATGCTTCAACTCCCTGAATGCCTTCTCTTGAGATTCGGACAAAAATAATTTTTCTTTAGCTCCTCCCTTGGTGACTTGACTCAAGGGCCAAGTGATATGAGAGAATCCCAACACAAACCTACAGTAGAAATTGGCAAGACCTAAAAAGATGTGGAGCTCTCTTAGGGTGGTTGGGGCTGGCCAATCTCAAATGACTTGGATATTTGTTGGATCCACATGCACCCCCTACTCATCAATAATGTATCCCAGATACTAAACCTGAGTCATGCCAAAAGTGCATTTCTCCAAATTGGCACACAACTTGTGTTGTCGCAGTGTTTGGAGGACCCGTCGGATTTGGTGGAAGTGCTCTTCCCAATTATGGTTGAAGATCAAAATGTCATCCAAGTACACCACTACAAATGAGTTGGTGAATGGCCGTAGGATGTCTTCCATTAGCCTCATGAAGGTTTCAGGGGCATTCGTCAACCCGAATGGCATGACCAACCATTCAAAATGGCCCTCCTTGGATTTGAAGGTAGTCTTTCACACATCAGAGGGTTCGATTGGTACTTGGTGATACCCCGACTTCAAGTCGGTCTTGCTGAAATATTTCACCTCCTTGAGTTAGTCCAGAAGATCATCAATCCATGGGATTGGGTACCTATTCCCAACAGTGATCTTGTTCAGTGCTTGATAGTCAATGCAAAGTCTCCAAGTCCCATCCTTCTTTTGCACCAACACGATCGAGCTCCCATAGGGTGATGAACTTGGCCGGATGTGACCTTTCTGCAACAACTCCTGAATCTACCCTTGATTTCTTCATTCTCCAGAAGAGAGCACTGCTAGATGGGTCCATTGGGTAGAGACACACCTGGGGTCAGATCGATGGGGTGCTTGACCTCGCAGTGTAGAGCCCCTATGGGGGAGGTGAAGATGTCCTCGTACTCCTCCACGACCTTATCCATCTGTTGTTTTTGTGCAGTGGGGCCCTGTCTGGAGGTCATTTCCATAGTCTTCCTCTTTCCATGAGGGCGGATCATTAGGAAAAAAAATTTCCTGGTTTTGCAAATGAGCTTACTGCATTGTTTTGCAGTAACCAAAGAGATGGTGGTAGTCGGTGCTATCTCCGGTATCCTATACAGCTTATTGCCCAAGGTGATAATAACAACATGAGGCTTGGATTCATACATAGCATGTTGATTCCACAAGTATGGTTGGCCTAATGATATATCAGAAACATCAAGAGGAGCAATGTCACATAATACCTCATCCGTGAAGGTCTTGATGTTGTAGGGAAGGCGACATTGTTGGCTGACAAAGAGGTCCTGTCCTTGATGAAACCACCCGATGGTGTATGGTTTTAGGTGTGCTGTGGTCGGCAAGCCCAACCGCTTCACAAAATCTACCAAGATGAGGTTCTTCTGGCTCCCCCTGTCGACAATGAACTGCAATGGGAAACCCTTTACCCACATCTTGGAATGGAAGAGATGCTCCTCCTCCTCTGGATCTTCTGGTTCCTCCTTCTAGATCTTCGTGGTGGCAACAGTGGCATTGGGTTTCACATCGATAATCTGCTTCCCCCTATCATTTCCCTTGTCAGGTTCTGATTCAAAGTCAGAGTATGCATCTGATTCATAAGCCTTCAACTCGGCTACCAGTGACTGCTTGGCCTGACACTCACTTGTGTTGTGAGTGGAGCTCTTATGGAACTCACACCACTTCCCCGTGTCCTTTTTTGGCTTCATGGTGTTGTTCTTTTCTTGTGGTTTTTGTGGGTTATCTTGGGCCGCTCCACCTTGTCTTGGTCCTTTGTTCTTCGGTTTGGGGATACCTTTCCCTTTCTTCTGATTCACAGACCCAAAGTCTTTCTTTTTCTATTTGAACTTCTCCTCAATCTTGGCAGCATATTGGTACACCACACCAAGTGAGGATATGTCGAGGAACTCCATTTCCTCCTGAATGTATCTATGTAGAAAACTGCAGTACTTTAACACCGAATGTTTCTCTGAATCTTTGACACCCAACTTTGTGCATAGGGTATGAAACAGATTCGTCATCTCATGCACATCTTGGTCCCTTTGCTACCGTAGCGTAGTCCATTATATGTATTTGTCCTCATAGCTCCCCACGGGATAATATTGTTCCTTGATGGTGTCTCAAAAAGAATTCCAAGTGGGTGTGGCCAAGAATAGAGAGGGTACCCCCTCTCCCTGTTGCTCCGAGTAGGTTTCCTAGTAGTCCTTGACATCGGGGGAGGCTCTGAGGAGTGCGAAAATAATACTTTCTCGGTCGGAAAATTCATGAACCGAGAAATATCCTTCTAACAGATTCAACCATCTATCTACAAAATATGCATCTATTTTACCCTCAAATATGGAAATGTCAAAGTTTACTTGTATCTTAAAAGGAGTGGTGCCTCCAGAGTGGCTGTTGGATGTCAATGCACCACTAGTGGGAATCCATTGAAGAATCTGGGCAAAGTTGTCCATCATCACGTTCCTTTCTTTCTCGAGGGCCTCCTCGAGAAAAATTTTGATAGGATATCCTACTCCCTCATATTTATTTTCTTTCCCCATGGGTGGTCGTCGGGGTTTGCGAGATTGATCTTGCAAAGGTTCAACCAGATCGTGCCCCAACTCCTTATACCCCGACCTCGTTGGGGATATGCAAAGAAAGATCGAGAACGAGTAGACCGCTCTGATACCACTGATTCAGGTTTATGTAGGAACACAATGAAATACATAAATACACATAAATGCAAAGATTTAGTGGAAATAAGACTTCATTTCATTAATAACAATTGACTGAAAAAAGATTACAGACATAATGGAAATAAACTAGCTAGGGCGCTGGTAGCTTATCTCTGAGAAGAGATGTGGTGGCTACGGGCCTCTAAACTACCTGTTACAATGAGGCTTGAAGGTCTATATATTACTGAGAAACAATGCAAAACTCTAAACATCCAAAAACCTAACCCTAGGAGATGAAACGCCAGAATATGGGCCCCGTTGGGGTAAATTGGTACATCAATTTCCTGGGGTCGTAACTTTGGCACACTATCTCCGTTTGACGCACATGATACATCGTTACAAAGATCTATATGAGGACTAGATTGCTGAAAACAAATATCGAGTCTAAAACAAACTCATATTCAATTGGAGCATTCATGCCCAAAAAACGTCCATTAGGGCCTCAAAACAACTCCGAAAGTTTAGGACCCGAAGAACTGCTAAAAATAGTAAATTGTGCTACAATTAAGGAAACTGAAAAAATGAAAGAAAAAATGGTGTAGGTCCAAGTGGAATAGGTGGTTGGCCACTAATATCCACCTGGATAAGGTACCTAAGTGTGAGTTCCATTGTACTCACAAGTCCCCAAACCCCGACTTGCAAAATCCTGAAATGATAGAGTGTGATATTTCGATGTTTCGACTCCTGGAAGATCTAGGTGTGAGACCTCCTTCCTGCACACATCATGAAACCCTGATTTGAGAAACATCGAATTTGACCAGCGCAGATAAGTATTGATGTTCGGTATTTCGGGAATCGGAATACCCAAGGGTAAGCTCCCTTGTAACCGCCAGTTGTGAAATCCTGAACTGCGAAACCCGAATTAGCCAAAGTATGGACAAGTCTTGATATTTTAGAGTTTCGGCACCCAGGAGACTCAGGTATGAGATCTTCTGTCTTCTCACATCGTGAAATCCTGACTTGCGAAACCCCAAAATAGTATGGTGTGTCTAGAGTTTGGAAATTTGGAGTTTCAAAACTCGAGAACTCCAGATGTGAAACCTGTTGTCTTCACACATCACAAAATCCTGATAGGCAAAATCCTGAAAGGTCTTAGAAAGAATGGAATTTGGTGTTCGACATTTCGGTACATGGGATTTACCAAAGGTCAGCTTACCCTTGTAATCAATAGATGCGAAGCCCGATGGGGAGGGAGATCCCGATGTGGCGCAACGTGCGTAATGTTAATTCTTCAAAGTTTTGTCTCCTAGGAAAACTGGGTGCGAGACCTCCTATCGTCGCACATCCTGAAATCTCGGTATGAAAAACCCTGAGGTGGCTCAGTGCGCATTAATTTGGTATTTCAGTGTTTTGGCACCTGAGATACCTAACAGTATGTTCTCTTGTGCTCACCAGTCCCGAAAGCCCGGTTTGCAAAATCCTGAAATAGGCTGAGCGATATATATATTTATACAAGTTCGAAGTTTCAGATCCCAGAAGATCTAGGTGCAAGACCTCTTGTCGTCGCACATCCAGAAATCTCGGTATGGGAAACCTCGAAGGGTAGAGTACCAGGACTTATCCTGGGTTGCTGTTAATCTCGTTAGGTGGTTAGGTCTGTTTCGGGTTTCGGTCCTTCGAAAGAAAAGAGAACAGGGGAATACATGCATCGCGATTTCCTGAATTGTGAAAGCCGGGAGCACCTCTCCAGTAAGGCCTGTGGTCATAGCCGATGATCATATGGGTATGGATAAGGGATGGTAGGGTCTGCATCAGGCCCCGTATGAATTCGGGGAATTCTATTCCTCGGAGAAAAGAAGAAAAAAACTGAAATTTTTTTATTCCCATAGTGGGTGTGTTACAAATTGGTATCAGAGCATGGTTACAACACTTGGTCTACTTGGGCTCATGAAAGAGTTGCGTAGGAGCTCCGTTCAAAGAAATCCTAAAAGGAGTAACCCTCTATCTTAACTCTCTTAATCAAAAGGTCAAAGTTAAAAATTAAAACCCCAATTGGTTGTATGCATGTGAAAGAAATAGGAATTACGCATGGGTTATGAATGTGTATAAATTTTGGCTAACAACCAGCGTTTGTCTTTTGCACCCAAGTAGACGATCAACCGTGGGAAAGTTACAGATGCATAGAATGGTGACTCGCCAAGAGGTGGGGGAGGGCTCCCACAATAGAGACGAAGAGTCCGATGAAAGGAGCGCAGTAGGGACCCCTCCAGATCTAGCTGAGGCTATGAGGAGCCTCATGGTCGAATTAAAAAGCTTCAAGGATGACAATGAGAGGATGATGAAAGAACAAGAGAAGAAAACAGAAATCAATGCAATTTTACTGCAGAGCTTATCTTACCTACAAAGACAAATGCAGCATGAACTTGAGATATAGAAACATGGTCATATCAGTGGCCACACTAATGGGAGAACCTCGAGAAAGGTCCACCCCAGAGGTAAGGGACAAGCATCGGACGATTCCTCTGAGAAGGAAGATGGCGACTCAGAGGGCTCTTCTAGTAGTATAACTAGTTCCTATTACCGAAGAAAACAGAAGAAGTGAAATATTTCCAAGGGTCATAAATTTGAAGAATTCGGAAAAGACAAACCACCCTCCTTCAACAGAGAAATAAAGAAGGGAGAGGAAGCATAGGCCTGGCTGCTTGGACTAAAGAAGTATTTCAGAGTCCATGAATTTTTAGAAAATTTGAAGGCCCAAGTGGCCACCTTCAACTTGAACGGAAAGGCTTCCATTTGGTGGGAATACCTTAAGAAAGTGAAAGGGGTTCACGAAGAGGACCTGTCTTGGGAGCAATTTGAGAAATACTTCCGGAAGAAGTATTTGTCGGAAAAATAATTTGACGAGAAGACTAAAGAGTTTTATGAACTCAAACTGGGGAAACTCACTATAGAGGAATATGTCAACAAATTCCTTGATTTTTTGAGGTATGTACCTTATCTAAAATAAGAAAAGGAAAAGGTGCAACGCTTCATCAGTGGACTACCTAAGGACTATTGAAACAGAATTGAATTTGATGAGCCAAAGACCCTAGAAGGCACTATCCGAAAGGCAACATATTGTCATGAATAGTTTGGACATCGGAAAGAACCTCACGAAGGATGGAAACAAAAGAATAGTTAGGGATTTTAGAAAAAGGGGATTAAATCCCCAAGATTTAAGAACTGTAAGAAGAACCCAAGAATGAGCTTCCCATCCCTAAGTGTACACCAGAAGAACTTTCCCTCCTTGGGTGGAAATAAAACTTCTGGATCTGTAACAATGAAGGTTGATAACCCAAAGAGAGAACCTTTGAAATGTTGGGGTTGTGGAGAAGAACATCTATTGAGAGACTGTCCACACTGACAACATAATAGTTGGAGAATTTATAACATCCAGGAAGCTACCACCGTCAATGATGTGGCTAGGAGTTTGCCGCAAATTTATGCAGCCTTGGATAATAACCAAGCTGACCACCAAGCTTCAGTGGTGGAAATAGAAGGTATGATTTCCAACCATCTAGTGTCTATTTTGATTGACCCTGGTTCAAATTTGAGTCATATAGCCCCTAAGGCTGTTGATAAGCGTAAACTGTGGCCACACAAAAACACCAAGCCATGGTTGGTACAGTTAGCCACTGGCACCAAAAGAAGGGTAGAAGAGGTCATACCAGCCTGCCAATTAATGTTGGGTAAATTCCCCACCCAAGCAACCCTTAACATATTACCCCTGGGATCATATTATCTATTATTGGTATGGACTAGCTAGCCGCCCATAAAACCAGACTGGACTGTTACCATAAAACCTTAGAGTGTGTAAGTAAAGAAGGAGAAAGAATAACCCTTCAAGGGACCTGAAAACATGTCTCGGTGCGACAAATATCAGCTCTGCAAATGAGAAAGTATTGCCAAAAGGGATGTCCCCTATATGCAATACAGGTGTTAAAAAAAATTGAAGGTGACAAACCAAACCTCGAAGATCACCCTACCCTGAGAGAATACAGATATGTATTTTCGGAAGAGGTACCAGGTCTACCTCTGAGAAGAGACATTGACTTCTCGATAGAACTTGCGCCGGGAGTGGTGCTGGTGTCTAGGACACACTACCGGATGAGCACACCCGAGTTAGTTGAACTCAAATTGCAATTAAGAGAAATGATGGATAAGGGATATATCCGGTGCAGTATGTCTCCATGGGGAGTACCAGTCCTGTTTGTGAAAAAGGACAGTACCCCTAGACTGTGTGTAGATTATAGAAAACTCAATAAGGTAACCATAAAGAACAAGTACTCCTTGCCCAAGATCGGTGACCTGTTTGATCAATTGGGAGGTGCATCTATTTTCTTGAAGATTGACTTGAGGTCGGGATACCATCAAGTTCGAATCAATGGTGAAGACATCCATAAAACTTCCTTCTCGACGAGGTATGGTCACTATGAGTTTGTGGTAGTTCCATTTGGGTTAACCAATGCCCCTGCCACTTTTATGTGCTTGATGGACAATGTACTCAACAAATTCCTAGACAAATTCATGTTGGTTTTTATTGATGACATATTAATTTACTCTGAGAATAGAGAGGAGCATGAAGATCAACTTAGGCTTGTGCTGCAAGTGCTAAGAGAGCATTAGCTCTATGCCAAAGTCAGAAAATGTGACTTCTTCTAGAAGAAAATACATTACTTGGGCCATGCCCTATCTGAAGAAGGGGTAGTAGTAGACCCTGACAAGATGAGTTCCATCATGGAATGGCCTACCCGGAAGGATGTTTCGGATATGAAATCCTTTATGGGATTAGCAGGATACTATAGGAGATTTATAAAAGGATTCTCAAAGATTGGTTGTCCAATCATTGCTCTCTAGAAGAAGGGAACTAAATTCATGTGGACACAAAAATGTGAAGAAATATTTCAAACCCTGAAAGATATACTGACCCACGCACCCGTGTTGAAGATCGCCAATCCCAAAGTTGATTTCCTCATGTGCACAGACGCCTAAAAGGAAGGGCTTGGAGGATTCCTTATGCAAGGAGGAAATGTGGTCTTCTATGAATCCCGGAAATTGAATGAGCATGAGGTCAAGTATGTGACCCATGATCTAGAGCTAGCTGCCATAGTGCATGCCTTAAAAATGTGGAGGCATTACCTCTTGGGAAGTAAATTTGTACTTATGAGAGACCACTGTGGATTGTGATATGTTTTTGACCAAACGAGGCTCAATGCCAGACAAGCTAGGTGGATGGCCCTCCTTAGCGAGTTTTATTTCGAAATCAAACACATTAAAGGAAAATAAAATAGGGTGGTTGATGCCCTTAGTATAAATATGAAAACAATTCACCTAGCAGTGGTGAGCACCCGTGAGACGGATGTCAAGGAAAGAGTCATAAATGCACAAAAGACAGACCCATTTTTCCAGACCGTGACCTTGTACCTATATCAAGAACCCACCGGGGTAAAATATGAAGGCTACCGGATGACCGAAGGAGGTATTCTCACTTACAGAAACAAACTGTATATTCCAGATTGTGATGAATTGAAGAGGTTCATACTAGATCAACTACATAAAATACTCTATACTGGTCATCCAGGATACCAAAATATTATCACGACCACCAGGCAACAATTCTACTGGCCTCGGTTAAAGAAAGACATAGCCGAGTACTTGGCAAAATGCATAGAGTTCCAACAGGTTAAAGCATAACACCGACACCCAGTAGGATTATTGCAACCCTTGCCAATCCCAGAATGGAAATGGGAAATCATCTCCATGGATTTCATCATTGGGTTACCAACCTCGACCAAAAAGAATGACGCCATTATGGTAGTGGTGGATAAATTGAGCAAGGTTGCTCATCTCACCCGTGTCAAGTCGACTTGCAAGGCAATAGACATTGCCTAGGTATTCATGAAGGAGATATTCAGACTGCATGGTATGTTGAAAGAGATCATGTCTGACAGAGACATGAAATTTACTTCCAATTTTTGGAAATTACTGATGGTTGGTTTAGAGACCAATTTGTTGTTTAGCACCGCCTATGACCCTCAAACCAACAGACAGACAGAAAGAGTGAACCAAATACTAGAAGACATGTTAAGAATGCATGTAATGAATCAACCCAAGAAGTGGGAAGACTACCTACCACTGGTGGAATTCGCCTACAACAACGGCTACCAAGAATCCCTAAAGATGAGTCCATTCGAAGTCCTCTATGGTAGGCTGAGAAACACTCCTGTTAGTTGGGGTAGTCACGTAAACAAAATTTCTTTTCAACCCGACATGTTGAAAGAAATGGAACAATAGGTGACTCTGATAAAACAAAATCTGAAGGTCACTCAGAACTGACATAAAAGTTATGTTGACCAAAAGGGAAATCCAAGAGAGTTCAAGACGAGAGACCATGTATATCTCAAAGTTAGGCCCAGGAAGAGTTCCTTGAAAATGGGATCTTGTGCCAAGTTGGCACCTCAGTATTGTGGACCCTTTGAGGTTCTAGATAGAGTGGGACCTGTAGCCTATAGGCTAGCACTACCTCCCACCGTAAAAGCACATAATGTTTTCCATGTTTCATTATTGAAGAAATATGTACATGATGCTAACCATATAATTGACTGGTCTATGATCCAGGTGGAACCCGAGGGAGAATTCCTACCAGAACCTCAATGCATACTGGACAAAAAGGAAACCCCATTCTGGAACCGAACCATTGCACAGGTCAAGGTGCAGTGGAGACATTTTGGCCCAGATGAGGCTACATGGGAAATGGAGGATGCCATGAAACAAGCATATCTGATTTTGTTTACCTCTGTACATGCATGCCATGTTGATAGATAGAACATCGAGGACAATGTTCCTTTAAGGGGGAAGGAATTGTAACACCCTGTTTCCCCCAGTCTGTAAAGATAACTATACTGGCCAAGAACTGTGGCAAACTCAAAGATGTGAATGTGTGATTTGAAAGGACCTTGTGTAAAAGGTCGATGAATGTAAATAATGTTATGAATATATGTGGCAGGACTGCTGAGAGGGGGATGTGCTGAAAAAGAGACCACGATGGCTGAAGAAAGGTGGTGGAAGGAACTTGGAATGGTGGCGTTAACTTCCACCAAACCAACACCGTATTTGGTCTTCACTGGCCCGAAGAACCAAGAGGAGCTCACGGACCCTAAATTAAATGACTTGCCAGGATGGTAGGTAAAGGGCTCCTCATGAGTTAGTGAGGGATGGGGGTGAACCGCCCATCCATAGAGTCCTCAAGCCTGACCACTGTAAAGAAGTTTTGTGCCACATGCAACCTCACCGGAAAAAAAAAGGCAGGAAAGAGGTGTGGAAGGGGACAATCGCGACATAGATCACAACAGGGGAGAAATTAGAAGGACTCTGGAAAAAGACAGAGTGATTGATGAGTAGAGAAGAAGGAGAGTAACCTTCGTTCTTGACTTCTGATGAACAAAGACTTAGTCTCATAGCATCGTGGTCTAAGCTCAGGGGTGGCTAGTGGTAAATCCATTCAGAATCGTTGAGCCTATGGTTGGGTGGAAACATGCACCCCTCTCAACTGTTTCATCAAACCTGGTGTTTTTTAGATAAGTGTTATATCTTGTATCTTGAATTAAATATTCTGACATGTATGTTCATGGTTTGTGTAATTATGCATGGTTTAAGTATAAGACTATCTGTATGGGGTTTTGATCATAAATGGTGACTGCATGCTTATATTGGAAAGACCCCATATGGCTTATATATATATATATATATATTGGTTGCATGCTTATATTGGAAATATATATATATTTTAACGGATTCAGTTTTCAAGTCTATTCTCAGGAAATTATTTCCCTTATTTGTCTCAAGTAATGCCCTGGATAGATCTCCCCACAGAAACACCCTTTTTGAAAGTTTACCCAAGAATCTATTGGAGGATTTTATGGCATAAGTCTTAAAACCCTGCACGAGAGAGAATGGTCCTCTTAGACTTCGACATTTCAGTGTTTTAACACCCGGGGTACCTAAATGTGAGTTCTCTTATACTCACAAGTCCCGAAACCCCGATTCACGAAATCCTAAAATGACAGCGTGTGGATGAGTTAGGACATTTTGGTGTTTTGGCACTCAAGGTACTTAAATGCGAGTTCCCTTGTACTCACAAGTCCCGAAACCTTGATTCGTGAAATCTCAAAATGACACAGTGTGGATGGGTTAGGACATTTCAGTGTTTTGACACCTGGGGTACCTAAATGCGAGTTCCCTTGTACTTAGAAGTCCCAAATCCCCGAATCGCGAAATCCTCAAATGATAACATGTGGATGGGTTAGGACATTTTGGTGTTTGGACACCCGGGGTACCTAAGTGCAAGTTCCCTTGTACTCGCAAGTCCCGAAACCTCGACTTGCAAAATCTTGAAATGATAGAGTGTGATATTTCGGTGTTTCGGCTCCCGGAAGATCTAGGTGTGAGACCTCCTACCTGCACACATCGTGAAACCCCAATTCGTGAAACCCTAAATTTGACTAGAGTGGATAAATATTGATGTTCGTTATTTTGGGAATCAGGATACCCAAGGGTAAGCTCCCTTGTAACTGCTAGTTGGGAATTCCTGAACTGTGAAACCCGAATTGGCCAAAGTATGGACAAGTCTTGATATTTAGAATTTTCAGCACCGAGGAGACTCAGGTGCGAGATATCCTATCTTCGCACATCGTGAAATCCTGACTTGAAAAACCCTGAAATAGTATGGTGTGTCTAGAGTTCGAAAATTCGGAGTTTCGACACCTGGGAAATCCAGATGCGAAACCTCTTGTCTTCACACATCGCGAAATCCCAAAAGGGCTTAGAAAGAATGGCAATTGGTTTTTTGGCATTTCGATACCTGGGATTTCCCAAAGGTCAGCTTTCTCTTGTAATCAATAGATGCAAAGTCTCGATGGGGAGGAAGATCTCGATGTTAATGCTTCAAAGTTTTGGCTCCCGTGAAAACTAGGTGCGAGACCTCTTGTCGTCGCACATCGCGAAATCTCCGTATACGAAACCCCGAGGTGGATCAGTGTGCATTAATTTGGTACTTCAGTATTTCGGCACCCAAGATACCTAACAGTACGTTCTCTTGTGCTCACCAATCCCGAAAGCCCGGTTTGCGAAATCCTGAAATAGGTTGAGCAATATATATATTTATACAAGTTCGGAGTTTTGGCTCCCATAAGATCTAGGTGCGAGACCTCTTGTCGTCGCACATCCCGAAATCCCGGTATGCGAAACCCCTAAGGGTAGAGTACCAATAATTATCCTGGGTTGTTGTTAATCTCGTTAGGCAATTAGGTCCATTTTGAGTTTCGACCCTTCAAAAGACAAGATAACAGGGGAATACATGCATCGCGATTTCCTGAATCGCGAAAGCTGGGAGAACCTCTCCGGTAATGCCTATGGTCATAGCCGATGATCATATGTGTACAGATAAGGTATGGTAGGGTCTGCATCAGGCCCCGTAGGAATTCAGGGAATTCTGTTCCTCAGAGAAAAGAAGAAAAAAGTCGAAATTTTTTTATTCCTGTAGTGTGTGTCTCATTCTTGACACTTATCTTCTCACTGAAATCGAAACAAAGTTCCTTGTTGCACCCTTTTCTCTCGCTCGATGCGCACCTAACAGATCTCTACAGAATCCTCAACAATTTTGTTTTCTCTCTGTGCCTTCCTCTACACAGTCCTACCTCCAAGGTGTTCAATAACCTTAAAAGATTCTCCCTTGAGTTTATGATTCCTTTGATGTTCCCTCCTGGCATGTTCTTTCCTGAATTCCATAAGACTCATATGTGTACACTTGCACTGGCTCACAAAGTCCTCAACACTTTGTAATGCAACATCTTTCATTAAGCCACAAAAAAAACCAGATTGAAATCAACAAACATCACAAAAAACAAATTTTGTCTATCCCTACATATGGGATCTAACATACATATACAACATACATTCATAATCACATACACAGATGACATTCATAAAACACATGGAAACACACATAGAATCTTATGCAGGAAAACCTGCTCTTTGTATTATTCTCAGAATGTCTGTTACAATGTGTACAAAATATCAGACTGCAACAGAGCCTCGATTCTCTCCTTTTGTTCCTAATATTATATGCCTAATGAAACTAGATACAAAGATATTTTTACAAAATGGGCTTCTCGAGACCATACCTCCAAGCTACCTACTCTCATTAATGACATTGAATTACAATCAATGGTTTTCTAGTCCAAATCAGATCTAGAGCCCACCTACTATCAACCATTAAAGGTGACTCTACTTACAGTTTGCACAAAGGCAACGACCTGGATGTTCTAGCCTTACAGATTTAATTGCCTTTAATTACAATTTGAAATTTGAAATGAGGACTGACACCTCTTCCTCCTTGAATGCGCTATTGAATGTAGTGTCTAGTTGGCCCATCGATGGGTTGGAGCGATGCTCCTACATCACGTTTTCTCTTAGAGTTACAAAGAGATGCCAGGTATTGATCCTGATATTGTGGAACATGAGATTAAGAAATATCTGTATGCTAAACCTATTCGGTAGAGACTTCACCCAGTGCACCCACGTAAAGCTGCTACTATCAAGCTTGAAGTTGAAAAATTTCTTAAAGAAGGCTTTATCTATTCCGTGGATTTTACTGATTGGGTATCCCATCTCGTTTCGGTGAATAAGAAACAAGGTAACATCCATGTCTGTTTAGATTATAGGGACATACATAAGGCGTGTCCTAAGTAAAATTACCCTACCCCCTTCGTTGACCAGATCGTCGGAGACTGTGCGAAAAGCGAGATATTCTCTTTGTTGGATGGTTTCTCTGGCTATAATCAAATTCACATCTTACCCATAGACACACAAAATACTTCTTTTATTTTCCCTTGGGGAACCTTTTCTTACTGGAAATTACCATTTGGTCTCAAGAACGTTGGAGCGACTTTTCAGCGTGCTATTTCTTATGCTTTCCATGATATTAAACACATCATGGGACCTTATCTTGATGATCTACCGACACATTTCATTCGTTGCCAGGATCACCCGACGTATTTACGGGCCATATTCGTATGTTTTCGTTATTATGGTATCTGCTTTAACCCACACAAATGTGTCATTTTTGTGGATTTTGTTAGACTACTTTGTTTTATTCTGTCGATACATGGGATTCATGTAGACCCTTTTAAGTTTGAGGCTATCATTAGTCTACCTCCTCCTTCCACTTTATGCCTGTTACACCTCAAAATTACTCACTTCAATAGTGTCGCAAGTGTCATCATTACAAGTGTTCTAAGTGTCGCATCTTGTCCGCAAGTGTCACATCTTGACAACAAGTGTTATAAGTGTTGCTAACATCATACTTCCTTATTTCCTATGTCATACCTCCAACGACATGACAGGGACACTTAGGACACCTCAAATACTAGTTTTGAAGAGGAGGAATCAGTCTACTAGAAGTACAAGCATTTTTCCATTGAAAGAACCAATCAAAAAAGGGTTTTGGAGGGGAGCGCTCCCCTATACATTGTTAGGGAGCGTTGGTGATCCCTTTCCTTCTTTAGGGGAGCATTATAACACTCTGGTGCCCCTTTTTGGGGAGCACTACCTTTTCTGGGTGAAATTTGGTTTGTTGAGAAGAATGAGGGAAAGATCCATTCAATCTCTTAGGGTAATTGGATTCGAATCCTTGGTCAAGCCATGATATTAGGGAAGATCCATAACTGAAGGAGGAAAATCCTCAACTTACCCCAAAGATATCTAAAGTGGATGGGCCTTTCCAAGCTTATATAAGGAGGCCTTATCATGGTGAAAGAAAAAGGGAAGGATTGGAGGTATGAAACCTATGATCTAATAGGCAACATACGGTATAGGAAGAGAGACATTGCAATAGCATATAACTTATGATATCATGAGGGAGATGTCATTTGAAGAATCAACATCTTGTATGTGGGTTATTTGAGCAAGGGTCTGGACAAGGAGAGCTTGGTGAAGCTGTTGCACTACATCCATGGCTGTAAGTAACACTTTGTTCTCATCAATATAATCAATGCTTGGCCTGTTTCTTTCAAACTTCTACTTGTTCCATAAAATTTTGTCTACATTAGATGGATCTATGTTTTAGATAATCTAGTAGAGTAGGAAGTCTTTTGTACTTTTGTTTGTCTTGTAGGACCTACCAAGGAGCTCAAGATTGAAGCTCATCCTAGACCTTGCAGGGACAAATGACGTTGATAAGGTACATGCCTTCCTCCTTCTCTTTTGTTCATCATATTGATTAGATATAAAAGGAATTCAGTGTCCATGTTAATCTCCTTGTGTCTTATAGTTAAGGGTCTAGCTCTCAAGAGGAAATATACCTGTTCGCAGGGAGTTTTTCCTTCAACAGAAATTGGCGACTCCACTGGGGAGGAAATATGATTTTTGTTTCCTTTCCCATATCTTGTCTTCGCCCTTTTCCCACTCATTTGATATTCTCCATTGAATTTTGTATTATTAGAATGGTTTGAATGCCTCTTTATGACATCATGATCACCCTGATTGACTGAATTTTCTTGATTTTTTGAATTTCTGGGAACTTTTTTGAGATTTTGAGGTAGATCACTCCCCCACCCTTGTTATGAGAGCACCAACACTCCCTACTGGTCTTAAACAGAGCATTATAATGCTCTGGTTCCCCTTACACCAGAGTGCTACCCCTTTTTTTGTGAAAAATCCTATAATTTTTCAATTTTTTGGGTTCTGTTTCTGCTATTTACATTTTCTTAGGGTCTCATACATTCTGTCCATATTGGTATTGGCCTTCAATACCCTGTTTTCTAAAGATTCATCTTCTTTTGTTTGGATTTTTTGACATTTTTCCTTACTTTGCAATTTGTCCTTCGTGATTTGTAGGCAATTTATCGTTTTCTTCTCGTTTATCTGAATGAGTGAAAAATTTGTAAGGGGATTCAAAGATCTTTTGTATAATTTTCATTTGATATTTGAGGTCATCTTGTCTAAACCTTTATTTATTTTTGAGTTTTTGGTTTTCTTTCTCTTGTTTGATCACAAAAAGGGTGTGTTTTTTTTTATGTGGAGTTTACTTCTGGTTGTTTCAATCTCACAGATCTTGCAGTCTAATTAGCATAGGAAGATTTACATCCAACTGATCATCAGTCACATATAAATATTTTAGCATTGTATTGGATTCCTTATTCCGGACTATTGCATGAGATCATTGCATCTTGGTGTTTGAAAGTGAAAGGAAAATCCTTCTCCTTCCCTTAAAATAGACATTCATTGAAAGAAAAGACTCTTTATCATTTCTTGTGCATGTTTTGGGAACTGAATCATAATATCACCAGTCTTCACTCTCATACACCTCTGAGTAAACAACAACCACTAAAATCAATGCTAAACTAAAATTTATCAGACTTTTTACATTTTGTTAGGCAAACCTACATTAGCTTAAGGTGTATGGCTTTGGAATAGGTTGAAAGCATAAATTTATAAAGCTATCAAAAAAAATTAGTATCTTGCGGTAGGGAGAGTGAAATATAATTGTCATATAGGCTTTTTGGGATCCCCCTCTCCCATAGGGGTTACACACGAGGTCTCACTCAGGAGAGATACGAATATTATTCCTCCGTGGTTTGACTGATTGTAGTAGTCATATTGAGTGGAAGCCTTTCAAGTTGATTTTGGGCTAGATACCCTGCCCTTACGTTCGGACTGGTTTGTCAACTGTACCCACCCAAGGGATGACTGCAATTTGATGACCTTAGTAGCCACAATATTTAAGGTATTACACAAGGTGACGATGAAGGGAAGTCTCATTGTACCTATAATAGACGTTGGTCAAACTCACTCGGGCTCCTTGGAGGGTAAATCCACAATTACTGTGTGGAATCTTGCACCAAGGCGTAAGTCCGTTAAGCAGGTCGCCAATGTAACTGATCCACCTGCTCTATCCTGGCCTCTTCCATTTTGATCTCGCGATGTTGGATTTCATCACCAACTAGTGGTTTCATTTTGGGAAGGTTTTGTTTGATTGTTTGCTTTGCAAATTCATAGCGTGTGTTGGTTGTGTTACTTAGTAGACCTTAGGTTGAGTTAGTGTTAATGCCATCGAATCCCGAGAGTACCAATGGAGGAACCCCTTTTCCTGGGGAACCTTATAACTTTCCTTCGTTTGGAAACTTTGGTCCTCCGTACATTGCCACAATGAGTCTTTTGTGACTCACCATCGGATTACCAGTTTGGTTGTTCCCCACTACGGTGATCTTGAAATGTCCCAATGTTTCAGCTGCATCTAATACTTTAGATGTCAGTACACCACCCACACATCAACCTCACGTCGAATTTTCACCTTATTCACCCATTAAGTCTCCTTCCATTTCTCCTTCTTCACCTATTGAAATCTTTAAAGAAAGTAGCCAGGTTGATCAAAAGAAGAAGAAATAGAAAGATAAGAATAAGAAGAGCCCGAAAAGGACGAAGGTCCCAACAACATCAGATGTTGGATCCAAGAAACCAGTTACTGTTAATAGTACTAGGAGTGTTCATGAGGTCAAAAAGATTAACATAAAGAATCTGAAACCCAAATTCCCTTGCAGTCTTTGTAAGGGTGACCATTTTTTGAGGGATTTCCCTAGTATTCCCAAGGTCTTAGAAATGTGGTCTTCCACGTCATTGGCCTCTATCGGTCATGCCGATGATACCCCGTCAACTAGTGATGTTAAGGTTGGTAAGAAGAAGAAAACTATCAAGTTCCCTTGCATGTTATGTAAAGGTGATCATTACTCTCACCTTTGTCCTCGTATGAATGAGGCTTCTTCTCTTTTGGAAAAACTTCAACTTCCAAAATGTTATCGTAAGACTTCCCCCAACCCATCGTTAGTTGATGGACTAGTCAATCCAGTTCCATCTTCGTTCATTCTAGTTGATCATACGATCAATCAAGTTTCCTCCTCGATTGAACCACAAACCCAAGTAGTTGATCTAGTTCCATCATCGATCAACCCCACTCTTCATCAAAAGAGTGTAACCCAAGTAGTCGATCCATTTTAAGCCTTGGTCAATCCCACTCTCCCATTAGAGGGTGACACCAAAGTGGTCGATCCGGTTCCGCCATTGGTCGATCCCAGTCCTCCCTTGATGCGTGCCAAAGTGACAGATCCAGTCCCTTCCTCGGTCAGTCCTCCCTTGATGCGTGCCAAAGTGACAGATCCAGTCCCTTCCTCGGTCAGTCCCACCCTTCATCCGAAGACTGCCAAAGTGGTTTCTCTGGTTACATCATCTGTCAATCCCACTCTTACATTGAGGAGTGTCAAAGTGACTGATCTAGTCCCTTCCTCGGCCAGTCCCACCATTCATCCGCAAAGTGCCAAAGTGGTTTCTCTGGTTACATCATCAGTCAATCCCACTCTTCCTCTGAAGAGTTCCAAAGTGGTCGATCCAAGTCCACCATTGGTTGATCCAAGTCGACCATTGGTCAATCCTACTCTCCCTCTAGAGAGTAAACCTGATACTTCCCACATTTTTCTCGTTGATACAAAATCTATAGTATCGAGGGGCATTCCTCATTCTTCCGCGAAACCCCCTCCAAGTAATGAGGCCATCATTTTTTATTGGGGTGCACTAACTGGAACTCGTCTTCCCTCTCACATTCCTTTCCAGATTACAGTACATGTTTGTGGTCAAGACATTCCTCAAACGCTGATAGATGAAGGTGCATCCATTAGTATTTTGTCTTCTATTGCTTGGAACGTTTTGGGTTGTCCTCAGCTTGCGCTAGTTACACAGAAGTTGTTAGCTTTTAATAGAAGCACCAACCAACCATTAGGTACCCTTCCTCAGTTTCTTGTAACTTTGGGAGGGAAATCTATCTTTATTGATGTGATGGTAGTCCGAGACCCCTTGGATTTCACTTTACTCCTTGGGCGAGATTATGTCTATGCCATGAAAGCTATTCTATCCAATCTTTTCCAAGTGATATATTTCTCTCATGATGGAATAATTGTGACTATTGATCAACTTTCATTCATCAGTCTTGATTGGATTACCTCCCTAAATGGTTCTTATATGCAGACAATATCGCCCCTGCCACATGTTAATTATGTGGCTTTGTCTCCCATGACTTCAAATTTCGATGATTTAGATCCAGTAGCTGACATGATGATCTCTTCTCTAAGGCTATTGGAACCTTATATCCTTACCGCTGTCGAGACCCTCAACATGTGCTCCTTCCAGAGAATTTTTCTTCCATCTAGTGAAGATCTCTTGGAAGCCATGACTGAGTTTTCTCCCTTGACATGGTGTCCTTCCAGAGAATTATCCTCTTGGAAGACATGATCAAGACGAGGTTACGAGCATATTTTTTCCTCTCTGTAGCAAGCTCCTTAAAAAATGAAACAAAGGTCTTGAGCATATTTTTCTTCTTTGTAACAAGCACGTTAAAAAATGAAACAAAGGTCTTTAGCATAGTTTACTTCTCTCTAGCAAGTTCGTTAAAAAATGAAACAAAAATGTGGGGATTGAACCCGAAACCTTGAGCATAGTTTTTTTCCTATGTCAAGCTCATTAAAAACTGAAACAATTACCTCTCCCTTCAAGTTGAGTCTTTCGCGAGATCTCGTAGATGTCAAGTCAAGTCTTTTGTTAGGTCTCGTTTTTGAACATTCATTTCATACACCTGTATCTTTTTTCTCCATCTAGCACATAAATTGGTGACAACCTCAAAGTCGGTGAATGAATTGAAGCTTGGGGGGCATGTGTCCATCCTTTGATGATCATTATGGAGTCAAGCCACTAGCTTTCAAGCTGGGGGTAGAGTACCGAGCTTAGTCTTTGTTCTTTCTCGCACTCATAAAAACATGAGAATGTAACCAAGAAACCTTTTATCTCTTTTTCGGGCATGCATGGATATACGAAAAAGGAACTCCCTAGAGTCTTCTTTAATCTCTTTTCAGACTCTTTAAAAGTGAAAATATTGTCGAGTGATCTTGCTTCCTTTCCCACTCGTTAAAAGGTTTGAAAGGGCGTCTTTCGAATGATAATTTATCTCTTTTTCAGCCTTGTGAGAATAAAATTACGAAAAGGACAACAATGGATTCGTCTTTAAGTTCTTTTTTAGACTCTCTAAATATGAAAAAACACCAAGTTTACTTTCTCTAGACTCTTTAAACAATCATACATTGAAGGGCCCATATGGGACCGAACCCTTACTTCTTCCAGTTTGTTAAACAAGGAAGAGGGACTTACCGAAGGTGAGTTATATCGATCATGTGTTACCCTCCTCGAGATCGTTAAATTAAAAAGAGGTACTCATCTATCTGGATGGGGGGAAAATTGAAGGAAGCAAGCCAAGCAGTTTTTGAAAACATTACCAGTAATTCTTAGAGTTTCCCTTGAACACGACACTTTGTCTTTGCGCACATCTTAATCCGCTGAACCTATGCACTGAACCAATACTCTAAGTTTTTCTTAATCCTTTGGGTCACCCAATGAAAGTCACAGTATCCACTACATCATCATGTTTTGGTCCATGTCATGTTTCTGTTGTTATGCCTCAATGTTCAAGGGAACTATCCACCTCGAGAGTCAGCCATCACAAATATCTTATTTCAATACCCATGTCAGTCTATGTTCATTTGATATACCAATTTACATCTCTGTGTCAATTGCGTGTCGTTGATGGGGGATACATCAAGGACCTCCCGCGATGAGTCTATTCCTATCAACTTCAACACATTATTCGGGAACTAGACTTAGAAACCAATTAGTACCTTGGGACCTACATGCCTCAATGGCAGGCCTCCTCACATCCGATAGTGGTTTTACATCATTGAACTCTAATCGGAAGATTCCATGAATGTTCGACTTCAGCTCATCTATTCACATTCATTGGAATGTACTAGGGTACCTTGGGAATCATTGACATCAATTGTGATTTCCCTCGCACTTGTTAACAATTTACATCATTGACCGGTAATCAAGTGGCTTCTGTCATGTTCGACACCAGGACATCTATCCACATGGTTATATTTGTACTACATCGAGATCAGTAAGAAGACCCTAGGTTGAGTCATCACTCTTATATGTATTTTTCCCAGGTTGCAAAGGAGTTTCTTTGAACAATGACACATATACTGTTACATAGATCCACTTTGTAATGGTCATGGCTATGTCTTGTCATCTCATAGATCCACTGTGTATTCTTCATGGCTACAATCAGTTCAGGTCATAGCAGTATAGATCCACATTGTATCCTTGGTGGCTATACCTTTTATCAATATAATTATGGATCCACAGTGTATTTTATGGTGGCCATATCTTGCAAGTCTTTATCACCCAAGCATACGTATGCCTGCCTTGGGTTTGAAACATGTCATAATATTTGTTGGATGTTTGTGTGCAACTTCTATAAGGTTCTTTGTGTCTATACCCTTTCTTAAAAAATTCTACAAAGTACTTTAGTCATCACGTCTTCTAACTTCATACTTTGGGGGGCAATCTGTTACACCTCAAAATTACTCACTTCGATAGTGTCACAAGTGTCATCATTACAAGTGTTGTAAGTGTCGCATATTGTCTGCAAGTGTCGCATCTTGTCTGCAAATGTCACATATTGACCACAAGTGTTATAAGTGTTGCTAACATCATACTGCCTTATTGCCTATGTCATGCCTCCAACGACATGACAGGGACACTTAAGACACCTCAAAGACTAGTTTTGAAGAGGAGGAATCAGTCTACTAGAAGTACAAGCCTTTTTCCACTGAAAGAACGACCCAAAAATGGGTTTTGGAGGGGAGCGCTCCCCTATACACTATCAGGGAGCACTGGAGCACCCTGTCCTTCTTTGAGGGAGCATTATAATGCTCTAGTGCCCCTTTTGGGGGAGCACTACCTTTTCTGGGCAAAATTTGGTTTGTTGAGAAGAATGAGGGAAATATCCCTTCAATCTCTAAGGGCACTTGTATTTGAATCCTTGGTCAAGACATGATATTAGGGAAGATCCATAACTAAAGGAGGAAAATCCTCAACTTACCCCAAATATATCTCAAGTGGTTGGGTATCTCCAAGCTTATATAAGGAGGCCTTCTCATGGTGAAAGAAAAAGGGAAAGATTGGAGGTATGAAACCTATGAGCTCATAGGAAACATAAAGTACAGGAAGAGAGACATTGAAATAGCATCTAACTTATGATCTCATGAAGGAGATGTCATTTGAAGCATCAACATCTTGTATGTGGGTTATTTGAGAAATGGTCTAGACAAGGAGAGCTTGGTGAAGCTATTGCACTACATCCATGGTTGTAAGTAACACTTTGTTCTCATCAATATAATCAATGCTTGGCCCGTTTCTTTCAAACTTGTACTTGTTCCATAGAAGTTTGTTTGTAGTAGATGGATCTATGTTTTAGATAATCTTAGTAGAGTAGGAAGTCTTTTGTACTTTTGTTTGTCTTGCAGGACCTACCAAGGAGCTCAAGATTGAAGCTCATCCTGGACCTTGCAGGGAAAAACGATGTTCATAAGGTACATGCCTTCCTCCTCTTTTTTTCATCATCTTGATTAGATCTAAAAGGAATTTAGTGTCCATGTTAAGCACCTTCTATCTTAGACTTAAGGGTCTAACTCTCAAGAGGAAATCTAGCTATCCACAGAGAGATTTTCCTTGAACAACGCCAGCTCCAAAGTTTGCAAGGGAAGGAAATACTTTACGTTGTTTCATCCCAAATTACGTTGAAATTACAAAAGGATTCAATCAGCTACTTAATAACGGCTATGAGTTTGTATGGGATGATACCATGAACAAATCCTTTGAAACTTTGAAGATTTCTTTATGCCGTACACCCTTACTATTTTCCCCTGACTATAGTCGAGATTATTTTCTACCAAAGTTTCACTTTAGACTCTACCATTGCCATGGTATTACTCCAAGAGGATGATTCACATGAAGAGCATGTGATATACTATTTAAGTCAGAGTCTCATGACGACCGAGACCAAATACCTCCATGTGGAAGAAACTGGCCTTGGCAGTTGTTCAAGCTGTCCAATTTTTTTCGTCATTATATCCTATTACGCAAAACCATTGTTATTTCCAATTTTAACCCTATGGATCATATCGTTACATGACAATTTCTAGGGGGAAAGTACTCCAAATGGATAGTGATTCTCTAGGAGTTTGAATTGGAATTTGAACGTGCTAAGTCTAATAAATATTTGGTTTTCATCGAATTGATATGCGACCTTCCCTCCACTGAGACAAAAAATGTGGCAGAGGATTCCTTACCCAATGAATCCATTTTTTTGATCAGTTCTGATGACATATGGTATGGATATATCATTATATATCTCTAGAATCAAACTTTCCAGGCTAATCTCTCTAGCACATATCATCATCTCATATGCTATCAAGCACGACAATACATCATTCTCGGTGATACCCTTTATCGCCGTAGTATTGACTCTATTTTATGACAATGTCTCACTTACAACAAAGCCGATAAATTTTTGAATGAATGTTACTTTGGAGCCTGTGGCGGTCATATGTCTGTGTATTCCACTGCCCAAAATATCTTACTCGTAGGTTATTTCTGGCTTTCTTTATTCAAGGATTGCATTACTGTTGTCCAGAAATGCCATGCTTGCCAAACTTATAATAAAAAGATAAGATCTCATCTTTCTCCTTTACATCCTGTAGTTTTTGTTGGTTCATTTTCCAAATGGGGCATTGACTTCATGACATGTAACCCTCACTCAGCTGCGGGGCATGTATACATCATTGTAGCTATGGATTATTTCACTAAATGGGTTGAGGTGATGCCTACATTTGGTAAAACTGGGAAAATTGCGGCATTGTTCATATTCAATCATATCATTACTCGGTTTGATATCTCTCAAGCTATCATTACCGATCATGGTAGCCATTTTCAGAATTTCATGATGTTCGAACTTATTGAAAAGTTGGGTCTTCGCCATGAAAACTCAACCCCCTATTACCCACAGGCCAATGTCCAAGTTGAAGAAATCAACAAATTTCTCATTACTATGCTTTGATGGATGATAGGATTTCATAAGACAACCTGGAACATGATGTTATTATTCACATTGTCGGCCTATTGAACATCTGTCAAGTTTTCCACGTGATTTACTTCTTTCCAGCTAGCTTATGGTATCGAGGCTATCCCGTTGATTGAATGTGAAATACCATATTTGAAACTGGTCGTTGAACTTCTACCCAATACCTCCGCTGAAGAAGCGCATATCTTATATTTAATGCAATTAGACAAAACTCGTTGTGATGCCACCCTAGTTATTGAAAGTTAGAAGAAACATGTTAAAGCCCAATATGACAAGCATGTCAAGAAACATTTTTTTTTTCTGAAGGTTACCTTGTTCTCCTTTACGAACAAGATCATGATTTTCTAGGGGGCAGTAAATTTGAGGCCATGTGGTGAGGTCCTTACATTGTCAAACGTGTCTGGGAGAATGGAGCTTATGAACTATCTGATTATGATGGAATCCCTTTGAGTGAGCCCATAAATGGAATTTATTTAAAGAAGTATTATTCTTAAGTCATTCTTGCATGAGTGCCTTTACTTTTAGTGTATCATACTCTTGCATGATTTTTCTCTATTTTGTTTTGACCTTCAGCTACTTACCTTGTGTTGTGCTTGGTTTCCAGATGTCAGTGTCTTCACTACCATACATTGGCTTCGTTGATGGCACTAGTCACAGTACTTAGAACTTAGCATCTGTTGCTTGGGAAATCTATGCACCTACATATGAGTTTATTAGTCTTCATGGTGTTTTCCTTGGTCATGCAAATAACAATATCATGGAATACAGTGAAATCATCGAATTATTTACCAATTTCACATCTCTTGGAATTTGTCATCTTGTTGTGCACCTCGATTTGTAGTTAGTAGTCTTATAGTTGAGTAACGTGTACTCCATTCGAAGTCCTACATTATTAAGGGTATATTTATGAATTCTCCTATTGGAACGTCATTTTGATTACATTGAATATCAAAATATTCCTAGATGTCTAAAAACATTAACAGATGCATTGGTTAATTATGTGTTAGACAGACATTTGAGAAATTTATAAAATCCAATCACACTTTGTACATACAACAAGTAAGCTGGTAGAAGCCTCATATATATAACCATAAAAGTTGTACAAAATGTTTCTTTGTCCGAAGACCAAAATATCAAAAATGTGAATCACATGTCTTCATATACAATTATAGCATCAAGGATGTTGCTTGATATAACATGCGACTACTCGTGCTACTCTACGGAGCAGTCGATCGATGGATGCAGATACACCTACTTTATGGCTCTTATAGTGCCTCGGGATCTCATTAATTGATCCAGATTTTATGAGAAGAATGAAATGAATACAGATTATTAACAGGTGATTAACACAAAATAACAGAGATACAGTAAAACTCGTTTTCTATTCAATAACGAAATAAGCTGAAACTGTAAAATGCAGCAGAAACAAGCTTGCTGGAATGGTGGCGGCTTATCTCTGAGAAGAGATGTGACGACAACGCGCATTTGCAAGAAGAAGATTACAATGAGGCTCTGAAGGAATTTTTACAATAAATAGGAATTCCAAAAACCCTAGACATCCAAAAACCTAACCCTAGGAGATGAAGCGCCAAAAGTCATGTGGGCCCCATTTGGGTAAGTTAGTACATCAACTTCCCGGGGTCGTAACTTTTGCATACGATCTCCATTTTAGGCATGTGATAGAATGTTGGAAATGTATTGTCGAGGAGATTCATTTAGGGGGGCTAAATCATGCCTTTGGATATCATTGAGGAGATCAATACCAAAAAACCTTCATTTAGGCCCTCAAAATGGCCCCGGAAGTAAAAACTGCTAAAAATAGTAAATTGCCAAAAATGTCAGAAAAATATTTTAAGCTAGTTGGAAAAGGTGGGTGGCCACCGATATCCATCTGGATCATTAATGGAGGCATCTATGACATCCACTGTCAACCCCTCCAAGTTTTTCTCTATAGCCTCATAGTCAGCAACGACTACTCTCACTACCTCAACTCTCTCTCCTTGCCTTTGAATGGGGGATGAACCTGGAAGTCGATGAGGTCCCACATTTGCATCGTCAAAGATATTTTTTGATTAGTCACCAGATTAAAGACATAAAAAAAATTTCATATTTAAAAAATTACAAAAACATTATAAAAACAAAAGATACTTCTTACAAATGTTCCCCCATTGAGAAACTTCAGGAAGAACCAAGTCTGGATCACCTCAGAAGTCCATGATGACATATGCATAGTGATATACCCTAAGCATCTGAGGCCTCAACTAATCAAAGAAAACATCATTATACTTGACGATAGGTCAAGTCACATGCCGAGCCATGAGTTCACACAACCTCTTCATTCTTGGATCCTGTGGGGTCGATATTCCCCACTCTACCTGTAGGATCAAGTGTGGAACCCTCTCAAGGAAGAAGGACACCAAAATTGACCCGTATCTGAATTGCTTGAAGTCACCTCTCCTACACTTGGTTAATTGTTTATTCGTTCTTCTAAGAAGCCAATCAATCCAGTTGAAAACCTGAGGCTCCATGCATTCTAGGGCATACTGGAAGTCTTTCTGAAGTGTCATATGTGGATATTCTCTCCCCACCATATGCATAATGGTGCATAAGATAGTTTTTATACGTAAGTCCCAAACATCTTGGATAGCGACCTTTCCGCTATGTCTCTTAGCACCTAACACGCAATGTGTGGTGACATAATGGTTCATAGGCTCCTCACCTCTTCTACTACCTGTCAGTGTAACTTGAGCCCCTCGACGAGACAACCTGGTCAAGAAATAGATGTCCTTGATATCTATCTCAAGGATTCAAGGCCCCACATAGAATACTTGTTGGTATACGTCCCACATATGGAATAACTATTCCAACAATCTCAACTTGGCCCTCATGCCCTAGATCTTGAAATTTTTTATCATTCCACACTGCCGGAGGGAATTTACTATTCCCCCAAAAAAAATCTTCATCCTCATGTTCCCTCTCTCACCATTCCAATATATTTACTGTAGAAAACCTGAAATGGAACATAAAAGAGTCATTAGAATCTTCATCTTTCTCTTGGACACTTTTTATTAGCTGAAGCATCTTATTTTTTCTTTTACTTTGTGTACATCGTAGGCTAGCTAGCCCATACAGTGCGGATTCATCGCACTGTAACTTAACGGTCACCTGCGATGACCTTGGGTCGTCGCAGGGCACAATACATGGTGCCTACGATGACCTCTAGGCGCAAGTACACTAGAAAACACAACCTAAAATGTCATTTCTAACCTATGAAAAGTGAAAATGAATCCATGAAAAGTTGGAGGAGAAGATTGCCTGTTCTGCGGAGTCCATTCATCAAATGGTCCACCATATCTCCCGCAATTCGTAGTGGAATTTTGAGGTAAAAAGGGTTTTTTTGAACAGAATTTGGGTGGAGCAACAATGAAATGGTAAAAAGAAGTTTTTACTTATATTTATTTACTGTTCACTTTACATTTCATTCTTTATATTATTTTAATGTATTCCACATAAACCCTAGACTTTTAATGGTGTTACATCTGTTTGATTTTTCGCAGGTGAGAAATCTAACAGTGGAATTTGAATAAGGATACATATTTTGGGTTTGTTTTTGTACATTTGTCGTATGTACAGATCCTTTTAGGGTTTTTCATGAAAAACTATGAGATTAGGTTTTGTTCGTTCTCATGCTCGTAAATCAATGATAATGTAACTGAGTAAACTTTTGTCATATTTTTCGTACTCGTGATGGTAACACGAAAAACAACACCTATGGAGTGTTCTTTAACCTCTTTTCACGCTTCATAAAAATGAAAATATTATTGAGCAACCTTGTTATTTTCACGCTCATAAAAGTATTTGAATAAAACATTTGATGGGCAGTATATTATCACCTTTTCGGTCTCATCAAATTAACTTACGAAAAAAGAACTTGTGGAGTCCTCTTTCAGTGTTTTCAGACTCTCTAAACATGAAAAACCCTCAAGTTTTCTTTCTTTCAACTCATTAAACAAACATCGAAATACCTATATGGAACCGAACCACTCCTTATTAGGGTTCATTAAACATACTCCGAAGGATGAGCTTCCATCAAAAAGCATATGTTATCATCCTCAGGCTTTCATAAAAATAAGTAGGTACTCGCGAGAAATGGTGGGGGAAAATTTGGGAAAGAAATGTGTCTTTGTATCCATGTTAGTAGTGGTAATAGTCACTCTTTAACATGGCACCCGCATTCGTCATTTGAATCCAGGCTGGGAAATCCATTTGTCTCTCATTTGACCATCCATGATCCAGGTGGATATTGGTGGCCACCCACCTTCTCCAACTGGCCCAAAACATGTTTCTGACAATTTTGGTAATTTACTATTTTTAGCAGTTTTTAACTTCCGGGGCCATTTTGAGGCCTTAAATGAAGTTTTTTGGGAAAAAGGGGAGAAGCATGGATCGTAGATCGATGTTGCTCCAGACAAAAGTTGTAATTCTCGAATATATATTTCCAACGAGCTATCATACGCCTAAAACGGAGATCGTATGCAAAAGTTACGACCCCGGGAAGTTGATGCACCAACTTACCCAAACGGGGCCCACATGACTTTTGGTGCTTCATCTCCTAGGGTTAGGTTTTTGGA